>BSYR01000002.1:0-480000 GCA_030270665.1 Hibiscus trionum | reverse complement strand
AAATAATAATTAGTAATAGTTTGGGCCTTGGGCCTTTGGGCTCATATCCCACCACCCATTTATTTTTGATGGGCCCTAAAACCTATAATGTATATATATATATATATATATATATAAACTTATAACTTATAAGTCATATAATGTATTTATAATATAATAATTAATAATAAATAATAATCAGTAATAGTTTGGGCCTTTGGTCTCATATCCCACCACCCATTTATAATAATTAATAATATCAATAATAAATATTAATTATTAATTGTTGGGCTTTGGACTAAATATTTTAGATGAGCTAAATATAATAATTAATAATAATTATTAATTGTTGGGCTTTGGGTTAAAAATTTTAGATGGGCTAAATATTTTGTAGCCCTTTGAATTTTTAATAGGCTAAATATTTTGTGGCCCTTTAAATTTTAGATGTTTTTCATTTAAGTCCTTTAAGTTTTAGTTCAATTCAATTTATGTATTTAAATACATATATAAATACATATATTTTATAATTTTATAAATACATATATTTATATATATATATACATATATTTTATATGTATATTTATGTATTTATATACATATATACACACATATATACATATATACATATATATATACATGTACATTATATATTATATATTAACATACATATATTTGTATAATATGTATTCATTATTATGTATGATATGTTATATGTTATATGTATTAATAATTTAATATATACATATGTTTGTATAATATATATATATACACATGTATATATACATGTATGTTGTTAGTATCATAGTATGTATTATGTATATACATATACATGTATTTATGTATAATACATTACATATACATAAATACATACATGTTTGTATAATATATAATTATATATTGTAATTTATATACATGTGAATACATAAAAATACATATATATACACATAATCACATATATTTATACTTATAAAGTTATTATAATAATTAATAAGTTATATTATATTATAATAATTAATAAATAATATTAAATTATAATATATATATATGGGCGGGAAAATTTATTTTGAAACCGCCCAATTCCCAAATTGAATTTCAATTTGGGGTAAATTATAAATAAAGCTTTTTATATTATATAAGTTTTTTATTCAAGTCCTTTAAGTTTTAATTCAATTCAATTGAGTCCTTAAAACTTTATTTTTTACTTCAAATTAACTCTTATTTATTATTTTTTTCACTATAGTCCATAAAACTTTGTTTTTATTCAAAATTGAGCCTATTATAGTCCATAAAACTTTATTTTAGTCCAAATTAGCTCTTATTTATTATTATTATTTTCACTATAGTCCATAAAACTTTGTTTTTATTCAAAATTGTTCATTTCTGGTGAACCTGAATTAACCCGAACTGAAATGAACCCGACGACCTGAAATTACCCGACCTGAAATGAACCCGACCTGAAATGAAACCGACCTGAAATGAACCCGAACTGAAATGAACCCGACCTGAAATTTACCCGACCTGCAATTTACCTGCCAATTAACTGATTTTACCCGACCTGTTTTTACCCGAACTGCAACGAGTTTGACCTGAAATGGACCTGACCTGAAAATTGACCCGACCTGAAATGGACCCGACCTGCAAATTACCCGATTGCAATGGACCCGCACCCGACCCGAGTCGAGTCAAATTTTTTTTTTTACCTGAAATGACCTGTATCCGATTTTACCCGACCTGACAGTGTAACCCCTTCATCCCGGTCTAGCCGGATGACCGGTCCGAGTGAGTCACACGGGGAAAACCGAAGCGAAACCCGTTAAGGTTCCCCCTCGGTTAGCAACCCTATTTTTTTTCTTTTTAATCTTGTCACATTCGAGTATTAAATTCTAAGTGATCAAACAGCGGAATATATCACACGAGGCAACATTTAAACTCCTAAACCACATTTAAACATCCAAATTTTAATCTTAGCTAATGGAATATTAGTACCTATGTATCTTTCTCTTCAAACAGGCCTACAAGGGTCAAACAGGGCATATAAGCCCTCAAATTATCAATTCTTACAAACTAGTCCATTTTGATCTTCTATGTGTTCTAATGATATTTAGACTATCAATTGATATATAATTCAAACTAAATTATTTATTTTTCATTTCTAAAATACCTCCCCTGTTTCTAATAAATTTTTCAGAATTTATTGGTATCAATTAAACCCCTAAACATTTCGAATTTCACAATTTAGACCAGCAGATTCCAATTCATTCAGTTTCAGTCCCGTCAACTTCTAACAACAATTCAGAGACTTATACTTAACATTTTTGAGCAAATCATACCTCTATTTCATGTAAAATTTTGTCCTCTACAACTTTGTAGAAGAACACTTTTTCCAGAAATGACTCTAACATGCTCAAAAATGCAGTTTTCCCCAAAAGTTTCGAAACCTTGGGAAGGTTTCGAAACCTTTGACCATAGTTTCGAAACCTTGCCCAAAGGTTTCGAAACTTTGGCTTCCAGTAGCCCCTGGAACCCAAAAATTTGCAAAGGTTTCGAAACTTTACCCCTAGTTTCGAAACCTAGATGCAGGGGAGCATATTTTGCTTCATTCTAATGACTTTCAATGATATAAACACATTAGAATCATACATATTCATACATATGGGTTTAAAAGAGGCAAAGGCACTCAACACCAGCCACCCAAGCCTAGATGCATACGTCCTAGATTAAACGTACTCCAACATACTCAAGGCATGAATATGAACCCTCATACATACCTACATAGTACACAACATGAGCATACCTCAATCAACCGAGGAAAATCATGCATTCGATCAAAAGAAGGCAAACATGCACATAAGGTCTCATGCTTCAACATCCAAACACTTAGGCATTCTCATAAGGCATATGATCAACACACATGATAAGCAATTTAAACATCTACTAGACATACATCACTCAAGCATTCATCAAGGCATGCATCATAAGTGATATTTACAAATCGAACAAGGCATCTAAGTGCCAAACCAAATCAACACACACATCAAAGCATCAAGAACAACGACACTTATCCCATTGCTTTACTATTACAATCTTTCAATTTATAAATCATACATCGAGCTCACCAAAAGCAACACTTGGAGACCTTTCCTTTCCCTTGCCACCCACAAGCTATTTATCTGCATTGTCGAACAAAAGAGAGCGTAAGCATAAAAGCTTAGTGAGGGTAAGCTCATAAAACAAACCTTCGACAATACAGGGTCCAAGCTCGAGCAATTATCATGATGAAATACATGACTTTATCTTCGATCCACATGAACCAAAATGAACATGATGCATGAACATATAATCAACATTATGTCATGCTCAACATCTCATAAGCTCAACTTACAACGATATATATATACCTCAATGCATTAACCAAATCATATATCACTTCACATTTGAAATTCACATTTCATATCACATTGATACACATATCAATTCATTTTAACATGTATGCATAATCTCATATTGGCATAAACATACTTTCTCATATTGACACCTAGCTATGACTCGAATACGCGGATAACATGTTGGAACGCATTTTCCAACATCAACCTTACCTCGGTGGGATTACACTCATCACCGGCCTTGCATGGACGGGATTCCACTCATCGCCACATGCCCTACGGATGGGATTCCACTCATCATCACGTAGAATATATATAAATTTCCGGTGGAATATTACATCACCGTACTCCTCCTTGGTGCCTTAACGCCACCAAGGCCACGTACGTTTTGACTCAATTTGTGTGCACACTCATCCTAATGATCGATCATTGTACCCAAGCATACTAGTGCCAATATTAATCAAATTCCACAACCTTTGATATTCAGAGTCATAATATGGCATCTTACATCATATTAAGCTCAACATCAAATATCTCAACAACATAATATCATAATGTCATGTTCAAGAGTAATAATATGGCATCTTACATCATATTAAACTCAACATCGTCATACACAATTTACAATCCAAACCACATGCATAGCAATGCATCAAACCATGCCTCAACAACATGTATAACACATTATACATAATCATCATAACACAAATCATCATGAGGCATAACATCAATTAAAGAGATCATCCAATGTCTCTAACTAAAGCTTAGGATTAGGCTACCACCCTAATCCTAACTCTAGGTGAGTCTACCAATCTCAACCTAGTCCACATGCTCGAACCAATTGCTCAAAACCATTTAAAATATTTTAACCACTCACCTCCACATCCAAGCTCAAACACCAAGCAACCATGGTCTTAAATTTCCGGATTTGTTCCCAAGGCTTCACCATCTCAAAACCTCGCTTCTAAACATCTCAACACAAGTAAAACAACCTCGAATCAACTCAACATCAAAGTAGCTAACCCGGAATACAAATTCAAATATCAAACTCAACATATTAAGTCATGACCAAACCCCAACTTTATCTAATTCAAGCAGCCCATAACCTTGATGAAAACTCAAGTTTCCAACACATCTCATACTCACAAATAATTGCTAAATTCAGCCACAACATCAACCCATAGGTGCAAGCCAAGCTCCAACAATTTCCAACCCATACAATTCACCAAAATTTCCATTTTCGTACTCCTATTTTACCCAGCAGAAAATACCATTTTCGAACATCCAAATGACACCTAAATGGTCCCAAAACACTTTCCTAACATACATATACCATCAGCCCTTCAACCTAACTCTAAAACTCACCAAAATTCAAGTTTTAGACTATTAAAAAATGGCCATAAATACCCATTTCGGATTTTCATCCAAAATCACTCATTTTAACATATTATGTGTATTTTAAGGTGACTAACTCAAAACCCAACTTAATAATTCAAAATCAATTGAAAAACTCCCTAAGAACTCAAATTTTCATTAAACTTGAAAATCACAAAAGTGGGTAGTTTCGAAATATAAAGCTATGTAAACGTAGAGGATGAAGAGGAGAGTTCGAATATGTAATTACCTTCAAAAACGCCCTTGAATTGAAGAAGAAATTAAAGGAAATAGTAATGAGGGTTTGAGAGAAATTTGGGATGGTTTGTGAACGGTGAAGAAGAAGAAATGAGGAAAAAGATGATATAAAAGGGTGTTTATTTTTATTTTGGTTTAATTACCAAAATGATCCCTCCCTTTCTTTCTAAACTTAATTTGCTCATACTAAGATCAATTTGATTAAAATTAATTTTACCGACTCGGACCAATTAACCCGACTAACTCCTAACCCCAAAACACGGGTGTTACAACTCTCCCCCACTTAAGAAATTTCGTCCCCGAAATTCATCGAACATGAAGAGTCACTGAAACATACTCCTCAATACTCTCCTTCTCACCACAACATACTCACCAACTCGGTAGACTTACCACCCGTCTATCGATATCTAATGCTAAGATATCAACGGTTCTTTCAAGGCATGTCGACTTTAAGCTCAACTCGATCTCTTCTACAACCATAACACAGAACATGTCTGACTCACACTTCCGAATCATAGATACACAAATCACATCACAAACCCCTTTCTAATTCTGATGGTAACCGCAACAGATAAACAACAGAACTAGCCCAATTCATAATCTCATACAACACTGTTTGAATACTCGACCCATAACTTTCTCTAATTGACCATCTGACTTCAACCGATAACCAAACACTATACAGACGTCTTCAAAAATCTAGTTGGAATCCTCAGATCTCTATTACTCACTTCCATTAATAACCTTCCACGGATGTAACAAACTAGAAGAAAACTGACGTTCGGTCTTGACATGCTGGCAAATTATACACTTACCCTCATGCTGAACCACATCACCCATCATCTCAATCCTGAAGTATTCATCTTCAACCCACAATACGTATTCATACTACTCAGATGCTATACAAATGAACTACCGTGTGCATCGGCCGAAACAATACGTCTCCAAACACTATGTCATTCGGCACAACTATTCTGTCTCTAAAAATACAAACTCTATCTTCCTTGAGATTGTATCCTGAAGGTCTTCCTTCTGCCATGTCTTGCACGTGAGGTGTCAAGAACCTGTCTTGCAACTGTTTCTCTTTAAATATCTGACTCAAAGTAGGCTTCACATGAAACTCGGCCACAAAACCACTAATCTGACAACAAAATAATTCGGAACATCGGTTACCACGTAGACTCTCTTCAGATAGTACTCAATCTTGGGACCACAGTCTTCAAGCAATTCTAACAACTCATGTTGTTCAAGTTCCAACCCTTCCTAAGTTGTCTAACAATTCAAGTTCTGATGATATGTACATACTCACTGTGCATTTCTTGCTATACAAACTTTGTCTTCAAGTCTTCGAAGCAAGTACAACTGAAATCAACTCTGAGTCTAGTGTCAAATAACTCTTCTCTCGGTCTTTCAATTATCTCGATGAATAAGCCACAATCTTCTATCTTGCATAAGCATACAACCTAACTCTACATGTAACACATCACTATATTTATTTATTTATATTTTTTTTCTCGGATCAAGGTCAAAGCTTCCATTAAAGTTTCTTTCAACTCACATCTTCTTCTGCATAGTTAGGATTTACTCTAATGCACTCGACTGATCTGCATGTCCTAGGAAAACATCTTCATTAACTCGAAGCTCACGTTGCGTAACTTGACATACAGCTGATTTTCTAAAAGGTGCTACCACACTAACTTCAAAGCTCGTCATGGCCTTCTTCGATACTTCCACTTTTCTCACTTTCAACTGGTAGTAAACGGATCTCGAAATAAATCTTCGGAAAAACTGAAGCACCCACTAATTGATCAACAAATCGCTGACACTCGGAAGCGGATACTAATCTTTCACTACCACTGGTTTCAACTGTCTGAAATCTCAACACATTCTCGTATTGCCGCTCTTTCTTCTTCACAAACTGTACTATCATTCCACGGTCTAATCTTCGTTCAAAAATCAAATCCATCACCATTGCCAAACAAGTCTGCCAACTAAACTCAATCAATCTTCGACCTCCACAGCTGGATCAACCATTCAATAAGAAGTTCACACCCTCGTCTACTACTACAGTCCCACTGAAACCTGCAACTTCAAGGCAACTCTGTGCTCTTCAAGCCAAATTGAGTCAAAACGTACCTCAAAACTGTAGGAAGACGATCACTTCACATCTACTGCATACACATAACCCTGAACCATCAACAAACATCTTCTGCACATATTTTTTTTTGACCACCACTATCTCACCTCAAGGTCTAGTCACATGTGTCCCTACTTCCAAGGTCTCAACACGTACATCAAATTTTCTTACATGCTCACACAAAAGGAAGTATCCGTGAAAATTGCAACTACACATGTGCACAGCTGATAGTCTTCGACCCTCTTGTTTTCAGACTGGTTCTTCAACAAAATCTGATTCTTCTAGAATGTTCTTAGAGCATCTCAAAACTTCAAAATGCAGTTCTAATCACACACAAACAATCATGCTTGAACTTGTTCTGTAACATCGGTCCTGACGACTCAAAACATCCCACTACCAAACAATCTGAATTTAAAGCTCAAGACTTCCTTCTCGACTCAACTATATCGGAAGTAACTTCATCTCTCCTTCTCGCTGGAAGACAACTCAGACGCACACTGGCCCAATCACCCAAATTGATTTCCACTTACGGACACTGAACGGTTGTTTTGTATGAAAACCATAGGTTGAATCCCAACGATCACCAACTAGCATTTCTGAATTTCAGATTACACAAACGAGACCCTTACCCTGATCTCGCCTCAAAGAACTAAGGTACTCATACCTACCTCTGACACCTCATCGGCACATTCAAACTTGCATGCTTGCTAACAATATACAGAAGTGCAGACTCAGAATTAATCAAAAGGGAACAAGCTCAAAACTGTACCAAGGCTTACCTACTATGACATCGGTGCCACTCTGACTCCCACTCATAGGTCGTCACCTCTTTCATCACTAACACCAGAAACGATAACATCGTTCTTCATCAACAGGAACCAACCCACATACTCACTATCTCAGAAAACAATTTGTACCTCAACTCCGGTACAACTATACCTCTCTGACTAAAGCGATGAACTCCCTCAACATCATTCACACTTTCAGAACCCCAAGTTTCCACTTACCGATTCACAGTCCACGCTTTGGCCTCAACTTACCAAAAAGCAATAAACTAACAACAACAACACATTAACATACAAACTAGGTTAGCAAAGGAAAAAGGTCCAAGTGGCTCAAGTATGATTTCCTCACTTAAAATCTCTTTTTCCGAGGTAATAGAAGCAATGAAACTCTACTCAACATGCTTCAAGCAACTCAACACACACATGCTCAATCATGCATATTACAAGGCATACTTGCTAAACAAGCAAACATATGCATACTATCAAACAACATATCTTCTCCATCAAACAATCATACATCACCGCATACACGGGTAACGAGCAACATGCTTTTAAACAAACAATCAACAAACTTGTCACACAAGCAATCATACTTACAAAGCAAGCAATCATTCATTTCAGCATACTCGAATAACAAGCAACATGCTTACATGATAAGCAAACACCGTGCATATCAATCATAAAACATAACTTACTTCACTTACCTGCCCAAGGTCTCGGAAACCTTAAGCTCTGATGCCAACAAATGTAACCCCTTCATCCCGGTCTAGCCGGATGACCGGTCCGAGTGAGTCACACGGGGAAAACCGAAGCGAAACCCGTTAAGGTTCCCCCTCGGTTAGCAACCCTATTTTTTTTCTTTTTAATCTTGTCACATTCGAGTATTAAATTCTAAGTGATCAAACAGCGGAATATATCACACGAGGCAACATTTAAACTCCTAAACCACATTTAAACATCCAAATTTTAATCTTAGCTAATGGAATATTAGTACCTATGTATCTTTCTCTTCAAACAGGCCTACAAGGGTCAAACAGGGCATATAAGCCCTCAAATTATCAATTCTTACAAACTAGTCCATTTTGATCTTCTATGTGTTCTAATGATATTTAGACTATCAATTGATATATAATTCAAACTAAATTATTTATTTTTCATTTCTAAAATACCTCCCCTGTTTCTAATAAATTTTTCAGAATTTATTGGTATCAATTAAACCCCTAAACATTTCGAATTTCACAATTTAGACCAGCAGGTTCCAATTCATTCAGTTTCAGTTCCGTCAACTTCTAACAACAATTCAGAGACTTATACTTAACATTTTTGAGCAAATCATACCTCTATTTCATGTAAAATTTTGTCCTCTACAACTTTGTAGAAGAACACTTTTTCCAGAAATGACTCTAACATGCTCAAAAATGCAGTTTTCCCCAAAAGTTTCGAAACCTTGGGAAGGTTTCGAAACCTTTGACCATAGTTTCGAAACCTTGCCCAAAGGTTTCGAAACTTTGGCTTCCAGTAGCCCCTGGAACCCAAAAATTTGCAAAGGTTTCGAAACTTTACCCCTAGTTTCGAAACCTAGATGCAGGGGAGCATATTTTGCTTCATTCTAATGACTTTCAATGATATAAACACATTAGAATCATACATATTCATACATATGAGTTTAAAAGAGGCAAAGGCACTCAACACCAGCCACCCAAGCCTAGATGCATACGTCCTAGATTAAACGTACTCCAACATACTCAAGGCATGAATATGAACCCTCATACATACCTACATAGTACACAACATGAGCATACCTCAATCAACCGAGGAAAATCATGCATTCGATCAAAAGAAGGCAAACATGCACATAAGGTCTCATGCTTCAACATCCAAACACTTAGGCATTCTCATAAGGCATATGATCAACACACATGATAAGCAATTTAAACATCTACTAGACATACATCACTCAAGCATTCATCAAGGCATGCATCATAAGTGATATTTACAAATCGAACAAGGCATCTAAGTGCCAAACCAAATCAACACACACATCAAAGCATCAAGAACAACGACACTTATCCCATTGCTTTACTATTACAATCTTTCAATTTATAAATCATACATCGAGCTCACCAAAAGCAACACTTGGAGACCTTTCCTTTCCCTTGCCACCCACAAGCTATTTATCTGCATTGTCGAACAAAAGAGAGCGTAAGCATAAAAGCTTAGTGAGGGTAAGCTCATAAAACAAACCTTCGACAATACAGGGTCCAAGCTCGAGCAATTATCATGATGAAATACATGACTTTATCTTCGATCCACATGAACCAAAATGAACATGATGCATGAACATATAATCAACATTATGTCATGCTCAACATCTCATAAGCTCAACTTACAACGATATATATATACCTCAATGCATTAACCAAATCATATATCACTTCACATTTGAAATTCACATTTCATATCACATTGATACACATATCAATTCATTTTAACATGTATGCATAATCTCATATTGGCATAAACATACTTTCTCATATTGACACCTAGCTATGACTCGAATACGCGGATAACATGTTGGAACGCATTTTCCAACATCAACCTTACCTCGGTGGGATTACACTCATCACCGGCCTTGCATGGACGGGATTCCACTCATCGCCACATGCCCTACGGATGGGATTCCACTCATCATCACGTAGAATATATATAAATTTCCGGTGGAATATTACATCACCGTACTCCTCCTTGGTGCCTTAACGCCACCAAGGCCACGTACGTTTTGACTCAATTTGTGTGCACACTCATCCTAATGATCGATCATTGTACCCAAGCATACTAGTGCCAATATTAATCAAATTCCACAACCTTTGATATTCAGAGTCATAATATGGCATCTTACATCATATTAAGCTCAACATCAAATATCTCAACAACATAATATCATAATGTCATGTTCAAGAGTAATAATATGGCATCTTACATCATATTAAACTCAACATCGTCATACACAATTTACAATCCAAACCACATGCATAGCAATGCATCAAACCATGCCTCAACAACATGTATAACACATTATACATAATCATCATAACACAAATCATCATGAGGCATAACATCAATTAAAGAGATCATCCAATGTCTCTAACTAAAGCTTAGGATTAGGCTACCACCCTAATCCTAACTCTAGGTGAGTCTACCAATCTCAACCTAGTCCACATGCTCGAACCAATTGCTCAAAACCATTTAAAATATTTTAACCACTCACCTCCACATCCAAGCTCAAACACCAAGCAACCATGGTCTTAAATTTCCGGATTTGTTCCCAAGGCTTCACCATCTCAAAACCTCGCTTCTAAACATCTCAACACAAGTAAAACAACCTCGAATCAACTCAACATCAAAGTAGCTAACCCGGAATACAAATTCAAATATCAAACTCAACATATTAAGTCATGACCAAACCCCAACTTTATCTAATTCAAGCAGCCCATAACCTTGATGAAAACTCAAGTTTCCAACACATCTCATACTCACAAATAATTGCTAAATTCAGCCACAACATCAACCCATAGGTGCAAGCCAAGCTCCAACAATTTCCAACCCATACAATTCACCAAAATTTCCATTTTCGTACTCCTATTTTACCCAGCAGAAAATACCATTTTCGAACATCCAAATGACACCTAAATGGTCCCAAAACACTTTCCTAACATACATATACCATCAGCCCTTCAACCTAACTCTAAAACTCACCAAAATTCAAGTTTTAGACTATTAAAAAATGGCCATAAATACCCATTTCGGATTTTCATCCAAAATCACTCATTTTAACATATTATGTGTATTTTAAGGTGACTAACTCAAAACCCAACTTAATAATTCAAAATCAATTGAAAAACTCACTAAGAACTCAAATTTTCATTAAACTTGAAAATCACAAAAGTGGGTAGTTTCGAAATATAAAGCTATGTAAATGTAGAGGATGAAGAGGAGAGTTCGAATATGTAATTACCTTCAAAAACGCCCTTGAATTGAAGAAGAAATTAAAGGAAATAGTAATGAGGGTTTGAGAGAAATTTGGGATGGTTTGTGAACGGTGAAGAAGAAGAAATGAGGAAAAAGATGATATAAAAGGGTGTTTATTTTTATTTTGGTTTAATTACCAAAATGATCCCTCCCTTTCTTTCTAAACTTAATTTGCTCATACTAAGATCAATTTGATTAAAATTAATTTTACCGACTCGGACCAATTAACCCGACTAACTCCTAACCCCAAAACACGGGTGTTACAGACAGAACCCGACCTGAAACCTGTCCGATTACCTGTTTTTACATCCCTATTGAAAATGGCCTAAAATGCATATTTGGCTTAAAAAGGTGAAAACGTAGTATTCGTATTCGAATGAAGATGAAATTACGCATGATAGTAGTTTATAGCATTGAAATATTGTGTATAAAGTTTCATTGCATTTGGACATCGTCTGATAGCTTAAATCGAATGAAAACCAACAAGAATATGTCATTACAGGTCAGGCTGTATCGAAACGGGTGATGGCGTTTTGATACGGGTAAGCATAATTGAACCTAAGAAAATAGGGCGTACCGAAACGGATTAGGGTCGTACCGAAATATTTTGCCACTGGAACCCCTCGTTTCGATACGGGTTCATAGCGTATCGATACGTGTCAAAGTCAAAGTCAAGGAAGTCAACATGTATCGATACAAGGCTTGCCCGTATCGATACGGTCAACAGGGGTTGACCATCGTCCACCCGTATCGAAACATGCTTGAGTGTTTCGATACAAGGTTAGTTAATTTGGTTAAAGTGGCATAATCTGAAGGTTTGCATTGTTTACAGTTTGGTCACTGTGTTTTGGATGATTAAATTGAATGAGTAAATGAACACCGTTTTGCATAAAAATTTAAAGGCCTCCTAATATTGTATTGAATCTCATTGTGGTGTATTCAATTGTATTAAAGGACATCTAATGTAGTAGATTTACAGATTAGTCCCTAAAACTTATAATAACTACGATTTAATTCTAAATGATTAAACATTGTTTCATAAGGGATTAATTGGATTAGGATGTATATTGGTAATGAGTTATTGCTTGACATTGATTAAGTGTTGATTACAAAATGAAATTTTATCGCACCGATCACTGTATCGTTTATCGGTAGCATGCTCCGACCCAGTTCTCGACCAGACGGGGAAGGGGGTGTTATAGTTTCATTGGCTTTGGGTACAGGGTCACCATAATTCTCACCTTGAACTTTGCCGTCGGAGAACTTTTGGTCGGACCTGCTTACACCCAGGAGTGCCTCTTTAAAAGATCTAGAGTCCTTCAGCTTCCAAAATCTGTTTACAAACGGAGCCATTTTTCCCTCTCCAACCCCCAGATTCAAGTTCTTTTGCTTCGCTGTAGAAATCTTAATACGAAAGTCATCCATCAGACGACCATTCGATTTAGCAATAGCGCTCATAGCTTCTCCTAAGCTGCTAAACCTGATAAATGCAAAGGTGGTTGGTTTACCCCTCCTTTTCGGATTGTAGTAGGCGACGAATACATCAACAACAGTACCATAAGCCCAAAAAGCTTCCCTTAGCGTGGACGGATGGATTCTTTTGCTCACGTTATCAATGAAGAGCGAAAACCGTAGCCGGCGATAAACCCTTACCTTTCCCCTCTTGTCTTCCATTACTTTGAATTGATCCATTCCAATATTTTTAATATGAAGATATTTTTGTTCATGTTAGTCCCTAAAATTTTATTTTTAACCAAAATTAACCTCGATTTATTTTATATTTTTGTAATTTAGTCCAATATTTTTAATATGTTGATATTTTTGTTCACTCTAGTCCCTAATAATTTATTTTTAGCCGAAATTGACCCTTATTTATTTCTAATTTTTTTAATTTAGTCCAATATTTTAAATATGATGATATTTTTGTTCATTCTAGTTCCCTAATATTTATTTTTAATGTGATTCGTGTTCGTGAAAGGCATTAAATAATTCACTAAAAATGACCCAACCCAAAGTCTATTGACTATTTGTACCGAACTCAAACTTAATACGAATTCGAAATCCGAATTAACCCGACCTGAAGTCCACCCGAGCCCTAATTAACCCATCAATTAAATGATTAGGACCTGAACCTTTTTGACCCGACCTGAAGTTAACCCGCACCCGACCCAAGTCGAGTCGAAACATCAAATCAACCTGAAATGACTTGTATCTAATTTGATCCGACCTGAAACTCATCTAGTTACATGTTTTTACATCCCTACACATGTGATTAGTCTTCTTAATTTTATAAACTTGCAACTTAATTGTATTTCTTCTTTATTGAATAAAATTAAACTGCCATTTGACAATGTTTAATACTTTAATAATTTAAATTTGAGATATTTCAATACTTAAATTATATTTATTTTCTTTTTGTATCAGGCAATACTTTTATGTCGTGTTATTGATTTGTACACAGATTTAGAAGACGATATTATTACATAGTTATCACAAGTTGGACAGAGTCCTCCATAAATATGGATTACTGAAGCTCTGCTCACTCTCATTCGGTGACCAAGTCTTTTCACTTTTAAATTAATCGACTAAGTCTTCTCCCATCTAAATCTTGAAAAGTACGAATTTAATGTGTGATAAATACAAGTGTAAAACCTACTTAACCATGCTCTCTTCGCTTTCCTTCATCATTTCAACTTCCCTCTTCCTACTCTTTATTTTCTTGCCTTATTAATCATGAACTACAGCCTTTTCTTTCAAGTACTTTCTGTTTTGTGGATGCAATGTTTCATAGTTTGCTCAGCTGTATCTGTCAGGAATCTCAACACTGACCAGTTTGAACTTCTCCAGTTTAAAGACCGCATTGCCGATCCTCAAAATGTTTTGGCAATCAGCTGGAATGCCTCAAATTCTGTATGCAAGTGGGCTGGTGTTTCTTGTGGTGGCATCCATGAAAGAGTTGTAGCTTTGAATCTTACAAACATGAATCTTACGGGTACTATTCCTCCACACCTTGGAAATCTTTCATTTCTACATTCTCTTGACTTGAGCAGCAACCATTTCTACGGCCATCTGCCTAAACAATTGGGGCAGCTACATCGTTTGAGGCTCGCTCAATTCAGCTACAATGGTCTTAATGGAGAAATTCCGACTTCCATCTTCAACATTTCTTCTCTTAAGATTATTTCTTTCGCCTACAATAATCTATCAGGTAATTTGCCTGATGATTTGTGTCAACATCTTCCCAATCTTGAAGCACTTCACTTGAAGACAAATGAATTATCCGGCAATATTCCATCAAGTATTGGCGAATGCATCAATCTTCAAATTTTATCATTATCGGTTAATAAATTCAGAGGGATCATTCCAACAAGTATTTGGAATTCAACCATGCTTGAAAAATTATTTCTATATGACAACAATTTAGAAGGTATGTTGTTTCCTTTTCAATTTTTCTCTACTTCAAAAACATTCACTATAATCTGTTTCTTCCTTTATCGCCATCGTCGTCGTCATCATGATGTATAAATGTAAATATAAAAATAAGAGATGTAAATATCCTTTAAAATTTTAAAATTAATAGAGTAATCTTATGCGAATATGTAATTTTTTTTCATTTTATTTAAACTTAAGTTAATGAATATTTAAAAATGGAGTTTACTTGATAACAATCTATTTTAAAATTAATAAAACTATATATATACATATATATAATTTTAATAATGTATTTAAATTACATATCTATAAAAATAGAGTTCAATTAACATTAATCTAAATTAAAATTAAAAATTTAAATATATAATTTTTATAATTTATTTAAATTTAAGATTTATAAACTTTTGCCATAAGTACATATTTTTTCAATATTATTTAAATAAAAAATTATGAATTTTCAGAATTCTATAGCTAAAATAAATAAAATAATAAAATCATCATTAAGTGATAAGTAACTATTCAACACATTTTTGTTGAAAATTTTGTATTGATTAAAAATTTAATATAATTATCAAACGCATTAAAAAAAAGTTAACCATCAACTTTTTTCAATAAAAATGCAATTTTTCAAAGTTTTATCAAACACACCCAAGTCCAAACTTCTTGAATGAACAATCAATATGATATTTAATATGTTCATCAGTAGAATTGCATGTTTTTAGATTAATTTTTTTAAATATGTTGATTCATTTTAAAATTATCAACTTATATGTAACCCCCTCGTCCCGGTCTGGCCGGATGACCGGTCCAAGTAGGCTACACGGGGAAAACTGAAGCGAAACCCGTTAGGGTTCCCCCTCGGTTAGCAACCCTAGAAAATTTCTTTTAATTTAATCTTGTCTAAAGGCATATTAATTCCTAAGTGATCACGTCAGCGAAAAACATCAAGAAAGAAACACATTCGAACCTTAAACCACACATTAAACAGTCCATTTTATACTTACTGAGCAGGCCGTATCGATACACCAATCAAGGGTATCGATACGCCTTGACCAAGGTCAACGTCAACCAGTCAACGCAGGAAGACCGTATCGATACAGCCCTTGAGCGTATCGATACGCCCTTCTCGGTCAACATCTTGTGATCAACGAGATAACACCGTATCGATACGCCTTAACCCTGTACTGATACGTCAAAATCTCACCAAAATTTCAGAATTCCAGTGAGCTCTGGGCGTATCGATACACCCCGCGTATCGATACACCAAGCCAAAACTGAGTCCTGGAGGGCAAACCGTATCGATACAGCCCTCAGGTGTATCGATACGCCCTGCACTGCAAGACCTCAAATTTCAGCAAAACGACACAAGACTCGATTCTAGATGCGATTTACGACTCCCCTAGCCACAGACAACATACAACCAACCTTTAACTACCAAGATATCAACATACATCGCATTCAAAACGTACAAGGATCATGCAACGAAGGGATTCATACATTTACCAAAAGATGACATACAACGCACTTTAAGGTTCACGCCATAGAAGCAAAACATATAAGCATTCAAGACATCCAACATAAACAAGGTCTACAATTCAAACAAGGCATCCAAGAGCCAAACCAATTCCGCATACAACAAGGCATTCAAATCAACAACACTTATCCCATTGCTTAACTATTACAATCTACAATTTTAAGATCATACTTGAGCTAACCAAAAGCAACACTTGGAGACCTTTCCTTGCCCTTGCCACCCACAAGATACTGATCTGCATTGTCGAACAAAAAGGAGCGTAAGCATAAAAGCTTAGTGAGGGTAAGCTCATAAAACAAACCTTCGACAATGCAGGGTCCAAGCACGAGCAAGAATCAAAATAGAATGCATGATCTTACCTCCGATCCCCGAGAGCCAAAAATGTATATGATGCATGGACATATAATCAACTCTATGCCATGATCAACAACTCTTAAGGCCAACACACGAAGATACATATATCATGGTATTATTAACAACATATCTCAATCTATATTGGAGATCACATTTCATATCATATTGGCACACATATAATCTCATATTAGCACCTAGTTATGACTCGAATACGCGGATAACATGTTGGAACGCATTTCCAACATAACCATTACCTTCGGTGGGATTACACTCATTATCGGTTCTCGCGGAGGAAATTCCACTCATCCTCACGCCCCGTCGATGGGATTCCACTCATCACCGACTAATATAAAGATTTTCGGGCGAACCCGTACTCCTCCTTGGTGCCTCAACGCCACCAAGGCCATGCGCGACTTTGACTCTCGTGTGCACACTAATCCTAATGATCGATCATTGTACCCAAGCATACTAGTGCCAATATTAAACAAAATCCACAACCTTTCATAACATCAATTCAAAATAACTTCTGTGCTTAGCACGTACTCACCATGATCCTCGAATCATGCAACCATCTCATAACATCATTTCACATGTCAACACTACATGTATATCATTAACACAAATATCACATCGTATTTCATACATATGTATATCTCCATCATGTTTATCATCAACATGCATTTAACAATGCATTAAGTCATGCCTCAACATACATGTATAAAAACATATACATAACCACCATAAACATGATTAAACATGAGGCATAAATCAACACCTTAAAGATCAATCAAGGTCTCTAACTAAAGCTTGGGATTAGGCTACCACCATAATCCCAACTCTAGGTGGGTCTACCAATCCCAACCTAGTCCACATGCTTGAACCAATTGCTCAAAACCATTTAAAACATTTTAACCACTCACCTACACCTCCAAGCTCAACTACCAAGCAACCAAAGTCTTCAAGTTTCCGGATTCACTCTCGAAGCTTTACCGTTGTCTTCTCTTGTTTCTAATCATCTCAACACAAACAAAACAACCTCGAATCAACTCATACAACAGTGTAGCAACCCGGAACACCATTCAAGCAATAAACACAAGATTCCAAGCCAAGAACAACCCCCAAAAACACCAAACCCGAGCAGCCCTCAAACCCCAACCAAAACTCATGATTTTAACCTTTTTAGCACACTCAAATGCTTCCAAAACAACCCCCAACTATTACCCTAACATCAACCCTCGAATTCCAACACAAACCATACCCAAAACTCATCCCAAAACCCTCCTAAAACCCCACCAAAACCCAAATTCGAGAATTCTTATAAAACACTTTAAAATTCATGTATGTTGGACCTCAAGGTTCATAAACAACACATCTAACAATATTAAATCAAAACCTTAAGTTAAAAACAATAAAGATATCACTTTTATTGAAATCTTCCAAAAACCCAAATTCTAAAACTTGAACCAAAATGAAATCGAGTTGTACTTTTAAAGAGAGGAAGATGAGAGCAAGTCGAAAATGTAATTACCTTTCAAAAAGCTCCAAGAATGAAGAAGAAAGGAGATGGGGGAGTGAGATGAAGAGAAGCTCTCTTCTTGACGTTAGATTTGAAAATGGGGAGGAGGAAGAAGATGAGCACATGTCTTCATCTTTTGTTTTATTTTTAATTCACCCAAAAATCATATTTCCAACTATGCCATTAATGAATGGCCAAAACCCACATCTCCTAAAGTCCATGGATTTGGACTTAGAAGATAGGCCTAACATAGTTTTTAGTTATTTTGCAAACACGAAGCCCATAACAAAATATATTATTATTTTAATTATGAAACCGAAACTCGAACCATTATTTTATTATTATTTTCATCCGACCCCCAAACCCGGGTGTTACATTATATGTTTTTAGATATTGAAAATTTAATAATTTTAAAGATAGATAACTAAAACATAGTAGTAAATAATTATATATTTATACACTATACATTTGCAAATTTTAAAAGTATGTTTTATTTGCACGAACCAACTTGCCTCAGTGGTTAAGGGAACGGTTGTTGTTCCTAGAAGTCACAAGTTCGAGCACCAGTAGCTGCAGTAGGGTGATTGAGCGTTCATTGTCAAATGGTTGAGAGTATATTTAGAACAGATACTACTTGTAATCACTTTAGCTTTCATAAAAAAATATGTTTTATTTATAATTTTATAACTTAGTAAATGATTTATAATATAAAAATAATAACTATTATTATATTACTAAGTTATAAACCATTTTTTAACGATTCTATGAGAGTGGGAGGGAAAATTTGCTGCTAATGTGGATTGAATCAACGACCTAAAGAAGAGAATAGAGTGTTAATTTAGAACTTTTAACCACATACTCTAGAGATCGTTGACTGTTATGAACTAAATATTATATGTTAAAGATGGAATTATATTGAATACACATGCGGAAACGCCTTAGTTTTAGGATTTAGATATTTAGTTTAGGGGTATGAGTTAGAGGTTTATGTATATGAGTTTAGAATTTAGAGATAATAGTTAGAATTTATGGTTTATGGTTAATATTTAGGGCTTATAGGTTAGAGTTTAGTTTTTAGGGTAATATGAGGAATGATTTAGGTTTAAATCTACAAATCTTAAATTCTAACCCTAAACTATAAATTCTAGTCACTATCCCTAAATTCTAAATCCTTACACCTAAACTCATAAACCCTACGCCCTAAACTAAATCTCTAAACTCTAAATCTAAGGCACTTGTAAATACTTTTAATTTTCACCGTCTGTGTATGAAATAATTACCCTTTAAAAATAGATTAATGGCATAGTAACTATAATTTCATAATATACGCGTAAAAAATACAATAACTAAAATAATAATAAATGATATATAATATAAAAATAAGTAACTGATAATAGAAGACAGTATTGTTAATAAATAGCATACGAGTATAAATAGTTAAATACCTTGATCATAGTATAAGGGGAGGTTTAGGATCATGGGCGGAGCTCGTAATGAGAAGGGGCGTCAATTGACACCCACTTTTTAATACATACTAACAGATGCAATTTGAACAGGGAAGCTGCCGCCCATGACCAACGTTCCAAAGCTTGATGAGCTTATCTTGTGGGGAAACAAACTTAGCGGAAACATTCCCACCTCTATCTCCAATGCTTCCATGCTCAAGCATGTAGACATAGGCAGTAACTTCTTCTCTGGCCTAATTCCAAATACGCTTGGGAACTTAACACACCTTCAACGGTTATTAATCGGAGACTGTAATTTGACCACAGAATGGAGCTTTCTTTCGTCTTTGGCAAATTGCAGGAATTTTACACTTTTGGAGGTTTCAGAAAATCCTTTGAAGGGAGTTCTTCCTACTTATATTGGAAACCTTTCGGCATCCCTTCAATACTTTCTCGCTCACGATTGTGAGCTTGAAGGTAATATTCCTATGGAAATAGGTAACTTCAACAACATGCTGCTTTTATCCCTTGCCAACAATGAATTGAGTGGATCTATTCCCACATCAATTGGAGGACTACGAAATCTCCAAGGTTTGGAGCTTTCCTCCAATAAATTAGGAGGTCCCATCTCAGAAAGCATATGTGGTTTGGAGAGGTTAGACACCTTGTCTCTATGGTCGAATCAGCTGCATGGACCTATACCCACCTGCTTGGGTGATATGACTTCTTTGAGGTATCTTCACTTGGGTTCCAACAAACTCAGTTCTGCAATACCCTCAACTTTGTTGAATCTTCAAGATATCTTGGAATTAGATTTATCATCAAATTACCTTAACAACTCACAGCCTCTTGATGTTGGCCATTTAAGAAGTCTTGTGAAACTGAATTTATCGAGGAATCTGCTCGCGGGTGATATCTCATCTACAATTGGGAGTCTTCTAACTCTGCTTTCATTAGATTTATCTAATAACAAATTACATGGCCATATCCCCGAATCATTTGGTGGCTTGATTAGTTTGGGATTATTGGATTTAAGCAATAACAATCTCTCTGGAATCATTCCCAAGTCTTTGGAAAAACTTTCATCTCTAAAATATTTTAATGTCTCTTTCAATAGACTTGAAGGAGAAATCCCTACAAATGGATGTTTTCCAAACTTTTCCAGCACATCATTCATGAGTAATTATGCCCTTTGTGGTCCCCCAAGATTGCTACTCCCACTTTGCAAGAATAGCATCCACAAACATTCCAAGATGTTATTGCATGCTTTAAGGTATGGTTTACCGGTAATTGGGGTTGTCATAGTACTACTAATAGTCTTCACTATTATGTATACAAAACGCCAAAGAAGGAGTACAACTCTACCAATTAAGGATGATTTATTGGCTTTGAGAACATGGAGAAGAATTTCACATGCTCAACTTTCACAAGCAACCGATGGATTTGAGGAAATCAATTTGCTTGGTTCAGGGAGCTTTGGATATGTATACAGAGGAAGGCTTTCAGATGGAATGGATGTAGCGATAAAAGTCTTCAATTTGCAGATAGAAGGAGCATTTAGGAGCTTTGACACTGAATGTGAAGCTATGCGTAATATAGTTCATCGGAATCTTGTCAAGGTCATTACTTGCTGCTCCAATACCGACTTCAAAGCCTTGGTGCTTGATTTCATGTCCAATGGAAGTCTTGAGAAGTGGTTACATTCTGAAAGGTTTTCTCTTGATATCTTACAAAGGGTGAACATAATGATAGATGTTGCAACAGCTCTAGAACATCTCCATTCTGGACATCCATCACCCGTAATTCATTGCGACCTAAAACCGAGTAACATTCTGCTTGATGATGACATGGTTGCACATGTGGGAGATTTTGGCATTGCCAAATTGTTGGGAGAAGGTGATGTGATGAAACAAACCATGACTCTTGCAACTATCGGCTATATGGCACCAGGTGAATTTTGAGTTCTTTATGGCCATTCCCCCCCCCCCCTTTTTCATTTTATATTCTTTCACTTGTATGTGCATATATAATTGGATAAGCATTGCAGAAACAATTATGGATTAACAACGCTTTGCTTATGCTTTTAAATGCAGAATTCGGATCAACAGGAATTGTTTCTATAAAATGTGACGTCTATAGCTATGGAATTGTCCTAATAGAAACTTTCACAAAGAAAAAGCCAATAGACGAAATGTTTACGGATGAAATGACGATGAGAAATTGGGTGGAAAGATCAATGCGTAAAGGAATGATAGATATTGCGGATGCTGGTTTATTAAAAAGAGAGGACGAGTACTTTGTTGTTAAGGCAAATTGTATTTCGTCTATCATGGACTTAGCTTTGAGTTGTTCAACCGAGTCCCCAGAAGAAAGAAAAGATATGAAGGGTGTTGTGGTTGAGCTGAAGAAAATTAAACAAAGGTTTCTAAACAGCATGGAACATGTTTGATAAAGATGGTAAGTAATGAGTACGCCTGTGATTATTAATGTATTCTTAATTTTGAAGTCCTATATATATAACACATAGATGGTAAAAATTAACAAACTAACTTACTCTTTTTTTCTCATGTACAAGGCTCTCTTTGGATTGCAAAAACAAGATGGACACAAATCAGACGAGCAGCAGACCTTTCTATCAATTACAATTTTCATGTTTACTTTGGGCATTATATTGTTCTCTGTGATAGTTTGGATTTCTTCAGGGACTTGTACCTGGCTGCAGCAAGCTATAGGTGTGTTTTGTTGAATGCTATAATAGCTGAAAAATTAACATCTAATAATTACTTAGAACAGCTAGTGTAGTTTATGTTGTGAGAGTTCTATTAGTTCTTGCAGGCTAGATGAATTATTTAACTATGTACGTTCACTTGATCCACAAACTTAAAGGACTAAAATGGTGCACAATTCAATCTTATCATTAACAGTGGCTCTGCATTCGTTAAATAAAATGGTTAACCATTTGTTGCTTACTTTACGAGCAACTAATGTACAAGAAGATGTCCCTCGTCGGATTATTATTTTCCTAATTTGATATAGGATGAGTTTGCGACGCTCGACAAGCACCACTAACAATGAGCACCATTAATTTAATTTATAAAGATTAAAAATCTAAAGTACTCATCATATAATTATAAATCATTTAAAAATTAAAATGTAAATTAATTAAAATACATTGTTTTTCTTAATTTTTTTAAAAACATAATTAGATCAAAATACATACTCCTAAATTACAAAACCATATTAAGGACACACGAGTCTTAACAATGAATTAAAACCACATGTAACAAAAAAAATTTACTCTCAATGTATCAAATAATAATCATTTTTAGAATATATTGTAAAGGTTAAAAATATAAAATTTTACTAACAATCAATAAAATAATTTTTTAACTAAAATATAGTCACCATATATGTAAAGAATTTTCATTTTCTTATTACTACTATTATTAATTGTTAATTATAACAAATATTTTATTACATAATTTGATGAACTAGTTTAAGAATGGGTAAAAATCTCCTGCCCCCTAACCATGCCTCCTTCTATGCCCCTTCTTAAAAATAGATAAAAATTAAATCTTGTCCCATAACCCTAATTTTCATATCTTAAACCCTAAACCCTAAAAAATACACCCTGCTCCTATTTCCCTACACCCTAACCCTAAGCCCCAACCTTAAACCCCAAACCCTAAATCCTAAACCCACTATTTTAAAGTGGGGGCACAAATGGGGGCATACTTTGGGGCAGATGATTTTCATCCTTTAAGAATAATGGGATTTATGTTGTTTGATATAGTAACTTTCCCCGCTTATTCTTATAGTTTCGACGCTTATATTATCATAATATAGATTCTAATGAAATTTAAATTCTAAATATTTTCATCTTATTTTATTATAATTGAAACACTAGTGAGCTTAGAATTTACACATTTCTTACTCTCCAAGTTTTATTTTTTTAGTTTACCATTTCTCCTATAAATTAAAACAGGAAGCTATTAGGTTATAACCCACACTCACTACTATATACCTAAATCCTCTAAAAATCCATTAATGGCTTTGGTGTTATCAAAAGCATCTAGGTGGAGTTCCAAGAATTTTGGAATTTTGTACGCTTCAACTTCTATTTCATGTGGATGTAAATCCAAGACCGGAAAGATGGCGCTATCTTAGTGGAGTTCCAAGAATTCTGGAACTTCATTGTCATTATCCATTTTGTACGAAAATGACGAAAAACGATGTTTTTATTTTAGTTCCTCCGATCACCGCACCAATTAAATGGTGTTTTTGGAAGAAGCCGCTACTAGGGTGTAAAACTAAATACAGACGGGTCTGTAATTCCCGAAAGTTCAGCTTTTGGAGGTTTACTTCGAGACGATAGGGGTAATCCAATATGTGCCTTTGTCACTAAATCTTTTGAAGACAATGTTTTCTTGGTTGAATTAATGGTTGTTTGAGGGGTCTTATTGTCAAGGACTTAATCTCCTAAACTTGATCCGTGCGGCGTTAGCAATCCCCGACGATGCTAACCAGCCTTGAACTCTCACGCAATGCGATGGCTAGTGATGGACACAAGAGAAGGCAAGAGAGTTTACAAGTAAAGTAGCTTGTATTACTTGAGAAAGATAGCTTACAAGTGAGCTTTACAAGGATGCTTACAAGTACTCAACTCTTGAGTGAGTTACAAAATGAAGGGGATGACCCTATTTATAGGTTTCCACCTCCTCAATGGACGATTGAGATCGTTTTGATCCAACGGTCCATATGTTGCCTCCTAAAATATTTTTTAAAGTACTACACTTTTCTAGAGAATTCTACATATGTCTATACATATCTTATATCTATCCAAAAGGTTCTAGAGAGCTACAAGGTTTTTCGGAGTAGTCCCGAGCTTTCTTGAGCCTTCTCGAGTCTTCTAGGTCCTCCCGGGTGTGTCTAGACTTGGATAGAACGTCCCGGACCTTTCTAAAACTTTGTAGAATTCTCCTACTCATGCTTTGGCCGTCCTAGGCCTTTATAGTGCCCTCCTTGGTGTTTGCTTGCCTCAAAAGTGCCGAAGGAATGGTGAGAACCTCAATTTGGATTTGTGGGAAAAATGGTAGGTTGTGACATTATGCTAGCTTCAGATTTAGGCATAAGCACAATATGGGTCGAATCCGATTCAAGGAATGTTGTAAAAGCCATTAATAGAGAGCTGAAGTATGGTCCGGAGATTGGTTGCTATTTAAGTCAAATCTGGGAACTATTGGATAGCTTTGAGAACCATCTTGTGACGCATTTATGGCGCGAAGCTAATAAAGCGGCTGACTATCTTTCGAAGATGCGTGTTGGTGAAGATGCTGATTTACTGTTGTGGCCGGTCGATTTTCCTGATATGCTTCGTAATATCATCAAGGATGACGCCCAAGGAAAGATTTATTTTAGACCTTGATTTATGTTAGACATGCATATGTTGATAACCGCTTATGCAAATGTATTAAACACGTTTAGTTCTGATATACTTCAACGAGTAAACAATGTTGAATTTTCATTTACTTCAATTTCAGCATTATGTGGATTTATTTATGCTTTCTGTATATTTTCAAACCCAATTGTAGTATACATAGTGGGTTCTAAGATATTAGTTGATGAAAAATGAAACTTTGTTACAATGTGTGAATTTAAACGTCCAACCATTGCTGCTAAGACTTCAGTAGTTACTCTAGCTTTAGACTTGATCAAAGATAAGGCTACGAACTCGGGTCGGGTCTTAAAATGCTTCGTTGATCAGATAATGCAAGAAAACTCAAGGCATTGTCAAAAACAGAGGCATGAAATGATGTAAAAAGAAATAAAATCCGCTCAAACTCAAACTCGGCCAATTAGTAAGATCTCTTTAAATTTTATCTTGCCTCAAATTAAGTTTGTTTTGATTTGAGGCTTGCAGTGGAAGGTAAATAATGCTAGAGAATGAAAGCATCATAATATGATTTTGTGTTTGGGATAAGAGTAAGCCTAACCAATGAAACTTTATCTGGCAAAGGGGATCCAAAACATTATGAATTGATGAAAACAAGAAACTTTTGATTTGGTAGAATAACATGTTTACCTTTTCAACATCTATATATGGAATTTTACTAGTGTGAGCATGCAATAGGTATCATTGCTACCTTGTCCTTTTAAACCAGTTGCACTGGAGCTACTTGTGCACTTTATCGCAACTCGAAACTCGGCCCGTAACAGCCACTGCTAGCATCATCTGCTCGAGCAAGATGATAACCTATAGCTTGGCCATAAAACTATTGCCATGGAACTCCTGACCCACTTGTCCTAGCTTTAGCTTCTGAGAGAGATACAACCATGGCCAGCATTTAACACATTCGCGAAAAGCACACTCAATTCGTCCCTGAATTTACGAATTGCATCAATTTAGGCTTTTAACTGACACCGATTATTACTATGCTGAGGTGGTGGTCCACTATATTGATATGGTAGATCATAATTGATGATGTTGTGGCAAAGAGCATAGACGGAGCTAAAATAATCTATATTACAGTGTCAATTATTTTTTAGAGTGATGTTAATCTTTTCTGTAAAGAGGTGCCAATTTTATTTTTAATATTTTTGGTATTGAATTTTATTAAGGATTATTATATAAATTCTTTTGGGTGTATTCTTTTAGGTGGCTCTGCCCCTAGAAAAGGGGAAACATTGATATTTTTAGAAAATTTGAGACATTAATTAATTTTTACAAAAAAAATTGAGGGCTTATCTAATATTTAAACAATTAGTTATTAAAATATATAAAATATTAATATTAAAATAAGAACACTATTATAATTTTCAAAAAAACAAGTCAAAATTAAAAATATCAAAAGCCTTTGAGCTTTATATAAAACTCATTTAAGCCTTCAATTTTTTTTCTTAAAAAATCAATATTACCCTCTGTCACGTCATTATCTATCTCAGACTGCCAGATCAACGTTGTCAACGACCACATCAGTCAAAAGATTAAATTGATATAATTCATGAGTTCGAATGTCCAATTGTCTATATTTTACGTGGGTGAGTTAAATTAATTATTTAGTTGAGTTTGAGTGCTAAACTACCCGTTTAAGCCTTTCAAAAATTAGATTTGAAAAAAAAAATGTCTATTATTCTCTAATTTATTATGGGTTATATTTTGATGCAAAATTTGTGTAAAAAAATTACACAACACTTCATATTTAAGCTATAAAATCTAAAGCCTAAATCCCTAACCCTAGCACCCTAAACCTCAAACTCTAAATTCTTATTATAAACCTTAAATTCTACTCCCTACGCACTAAACTCCTGTAACACTCGGGTTTGGGGGTCGGGTGAAAATAAAATATTAAAATAATGTTTCGGGTTTTCCCTTCTCATTTTAAAATTTATTTAATATGTTGGACCCGATTTTAATTTAAAGCCCAAGTATCCATGGATTTTAGAATGTGGGTTGATGGCCATTCTCATTAATGGCAGTTTTGTAAATATTTGATCTTGTAAAATAAAAACTCTTTTATTTTAAAACACCCATTTTATCATCTTCTTCCCCCTTCTCTCCTAAGTTTCCAACGACAAGTTCTTCCTCCTCCCCAAGGTTACTATTTCATCATCATTCTCTCTCATCTTTGAAGGTCTTTGAAAGGTAAACGTGTTTTTGACTTGTCCTCACCTTCCTCTTCATGTTTGTACCATTAGATTTCATTAAAACTCATTGTTTTGAGTTTTGCGTTTTTCAAATTCAAAGTTAAAAATCTAAACTTTAATGTCCATTGTTAAAGTTTTTGATTCCTTATCATTATTTATGTTATTAGAAACCCAAATAGTCCAACATATGTGATTTTTACTTGGTTTTATATTGATTCACGGATTTGGGTTTTATGGAGGTTTTAGGGAGTTCAAAGGTTGAGTTTAGGGGCTGTTTTGTGTTGGAAAATGAGGGTTGATGGTTGTATGTTAGTTAGGGGTTATTTTGGAAGCTATTAGATGTGTTACAAGTGTTGGAATCGATGGTTTTTGGCTGTGCATATGGGCTGCTCGAAAATGAGAGTTTTGTGGGTGTTCTTGGCTTGATTTGATGCTTAATTGGTGTTATGAATTACAGCAGTTGTTTGTGGTTGTTTTGGTGATTAATAGAGTGTGTTTGATTGTTTAAAAACAAGGAATTTTGTTGGTGAAGCCTCGGGAACGAATCCGGATAGCTTGGTGGATTGATCGGCTAGAGTTGTTGAGCTTGGAGTAGTCGGTGAGTGGTTCTATGTTTTAAAATTGATTTTCAAACGTTGGTTCAAGCATGTGGACCTAGGTTGGGCTTGGTAAACCCACCTAGAGTTGGGATTAGAGTGGTAGTCTAATCTCAAGCTTAGTTTAGGAGACCTTTGGTTGAACTTCTAAATGTATGATATGCCTCTTGATTCATATTTTAATTGTGATTAATGTTGTTATGTATATTGTGATATACATGTGTGTTATTGAGGCATGATGATTTGTGGATGCATTGTGATATGCATGTGGTTTAGGTAATGTGTGTTCATGAATGTAAATCATGGTGGCTACGTGCTAGGCACGGGAAATGGTAAGAAATTCGTGTTATGAAAGATTGTGAAATGAGTTAGTATTGGCACTAGTATGCTTGGGTACAAATGATCGATCATTAGGATGTTTAGTGTGCACACGAGAGTCAAAATGCGCGCGTGGTCTTGGTGATGGTAGTCATCTAGATGGAGTATGGGTACGCCCTGAAATCTTCTTATATATATGCTAGTCGGTGATGAGTGGAATCCCATCGACGAGGCGTGAGGATGAGTAAAATCCCCTCCGCGTGAAACGGTGATGAGTGTAATCTCACCGTAAGGTAATGGTTGTGTTGTTGGATGTGAGTTCGAACGGTTGTTATCCGCGTATTCGGGTCATAGCTAGGTGCGAATACGTTTGATATATGTGTTCTATATGGTTGTGTTTATGGACTTGTTGAGCATGGCATGATAATTGAGATTATGTTCATGCATCATTTATATTTGACTCATGTGGTTCGAAGGTAAGAAATCATACATTCTTCCTTGGTTGTGTTGCTCGTGCTTGGACCCTGCATTGTCGAGGTTTGTTTTATGAGCTTACCCTCACTAAGCTTTATGCTTAGCTCTCTTTTGTTCGACAATGCAGATCCTTAGTTCGTGGGTTGCTTGTGCAAGGAGAGGGCCTCCAAGTGTGCTATTTGTGTTTTGCTATCAACAAGTATGGACTTTTAAGTTACGGATGTAATAGACAAGCAATGAAATTTGAGTATTTTGGATTTATGTTATTGTTTGTGTAGGAGCTTGTTTAGACTCCGTTTGATTTGTTGATGTTATGGTGTGGCTTGTTGATGCCTTGTCTTGGATTGTAAACCATGCTTTTAATGCGTATCTAAAATGCCTATGTGTATTGTTTCTAAGGCATGAAACCTTGAATGCTATGTATGTCTCTTTATGGTAAATGCATGAATCCTTTGAATGTACGATCCTTGTTCGTTTCGAATGTCTCGTATGATGAAATCTTGGTTGTTAAATGTTGTATGTATGCTTGCTTGTGCCTAGGCGAGTCTTAATTTGCATCTAGAGTTGTGTTTTAGAGTCATTAGCTGCAAATTTGAGTATTGCAGTGCAGGGCGTATCGGTACGCCCAAGGGCTGTATCGATACGGTCCTACACTTTGGGACTCAAGTTTGGCTTAGCGTACTGGTACACGGGGGTGTATCGATACGCCAAAACCTATATGGAAATCTAAGAATTTGACGAGATTTTGACGTATCGGTACGAGTCTTGGGTGTATCAGTACGGTCTTGTATCGTTGACCGTGAGAAATTGACCAGTGAGGGCGTATCGGTACGGTCAACCAGTGTACCGATACGGTCTCCCTGGCTTGACTTTGGGCTGTTGACCTAGTCAAGGCGTATTGATACCCTCTTCAAGTGTATTGATACAGCCTACTGTGAAAATTAAAAAATGAGTTGTTTTAATTGTATGTTCGTTTGTTTCGCCTCGCTTGTTGCTTCCGCTGTTTTAATATAGTCACTGAACTATTAATTCATTTCATTAGGGTCACTATCGTTAACTACCTTTAGAGTATGCTGATGTGGCACGTTAATTTTCCTCCTCCTTCTTCCCCTTCTTCTTTCTCTGCTCTTTTTCCCTCCATAATTGATCTTTCCTCCACCGCTCTTCAATTCCAACATTTAAGGGCTTCAATAGAAACAAAAGAGAATAAAGTGAAGCAAAAGAGAGCTAAACCCAAAAACTGATGTCTCCTCATTTGCAGAAAAAAAATCATATATTTTAATGAAAACTTGAAATGTTTACATTAATTGAGTAAAATCAAATATTTAACCCTATATTGAACAAAATAGTAGGTCAAGTTTCTAACCCTTTTTTAATCGAAGTTGAGAGACCTCTCTAGGTTCATCTCTATATTACAGTGTATGTTTTTTTTGGAGTGACATTTGCCTTTTAGCAAATTTTGTATTTACCTTTAATATGTAATCCTAGATTGAAACAAAATATAATAGGTCAATTAGTTGACTTTTTTTTTTATCAGAGTTTAGATACTAGTTTAGGTTTTATTTATATTTTGGCTTAATACACATTCCACCCTAAACTTTACATGTTTTCCCAACTTACTCCTTAAACTACGTTTTGCCCACTAAAATATCTGTAATTATTTATTTTGTCCCATTTCGTTATTCTTTGTCGTTAAAAAAATTCCAGCCAATAACATCTTGCCACGTCATCAACTCATTGACTATGTCAATCCGCCTGGTTTTATTTAAAGGGTAAATGAAATATCAAGTCTGTCAGATTTGTTTTTTGTTCAATTTAATCACTGAAAAGTCTATTTTTACCTTAAATTGACCTTTATTTGTTTCTACTTTTTATAATTTAGTCACTGAAAATTACAATTACAATATAATTACATGATTCGAATATAATTCTAATATAATTACATGTTTTTCAACTATTATATTCGAATCATGTTCATAGTATATTCGAATCATGTTTAACATGTAATTATATTAGTATCATGTTCAAATCATGTTCATGTTAAATTCGAATTATATTCGAAATATGATTCGAATATAATACGAGCATGATTTGAATATAATACGAATATGATTCAAATATAATTTAAATATGATCGAATATAATATGAATATAATTCTAATATAATTTGAATTTTGCTCAAAAAATATATTTCGAATATAGCAAAATTCGAATATAATTAGAATATAATACGAATATGATTCGAGTATAATACAAATATGATTCAATATAATTCAAATTTTACTCAAAAAATATATTTCGAATGTAGCGAAATTTGAATATGATTGGAATATCATTTGAATATAATCCAAATTTTGCTCAAAATACAATTCAAATTTAGAAAATTTTGAAGAAAATCGAATATAATTGAAATATGATTCGAATTTTTCTAAAAAAATATAATTCGAATAAGTAATATTATTAATGATAAAAATATTGGACTAAATTATAAAAATTAGAAATAATAGGGGTCGATTTAAGGGAAAAAATAGACTTTTCAGTGACTAAATTGAACAAAAAACAAACCTGATAGACTTGACATGTCCTTTACCCTGTAAATAAAACCAGGCGGATTGACTTAGTCAATGACTTGAAGACGTGGCGGGATGTTATTGGCTGAATTTTTTAACGAAAAATAGTAACGGAATGGGGTAAAATGAGTAATGACGAATACTTTAAGGGACAAAAGTGGGCAAAACATAGTTTAAGGGGCAAGTTGGAAAAACATGTAAAGTTTAAAGGGTAATGTGTATTAAGCCTTATATTTTTTTAATAAAGTTTAGGTTTTAGTTTATATTACAATGTACATTTTTTTTTCCTGAAGTGTAATTTAGCTATTAGCAAATTTAATATTTACCTTCAATGTGAATTCTGTCAATCTAGGTTCAATGATGAACCTGGTTCAGAGAAGAAAAAAAATACTGCCACAAATGATGATCCAGTCACAGATTAGGTTTGTTTATAAGTTCTTTCTTGTGCTTAAATCTTAATCTTTCTTTTCCATTTCGAATTTCAATTAAAATCGTATCTTTCAAAGTTTCTTTGTATACAACTTTTTCTTCAAATTATGAGGCATCAGCGTTTGAGTTTAGTTCTCTTTTGCTTCCCTTTATTCTTCTTTGTTTCTGTTGGAGCCCTTAGTGTTGGAATTGGGAAGATATGGAGCAAAGTTCATTTATAGAGGAAAAATTAACAGAGAAAGAAGAAGAAATGGAAGGAAAAAAAAGTTAATATGTCACGTCAGCATCTTTTAACGACAGCTAATAAAAATGATTTTATTGAAAAACGTATTAGAAGTTTAATGAATATATCACATGTTTCAAAAATTTGATGACTAAAATAAAAATATTCTAAAAGTTTGGCAACTATTTATGTAATTTACCTTTATCTTATTAGAGGAGACTAGTTATGGAAACATGAGTGAATAGTAGAGTGAAATATAAGCCCAAAGACTCGTCTAGAAATTGAATGCAGAATAGCAATTTTATTTTCAATGTTTGTCTCGTCCAACAACACCAATTGTAAGGTTTTTTTTTTTATAAAAATCACTAATTTTTTATTAAAATTATAGAAAAATTACAATTACAATGTATCTAAAATATATTTTAGATTAAACAACCCAAAAAAATTTACAACCTAAAAACAAAAAAATAAAATAAAACTTCTATAGAGATAAACATACCAACAAAATTTAGCAGCATCTTGAATCTCTTTGTCTCTGTCCAAACGAGAGGCATAAAGAAGGAAGGAGTGAAGGAGTGATGCGCGATCCAAACTGTTAAGCAAAAAGTATCGCTATCCAGGACTGATTTCATCGGCAAACAACCATCAACCGAGTGGGGAAACAACTTTTCTAAGTGACCACCGACAAAAACATAAATTAGAAACTAGCGTCGATTAAATCTCTGTGCGAACAACAATCGATCGCTATGGTATGTTGAAAAATGCCACAAAGACATATGAACCAAACCACAAAACAAAAACAAAGACATGTCACAAGGACAGAAAAAAAAACGTATCACAAGGATAGAGAAAGAGATTTTTATTAAAATAAAAAATAAAAAAAATTAATAAATTTAGTGGTCGACAATTAATATTAAAATTGATTGACGACCACCGATCAAAGGGATTAATTTAGGTTGTGAGCAACTAAGGTTGAAGGAGTTTTGGCGGTAACGAGCTGTTAGGGTTTTTTAGATGTAAAGTTTTAACAAAAGCAATTGCAGGATATTTAAGTTTACGATTGTAGATCAATAAAGGGATTATGTTTGTCTATCGATATTTAATCTTGTATAAATATTAGAAATATTTACCTAACAAATATCAATATGCTATACATATCATTGTAGACACCGTTTTTTTGTCCAGGTCGGAATAAATTGGGCCTTTAAAAGTCCGTCAAATTGTTAGAGTCGCCATCGGTCGTTTTGGGTTGGGTACGACCGAAAAACTGGTCCGCGTCAACACCGAGATCGTCGTCGGGTTCGGGAGTCGGTTACGAGTGAGGAAGGTTATAGTACCCCCACTACGCCCAAAATTGGTACCTAAGGGTTATGATTGTCTAAAAAATGGAAACTCGAAAAAAAAAGGATTAATAGCACTTCTAAAAGAAAGCTACTAAAATAAAGTAATATGCTCAAAATGCAAATACATAAACTAAATCAAACAAACAAAATTAATCAAATCATAAAAACAAGACAAATTCAAACTTAATCAAATAAAACCTTTTAAATTATTAATCAAACCCAAATCAGACACCTAATTAAACTAGAACAATTTTAATTAAAGACCAAATCATAAATTAATTAATTTATTAAAGCCAATCAATTACCAAATCTTAATACAAGGATCAAATCAAATTAAAGAACAAATCAAGAGACTTAATTATTAATCAATTTTATGAAAAGGATCTAATTAAAAAAAACATGAACCTAAAAGGCTAAAATCTAATAATTTAAACTAGAGTGACTAAAATAAAATAAACCAAAAGACCTAAACCTAAACACCTAAACATCTAAGGACTTATAATGCAAAAAGCCCCTAATCCTAAGGCATGCGTGAGTTGCCTGCCACATATCAAAAAAAATGTGGGACCCTTCTTATTTAGACTACACGTTTCACTGCAGATAACAAAATGGAAAAAAGACAGCCCTTTTTTATTACTTCATCTTCTTCAATAGTTTCGACTGAAACTAAAAAAAATTTGGCTCTTTGTATCAAACATAAATTTAATTTTTTATCTCATCTCTCACACAAGCACACACCGGCTGACGCTACACACTCTCCTGGCGACAGCCAAATCAGAAAAATGTAAGTTCTAAAACACCCTTTTTTTTTCTTTGATTTTGAAATTTTACAACAAAAAAAATTCGAAAAATACCTTGCTCAAACTCCAAAATTCACCGTTGGATTGTATTGTTCTTGGAGTATATTGGTCCCGAGGTCGTTGTAGACTCTTCCACCGTTCGGATTTGGGTAATAAAATTCCGGTCACCGGAAAAGAGTAAGAACCCTTTTGGTTCTAACTTTTTCTTCTGATTTTAACACTGAGATTTCACCAACTATTGCCCTTTTGTTTTAGCCTTCATGTTCTCTAGATGATGGTGGATGGGGGTTTATATAGGGTTCAAATTTAGTTAGGGATTGTCTATTTTTTAGGGATATGGGGATGTGGGTAGAGTTGTAGTTGAATACAAACTTTAAGGATAATATTCAGATTTTTTGAATGTTTTTTTGGTGTATTGTGGCTAGATTTTAGGGATTAACAATGGGGTGATAGAGTTTTAGTTGGATTCAATTTGTTTGGGTTTGAATTTGTTTTAATGTTTAAAGGAAAAAAAATTATGCGTACAGCTCCCCCCTTTGCTCATTTCTCGGGTAAGAGGAATGGAGCAAAGACCAAAGCAACAAATTTTTCCATTGAATATTAAATTTGCAAAAAAGACACCACCGTTCATCCTACTGATAAAAACATGTATCTCGCTCGTTTCAAAGGCGCTATATGAGGTACCTCACTCATTTCATGGGCACTGGAACTCAAGAATTCATTTCTCGATGTAAAATGCACCCCGCTTGTCTCAAGGGCGCTGTAAGGTGTACCTCGCTCATCTCATGGGCACTGGGACTCAAGAACTTGTTTCTCGATGTAAAATGCACCTCGCTCGTCTCAAGGGCGCTGTAAGGTGTACCCCGCTCGTCTCAAGGGCACTGGGATTCAAGAATTTATTTCTTGATGTAAAATGCACCCCACTCGTCTCAAGGGCGCTGTAAGGTATACCCCGCTCGTATCAAGGGCACTAGGATTCAAGAATTCATTTCCTGATGTAGAATGCACCCCGCTCGTCTCAAGGGCGCTGTAAGGTGTACCCCGCTTGTCTCAAGGGCACTGAGATTCAAGAATTCATTTCTTGATGTAGAATGCACCCCGCTCGTCTCAAGGGCGCTGTAAGGTGTACCCCGCTCGTCTCAAGGGCACTGGGACTCAATTTATCTTATACACCTGCTTGGGTGAATAATGTAAGGATGCACATGTTACTAATGCACCTATCTTTCATGCAAAATACATACATGCTCCTATTCTTAAATGCATGAGACCTTTTTGCACAACATATTTTTGGTTCTCATCTTCATCCGAGTCAATCTTTGCGCAATCCTGCCCCTTCTACTTCGTTATCAAGCTTCTTACATTTCGAGATTTTCATCATCATGGAAGGATGCTTAGTGACCTCTTGTATGTTATCAATGTGTTTTTTAAGCCTTTCATCATTTGAGTAGCACAATGAATGTCGTATATGGATATTACAGACCCCGTCAAAAGGTTTCCACAAACATCAATAAAATGCACCCATATTTAACGATAAGCAAAATGAAACGCGAGATAATTAACGATTTCTTCTTATTGAATAAAAATGGCCTAGGCCCCAAGAACGAACACGTGCTAAAAAAAGAGGAAAAATTAAAGGAAGGAAAAAAAATGCCCTCACATATCAAATTCTGGGATTTCACTGCCAATTCGTTCAAAAATCTCATTTGATTGTGGCTTCTACTAGGTGGAGCTTGAATTTTTCGACCAACATCTAAAGAGTATAAACTGTCGTCGTGTTAAACAAGACTTCAAAGAGAACTCGTCGACTGTATTTTACCTTGCATCGTTCGTTCTGAATAGTTTCCCCTTTTTTACTAAGAGGGCCCTTTCAGGTTTTCACCTCTCGGTTTTGCTTTTTTTTTCTTTTTTTATACCAAGAGGGCTCTTTCGGGTTTTCGCCTCTTAGTATTTTTTCTTCTCTTTTTTTTTTTTCAAAATCTCAGGCATAATATTTTTTCACCGAATCAGAATTCACAGGATTTGGTAGCTCACTTCCGTCCATCTCGGTTAAGATCAATGCCCCTCCAGAGAAAGCCTTTTTCACAACAAACGGGCCTTCCCACTTTGGCATCCATTTCCCTCGAAAATCTCTTTGCATGGGTAATACATTCTTTAATACCAAATCTCCTTCACGAAATTCCCTAGGTCGGACCTTTTTGTCATGAGCCCGGATCATTCGCTTTTGGTACATCTGTCCATGGCATATAGCTTTTAATCTTTTTTCCTCAATCAGATTTAACTGATCGTATCTAACTTGGGCCCATTCGGCTTCATCTAATTCGAGTTCCATTAAGACACGGAGTGACGGAATCTCTACTTCAATAGGTAAAACTGCCTCCATTCCGTAAACCAAGGAGAACGGAGTTGTCCCTATAGAGGTGCGTATTGACGTGCGGTATGCAAGCAAAGCGAAAGGGAAACTTTTCATGCCAGTCTTTGTAAGTTTACTGCCATTTTCTTGATAATTCTTTCGATATTCTTGTTAGCTGCTTCGACGACCCCATTCATTTTTGGGCGATAGGGTGCTGACTTGTGATGTTTGATCTTAAATTGTTCACATACCTCTGTCATCATTTTGTTGTTCAAATTTAAGGCATTATCAGAGATAATCATTTCTGGTATACCATACCGACAAATGATTTCCTTTTTTAGGAACTTGCACACTGTCGATCTTGTTACATTTGCGTACGAAGCAACATCCACCCATTTTGTGAAATAATCAATCATCACAAAAATGAAGCGGTGTCCATTTGATGCCTTCGGCGTAATTGGTCCGATCACATCCATGCCCCACATTGAGAATGGTCATGGGGCCGTCATAACATGAAGAGGAGATGGGGCTACATGGATTTTATTTCCGTGGATTTGACATTTATAGCATTTCCGAGTGAAATTGATGCAATCCTCTGCCATAGATACCCAAAAATATCCCAATCTCATAATCTAACGAGACATAGTGAGACCGTTTGCATGAACTCCACAGATTCCCTCGTGGACCTCCTCTATTATCTTTTTTGCCTCAAGACTTTCTACACATCTGAGCAATGTTTGATCGCTTGCTCTTTTGTATAGAATTCTTCCATCTAAGACGTGTCCCGTAGCCGCTCTTCGGATAGTCCTTTTGTCATTTTCAGTTGCCCCTTCAGGATATTTTTGATACTTAATGTACTGTAGAATGTCATAATACCATGTGCGATCATCCAGCTCATCTTCAATGGCATAGCAACTGGCGGGTGAATCATAAATGCTCATTTGGATTGGCATTATATCGACTTCTTTATTCGCCTTGAATGTTGCTGCTAGAGTTGCCAATGCATCGGCCATTTGATTATCTTCTCGGGGGAAGTAATGGAAAGATATTTTCTCAAACCCTTCTATTAATTTAAGAATAAGTTTGCGGTACTTGACCAATTTTTCATCTTTTGTTTCCCACTCTCCACGGAGTTGATAGATCACCAATGCCGAATCTCCATACACTTCAAGATCTTTGATTTTTCGATGGATGGCTGCACGTAGTCCCATGATACATGCTTCATATTCTGCCATGTTATTGGTACATTCAAAGTTTAATCGACCAGTAAAGGCGTAATGATTCCCTTTTGGAGAAATCAGAATCGCACCAACACCGTGTCCGAGCGCATTTGAAGCTCCGTCGAAATTCATTCTTCATGAATTTTTAGTGGAAGATCCTTCCTCACTAGTAGTTAAACACATTAAATCCTCATCAGGAAGGTCAAAACTCAAGGGTCCATACTCTTCTAAAGTGCGGCTTGCTAGAAAGTCTGCGATGGCACTACCCTTGACGGCTTTCTGATTTACGTATTCAATGTCATATTCAGAAAGTAGGATTTTCCATCGAGCCATTCTTCCTGATAGGGCTGGTGATTCCATCATGTATTTTATGGGATCTAACTTTGCAATAAGCCATGTTATATGGTATAACATGTACTGACGAAGCCTACGAGTAGTCTAGACCAAAGCGCAGCATAACTTTTCGATGGAAGAGTACCTCGATTCACAATCGGTAAACTTTTTGCTCAGGTAGTAGATAGCCTGCTCTTTTCTTCCGGTTTCGTCATGTTGGCCCAATACACAACCCATAGAGTTCTCAAATACAGTTAAATACAAAATCAAAGGTTTGCCCGGTATAGGAGGAACCAATACAGGAGGGTTTGTTAAGTATTGTTTGATCTTATCAAAGGCTTCTTGGCACGCTGAATCCCACTCACTTGTATTATGCTTTCTTAGGAGACGGAATATGGGATCACATTTATCAGTTAATTGAGAGATAAACCGAGAAATGTAGTTTAGTCTTCCTAAGAAACCACAGACTTCCTTTTGAGTGCGAGGGGGTGGAAGCTCTTTAATGGCCTTGATTTTATCGGGATCTACTTCAATGCCCCGCTTGCTGACAATGAAACCCAATAATTTACCTGAAGCAACTCCAAAGGTGCATTTTGCGGGATTGAGTTTCAATTGAAATTTCCTCAAGCGTTCAAAAAGTTTTCTAAGGTTTGTGATATGCTCTTCTTCAGTGTGAGACTTGGAAATCATATCATCCATATAAACTTCGATTTCTTTGTGTATCATATCGTGGAACAATGTCACCATGGTCCTCTGATAAGTTGCCCCTGCATTTTTTAGGCCGAAAGGCATCACTTTGTAGCAAAATGTGCCCCACTCTGTCACAAATGTGGTCTTTTCCCTATCTTCGTGAGCCATCTTGATTTGATTGTAACCCGAGAAGCCATCCATGAATGAAAACAAGTAATTCTTAGCGGTATTGTCCACCAACGTGTCTATGTATGGTAAAGGGAAGTTATCTTTAGGACTGGCTCGATTGAGGTCACGATAATCGACACACATTCGCACCTTTCCTTTTTTCTTTGGTACTGGAACCACATTAGCTACCCATTCTGGATACTTGGCCACTTGTATGAATCCAGCATCATATTGTTTCTGAACCTCCTCTCTTATTTGTAGTAACATCTCCATTCTCATTCTTCTGAGCTTTTGTTGTATGGGTTTGCATTTTGGCTTTAACGGAAGCTTATGCGTCACAATGTTTGTATCTAGTCCAGGCATATCTTCATAAGTCCAAGCAAACACATCCTTGTACTCTTGCAGTAAAGAAACCAGATTATTCCTGGCGGTTGAAGAGATGAAAGTGCCAATATTCACTTCTCTTTTTTTATCCTCAATTCCCAGATTCACTGTTTCTGTCACCTCCTGATGAGGAAGAATCTGCTTATCCTCGTATTCTATCAGTCTGAGTAAATCCGAAGACAGCTCACACTCTTTATAGTTATCGTTAAATTCATGATCTCCTGAGTATACACACTGCTCAAAATCGACTCTTGAACTTGTGGCTATGTCATTCATGAAATTGATATTTGAGGACCTGCAAATGTGTAAGAGGAAATATATATTTGGCACCAAAAGAAGAAAAAAATGTAGGATGCTTTATGACTAAGAGAGGAAAGAAGAAGAAAAGAGAAAAAAAAAGAAATGGTGGAACTTGTAATGGAAGGGAAATGTGTATTCATTTATTAAAAAGCAATTAATTCCTAAATGGGGCCCTTACAATAAATCCCAATGCTTTCGGGCTCAAGAAAATGGGTGAAGTTCTGAGCATTACTCTGTCAAGGTTTTAAAAACAACGGGGAGTTCTTCAGTGGTCCAATTATTCATAACACACCCTGGTGGGCATGAGCGAATCTTTGACCGATTCACTGCGATTTTATCTTCATCCCCGACTGCGTTGATGCTAAACTCTTGGATCCTTTCCAACGGTGTCGTTAAAGCTTTCTTCTTCTCAGAATGAATGTGCCCTCCGGACATAAAGGTTTCAAAAATTTGGGGAAATTGCATCGATTCCCCTTCAATACTCTGGCCAATCAACCTAGCCATTCTTTCTTCTCTCTTCTCTCTTCTTCAGAATCTGCTTCATATTTTGGCGCGGATCATGCTTGTATCCCACACCACTTCTATCGTACTTCATAACTGGCTGGAGTGCTGCATGCACTCCCTGTAAAAATTTCCCAAGGCCCTTTCCTGATCTAGCTCTCTTTCCTACCGTGAGCTTTACTCCCATCATAGTATTCCTTGAGAGCCTGGGCTTCGGGATCCTCCTACATTCAGCGACAAAAGTTGCATTTACAAACTCAAGTGATTGAAATGTGCACTCAACTGCATTCTTATCCACATCAATGTAAGGGGCATCAGTTGATGTGGATGCAATAATGTCTTCTTCGGCGCCCACACTCACGAAGCGCCCATCAATCACAAACTTTACCTTCTGATGTAGTGTAGAAGGTACTGCTCTAGCGGCGTGAATCCACAGACGTCTCAATAAACAATTGTAGGTAGGCGTGATGTCCATAACTATAAATTCCACATTGTATGTAGCTGGTCCGATTAAGAGCGAGATATCAATTTTCCCAACCACCTCTCTTCTGGTTCCGTCAAATGCCCTCACTGAAGTATGGCAAGGCCTCATGTGGCTCTTGTCCACTGGAAGTCGATTCAATGTGGTCATGGGCATGACATTTAAGGCGGACCCATTGTCGACTAGGACATGTGGTAGTATATATCCATTGCAATGAGTTGTTATGTGCAAAGCCTTGACGGATCCCATCCCATCAGGAGGTATCTCATCTTCGCTAAAAGAGATGAAATTATCCGCGTGTAAGTTGTTCACCAATCTATCTAACTTTTCCACCGATACATCGTTTGGGACAAAAGTTTGATTTAGCACCTTTAAGAGAGCATTTCTGTGGAGCTCTGAATTTAGCAGCAAAGTTAACATAGAAATGTGAGTTGGTTGTTTATGCAGCTGTTCAACTACACTGTACTCGCTGTGCTTAATAAAATTCAGGAATTCACGTGCTTCTTCCTCTTTCACAGGTTCATTAATCTCTGGTGTTCCTCCATTCAACGGAAACTTGCCTTTCTTCTCAGCATCCCTTACTTCCATTGGTTTTAAAGGGTCAGGAGAGTAATATCTTTCGCCTAGAGTGAAGTTCCATGCCTTACTAATTCCGGCGACTTCAGAATTCTTTTTCTTTGGAGTAGACATGTTAGAACCATAAACACATGGCACTTGATGACTACTCTGGTATGGAAAAGAAGACGGAGCCTCAATCACAATTCGGGGTGGGGGTTGCTTTGGTCTTTCTTCTTTCTCTGGTGGCCAATTAATGATGAAAGGTCGTACGTAACCCTTCTTGGACGATTGTTCTTCCAGTACAAAAACATCCTTTATTTCACGAGTTTGTTCAAAGAATTTTATTTCTTTATTGTCCATCAGATTCTGGACAGTCATTCTAAACTGATCACAATATTGAATTTCATGGCCTAATTCTCCATGATACTCACAGAAAATCTCTTCTCCACCCATGAAAACTTCAGGCTTAGGATCCACCAATCATCTTTCTGCCATTTTCTTCCAAACCCATTTCAAAGGTGACAACACTTCAGATATGCTACTCTTGATCTTGTTCCCGCCATGGTCAAGCACTGCATTAACCCTCGGTTCATCATGAGTTGGTAGAGGGTTGTTGGCAACATTGGGTCCTTTTGGAGTATTGACTTGAATCACATTCTGATTTATTAAATGTTGAACTCTTCTCTTGAAAGCTGTGCAATTTTCAATCGAGTGCCCTCGGAGTCCAGCATGGTAATCGCAATGCGCAGAAGGATCGTACCATGATGGATACGGTGGTTGAAATGGTGTGAGAAAAACAGGAGACACCAACCGTTCTTCCAAAAGGTTATCATATAGTTCTTTGTAAGAGACGGAGATGGGTGTAAAAGATTCCTTTTTCGTGTTGGTTTTTGATGACTTAGGCTCTCGCTGTTGACTTCGTGAGCCTAAAGACAGAGTGGCAGGTTTCGAATACCCCGTAGAATATGTTACTTGTGGAGAAGATTGATAGTTCGAGTATGAATTCCTGTTGTGGTCCACCATGTGGACTTCATTTTCCCTTTTCTTAGCATATGATTTCTTGGAAGCTTCAAGATCGTTAAGTTTCCCACTTTTAATGGCACGCTCAATCGCTTCACCTACTGCAACCAGATCAGCAAAGTCTCTAGTGGTGTTACAAATAAGCTTGGCATAAAACGTGGGTTCATTCTCCAAAGATTTGATGAAAAGAGCCGTCGTTTCTTTCTCAAGTAATGGTGGTTGGACTTGTGAAGCCATGTTCATCCATCTTTGGGCATATTCCCGAAATGATTCTTTGTCCCTTTTTTCTATACCTTGAAGCGACGAACGATCAGGCACCATGTCCAGGACATGTGTGTTCTGTTCTTTAAAAGCCCGTGCTAAATCTCTCCATGTGCTAACTTGTGTCCTACTTAGCTGATTATACCATTTCATGGCAGACCCAGTCAGGCTGTCTTGAAAGCAATGAATCAGTAACTTGTCATCATTTCCATACCCCGTCATTTTGCGATAGAACATGGTGAGGTGAGTGTTGGGGCAACTTGTGCCATCAAACTTTTCAAACTCTGGCACTTTAAAATTTGGCGGTAAAATCAAATTAGGGACCAAACTCAACTTCATCACATCGGTTCCAATGAAGGCTTCAATACCTTCCATGGCTTTAATATTTTCTTCTAGGTATTTAAACTTGTCATCAACTATGTCTGGGTATTTGGATTGTCCCAACCTCAGTTTTTCTAGCTCTTTTGGATCGTCCAGATCAGGTACCATATAAGAAATGGTAGGATTCACCCCTATGTTGGAACTAGCTGTTCCATAAAAGTTCAATGGATCCTGCAATCTAGTGGTAGAGAAGGTCACTCGTGGTTGTCCTTCTTGTGGTCCTCTAGGTGACGAATCCACTTCGTGGGTCTCGTGCGCTTTTCCTTTTACAACACCTGTTAACTTGGAAAATAATTGTGACAATTTGTCGTCCATCTCGCTCAAGAGATCTTGATGATTCCTGGCCATGTCGTCTCTCAAGTTTTGTATGTCTTGAGTTTCTTTTTCTTGAGATAATTCAACATGCTTAAGTCTGTCTTCCATTCTTTTAGCTTTGAAACGCGTGAAGTGTGGATGGTCAATTTGTTGATCCTCTCTTGATTGTTGGATTACCGATATTGAACCCCCATATGTTAATTAAATTCCATTTTTATTTTATTAATGCACATGACGTGTATGCAATGCAATGCAGAAATAAATGAATAACGATGAAAAAAACAATAAACAAGATCCAATGGAAAAAAAAAAACTGGATACTTAAATTATTTAATAAACTGAAAATCTCAAAACAACTAAAAATATGAATGCAAAAATGTTGGTCCATCAAACTGTTTCCTAAAACAATCTCCACCTAAAGAAGAAAAAGTCCATCACATCAAAGCAAAAGAATCAAGATAAAGGCCCACTCTAACTCCTAGCTTCTCGATCTCATCCAGGAACCGAGTTAGTTTCTTCCCATAAAGCGATGTGGAACCAACTCTGAGCTTTAGAACTTCAGCTTCATTGGCCAGACCAGAAATATTCTCAGCTACCTTTCGAACTCGACTACGGGCGTTAACCATCAGGTCATCTCTCTTCTTGACTTCACCTCTCATAACCTTCAATTTGAAGTCCCACCGATCTCTATCAGTCTTGAAAGCCTCACGAAAATTAGCGACAAGTTGCTTGTATTCTTGGAGGGAATTGTTAAGTGCCACTACTAAGTTCTTGTAGTTTTGATTCTCTTCTTGAAAGACTTCTACTTTCTTAGACGCACTTTGCAATGAATCCTCCAGCTCTGACCCTTAACTCTTGATTCTCTGTTTGGCTTTTCACAAGGTCATCCCACGTAGAATCGGAACGTTGTTGCAGTTTCCGCATATCTTGCGAAAGAGACTTGAAATCTTTATCTCTTGCTAGAAAAAGTTTCTTGTATCGTCCAGCTTCCATTTCCTGTTCTCTAAGCTCACGCTCCCATTCTTCGGAGGTTTTCCGCAATCCAGCAACTTTCAGCTTCCCTTGTATTTTTTGGTACGAGGCTTGTAAACCCGTTAGGTCTTTAGCTAGTTGATCCCTTTCTTTTTTCACACTTTCTAATCGGCCTTTGTAGCAAGTAGCATCCAACTCTAAATCACTATTTTGCGCCTCTAACTTCGTAATCTTCTTTTGCAGCTCTTTTTTCTCAACTTCACATTCGTGGCGCACTATCTCAACTTCAGTTGGGGCTACCTTCAAGTGTTCTTCGAAGGACAGGACATTATTTTGGTCAGGAAAAGGGATATTATCAAACCCGCGTCTAGTTCTCCAAGCCTCATAATCCAGGGTGTGCATGTGTCGAGCTTTCTCTGTTCCCATTCTTTGATGTTGAGTCCAAGCCTTTTGGATTTTTTTGAGTTGCGCCCAGAACTCTACTTTGTACGAGAAGTTGGCAGAAGCTAAACCTACAGTTACTGGGATAAATTGCATAGATCCATACTGTCGTTGGACCATCAAAGGTGCATAACCAGTACCACCCCAAATTCCAGATAAAGGCACCCAATCATAATCCCCGCACCTGTATAGTATGTCCAAGCGTGGTAGCCAAGGAACGCACCATTTGACATCTTTATCTCTAAGATTACGAAGAATCGAAATCCACTTGTCTTTCGTGAAGGTAGGCAATTTCCTTGTCAAGAATTCTTTTAATGGCCAGTATTCATCTGTAAGTGCGCGTATGGTGGGTTTTGGCTTTTTTCCATAGTGATAGTGAAACCATACTGTGAGTAGTTGAGCGCAACCGATGGAGTGCCCTCCTCCCTTTTTTCGGCAAGCACTCAAAGATCTGAAAGTTTCTGCCAACATGGTTGGTGCTGGATTAACCTTCCTCAGCTGACCAAACAAATCAATAACAGATGCCTCAATGTAGCCAAGAGATTTTGGAAAGATCACCAGACCTTAAATGCCAACAGCGAGAATGTCTAGACTTTTATCTTAATTTGGATGAGATCGAAGTAAACCACGGAGGCTATTCCAGGTAACTCCCTCACTATTACCTCTTTTTTGTGTTTGTTTTTTAGCCCATGATAAACTCATACCAGTAAGTTTCATCAGCTTATCCACGAAAGGGTCAGGTTTATGCGGTTTTATATACACTTTATCAGAGTTGACCCCGGTCAGATGCAGCAAAGCAGTGTACTCCTCGACGGTGGGAGTCATGTCCTCTTGGTTGAAAGTAAAACAATTGTATGATGGACACCAGAACTCTGTGAGAGCTCGAACCAACCCCAGATCAAGTTCCACACTCAAAAGACATGCTATATCACCATACATGCTCTGAAATTTCAGCTTCATATCAGTATCCAACTGGTCCCAAGTCTCTTTTAGTTCTTGCAGGTTGTTCTTTTGTAGGTGAATGTAAACGTCATCACATAAAATTGATTAATGATCTGCGACTATACTGTCTCCTTTTTGCTTCTGTGTGTCTTCAGACCACTTACGGACCTTCGCGTTATCTTCGACCTGGATGATAGACCTCTTCGACATTATGGAAATCTTTTATTTACGAACAATTTGTTTAGACCAACACCTGTTATGTGTATGATGCATATGCAACGGATGAAAAAGAAACATGACAAAACAAAACATTGGTCAATACTTTGTATAAAAATAAAAACCAAAAGGAAGAAACATTGTCAGCACAATATATATAAACAAAAAAAGAAAAAGCGTGAATTAAAAGTATGATAAAAAAATGTGTGTTCATGTATATATGTAGGTGACCACTTAACAAATTGGGTTTGTCATAGCTCTAACAGGGTTGGCTCCTACGGCTCACTACATGTTGTTCATGGTTCTAAAGATGGGTACCCAAACTGTGCTTACTAACCCACTAAGGATAGTAAGAACCTCAATCCTCACCCAATATAGGCTCCTACGGACCGAGTTCAGTTTAGGGGGGCCCACTCCTTTAAGCTTGTACGAAGGATTGACCTCTCGAAGGCAAAAAGTATGTGAACCCCGGAAGCAACACGCATTCTTGTACGGAGGATTAACCTCTCGAAGGGTAGCGATTGCAACCACTTAAGCGGGACGAAGCTCGAGTTGAGAGCTTATGATATGCTTGTGTGCGAAAGAAAATTGAACACAAGACAACCACTATTGAACAATTTCCGTAAAATACGAAAACCTTCAATTTTTGTGATCATCAATAATTCAAATTTCTTTTCCCCTTTTTTAAACAACCTATGCCCTTTCCGGCTTGACTCTCATCAAAGTCTCCAGTGGAGTCGCCAAGCTGTAGACACCGTTTTTCGTCCAGGTCGGAATAAATTGGGCCTTCAAAATCCCGTCAAACTGTTGGAGTCGCCATCGGTCGTTTTGGGTTGGGTACGACCGAAAAACATGTAAAACTGGTCCGCATCAACACCGAGATCGTCGTCGGGTTCGGGAGTCGGTTACGAGTGAGGAAGGTTATAGCACCCCCACTACGCCCAAAATTGGTACCTAAGGGTTATGATTGTCTAAAAATGGAAACTCGAAAAAAAGGGATTAATAGCACTTCTAAAAAAAGCTACTAAAATAAAGTAATATGCTCAAAATGCAAATACATAAACTAAATCAAACAAACAAAATTAATCAAATCATAAAAAAAGACAAATTCAAACTTAATCAAATAAAACCTGTTAAATTATTAATCAAACCCAAATCAGACACCTAATTAAACTAGAACAATTTTAATTAGAGACCAAATCACAAATTAATTAATTTATTAAAGCCAATCAATTACCAAATCTTAATACAATGACCAAATCAAATTAAAGAACAAATCAAGAGACTTAATTATTAATCAATTTTATGAAAAGGATCTAATTAAAAAAAAACATGAACCTAAAAGGCTAAAATCTAATAATTTAAACTAGAATGACTAAAATAAAATAAACCAAAAGACCTAAACCTAAACACCTAAACATCTAAGGACCTATAATGCAAAAAGCCCCTAATCCTAAGGCATGTGTGAGTTGCCTGCCACATATCAAAAAAAATGTGGGACCCTTCTTATTTAGACTACACGTTTCACTGCAGATAACAAAATGGAAAAAAAGGTAGCCCCTTTTTATTACTTCATCTTCTTCAATAGTTTCGACTGAAACTAAAAAAATTTGGCTCTTTGTATCAAACATAAATTTAATATTTTATCTCATCTCTCACACAAGCACACACCGGCTGACGCTACACACTCTCCCGGCGACAACCAAATCAGAAAAATGTAAGTTCTAAAACACCCTTTTTTTTCTCTGATTTTGAAATTTTACAACAAAAAAAAATCTGAAAAATATCTTGCTCAAACTCCGAAATTCGCCGTTGGATTGTATTGTTCTTGGAGTATATTGGTCTCGGGGTCGTTGTAGACTCTTCCACCGTTCGGATTTGGGTAATAAAATTCCGGTCACCGGAAAAGAGTAAGAACCCTTTTGCTTCTAACTTTTTCTTCTGATTTTAACACTGAGATTTCACCAACTATTGCCCTTTTGTTTTAGCCTTCATGTTCTCTAGATGATGGTGGATGGGGGGTTTATATAGGGTTCAAATTTGATTAGGGATTGTCTATTTTTTAGGGATATGGGGATGTGGGTAGAGTTGTAGTTGAATACAAACTTTAAGGATAATATTCAGATTTTTTTGAATGTTTTTTTGGTGTATTGTGGCTAGATTTTAGGGATTAACAATGGGGTGATAGAGTTTTAGTTGGATTCAATTTGTTTGGGTTTAAATTTATTTTAATATTCAAAGGAAAAAAAAAATTGATGCGTACAATCATAATTGTTCAACACTATTTTATATCACTAGACTTTATCTTTTTATTAATTATTATTTTTATTCTAAAAATTGTATTATTTATTCTTAAAATTAATTTTAGTATATCTAATATTAATATATTTGATTTTAGTAGATATTAAATACATATGATAAAGTTATAAGAGATGCATAAATATTAGTAGTACAATTTCTTTTTTATAGAGTACTAAAACAATTATTTTTAATTGAAATGGAGTGAAGTATTTATAAAAAAAGGATTAATTAATACACTACTCGTCTTCATATGAAAAGTAAATAAATAAATAAACAATTAACTGGAAAATAGAAAATCATGTGCCGTTGAATGCAAGTAATTGTGATTGAGAAATTATGTCATGTTGTTGGAAATATAGTGAGAAAATTCGACGCCTATATAAAATGGTTTAAAAATTATGAATTTTCAGATTTTTGAGATCTTTTATAGATTTTTTTTAAATTATTATTAAAATGTTTTAAAAGTATCAAATTGTTATTTTTTATTAAATAGAAAGGTATTATATTCTCATGTTGAGATTCGAATCTATATAAAATGGGGCAATATGAGCATCTTTAGTCACTAGACCAATCACTGGATATCTATCATATTGTTATTTTAATTATAGTTTTTTTGATAAATCATATCTAACCTTAACCCTACCTAGAAGGGAAGGGAAATGGGTGTTCCTAGCGGGTATGGATATCATGACCTAAGAGAAATGTGAGAACCAATATAAGTTGTAATCACTGATTTTGTCCGAACCTTGAACTCCTTTAGTTTTTGTTAATCTGGACTTAGATCGGGCTATTGAGACTAAAAAAGAAAAAAGAGAAAAAAAGAAGAAAAGAAAAAAGAGAAATATATATATGTCATGTCTTAATAGTAACATCATATATTATAACTTGTTTAATTATTGTTGTTATTATTCTTTATTCATTTATTACTATTATTACCTTATATTATTATTACTATTTTGATATAATATTATAGCTATTGTAAATGCTATCATCATGTTCATTGATACCTTATTATTATTATTCTATTACTATATTATATTATATTATTATTTTCGGATATAACTAGTTAAAAATAAAACATAAGCAAAAAAATAAAAGCCCACTTCGATTAATAATAAGAGTCCAAAAAAATAATAAAGTCCATTACATACAAGCCCATACATTCTCAGCCCAATAAAACTGAAACTGTAACCCCCTTAGCCCGGTCTAGACGGTTGACCCGCACTACGAAGATTACACGGGGAAAACCAAAGTGAACCCGAAAGTCAACCTTGATTAACGACCCTTTTTTTCTTTTTAAACTTCTCTAGATGCGCATTAAACCTATGTGAAAGCCCAATAACCTTGGAAGAGAAAAACACAGCGATCGGAAACGTTTAAGGACTCAATTGCAAGAAATACACTTTTAGGGACCAAAATGTAAATTTTGGAAAATAAATAGAATTTCAAGATTTTAGTTTTACCAAACCTCAATTAATCATATTACAAGCCTCTCTTCCAAATTTGAGCTTAAAAAGACATCTCAAGCTCAAGCAATTGCAATTACAACTTCCAGGACTAAAATGTAAAGCATGCAGAATCTGTCCAACGGTCAACCGTTTCGAAACACTGACACCCGTATAGAAACACCTGTGTCGTACGCCCGTATCGAGACGGTATTGACCGTTTCGATACGCGGGTATGTTCCGAAACCAGTTCAGAAACGGACACTTCCAGTAGCCAAAGTGTTTCGAAACACCTCTAGCCGTTCCGAAACGCCCAGGCCATTTCATGCACCTATTTCGAAACAGCCAAGGGTGTTTCGATACACCCTGCCCAGAAACAGCAGAAAATTATGGTTTTTCACTTCAAAACACTAACAAACATAAATGAAACCATTCCAAAACATATCATCAACATGATAAGCATTATAACTATCAAATTACGTCAAAGACTAGATACACTACAAACATTAAGCACACCTACTCATTCAACACACCCAACACATGATCTTGCTTTTAATCAAAGAGCATAGCATATCAACTTATGAAGAAGATGATTTAAATATGGCAAAGCGATCAACAACAAGGTTCAAACCATAAACCGAACATGGTCAACATACACAATCTCATTACACATAAATATAAAAGACTCTCCCCCCATTGCCTTTATTATCTATAGCTATAAACCAAAACATACTTCACAAGTGGAGCTCTTCTTGAATCCCTTGCTTCTTGCTGTCCCAACTTCAAATATCTGCTTTGATGGACAAAAAGGAGCGTAAGCACATAATGCTTCGTGAGGAATGCTCAAAACCAAAACACCATCAATGCAGCGAATCATAAAACCTTCTTTAAATGTAGATACAATTCAATAAACCAAAGCATTGGTTGAAAACTTCCTTTGAAACAACATTGCTTTAAATCATGTATTGCTCAACATGAAAACCAACCTTTAATTTTGAGATACTAAACAACTCACCCCAAATCACATTCTTGCAAAAACTATCATTTAAACCTTTCCATGCATGAACACTTCATGCAAAGTTCAACTCGATTTCCTTGGAAAACACTTCCACTTCACAACATACTATTCTTATGCTTGATGATCATTTCAAAGGAAAATGCCTTTGGAAAACCAAATGTTCCTTCTAACTATTTCATACATTCAACAAATGCAAAACACATGAACTGCAAAAGCAACATTTGCATTACATGCCTTTTTAAAACAAGCCTTCACAAGACTTCAATGCACTTATGAGATTCTATGCACATATACATCATTCACAATAGAAGATATACATTTGCTCATGCTTACAAGTATTACATGCATTCTTGCATCATTTACATATTTCCCATGCAACCTTGCATCATTTTCAAGCATCTCTCGCTTCATTACATTCAATTACATTATATTGGCTTTCAAGTGATAGTTCACAAACCATTTCAACACAAGACACAATCGGATACGCGGATTACAAGCGTTGTCCCACACGCTTCATACACACTACCGGCTTACAAGGTGGAGTTTATCGGTACAATCACAACCCCTCAACACCCGTGGTGGAGTTTAACGATACAATCACAACCCCTCAACATCACTCATCGATAGTTGTATAACCCACTAACGAGAGTACGGGACACATAACACAAGATCCACACACGGCCTTTTAACCACCGTTGTGATCTTACCAAGATCCACACACGGACTTTTAACCACCGTTGTTATCTTACCAAAATCCACACACGGACTTTTAACCACCGTTGTGAGCTTACCAAGATCCACACACGGACTTTTAACCACCGTTGTGATCTTACCTCTCTCGTTAGGATACTTGGATGGAGTTTATGGTACAATCACAACCCCTCAACATCCAAGGCAACTTTACTTACGGTGCACCCAATCCTATAGCCGGCTAACTATATCCGATTCAAGTACTTTAAAACCAATTCATCACTTGGCAATATACATCAAATACCATCATCAATTCACTGTTTAAAGCATTAATCATAGCCATTAAACATCGTGCATCTCCATGCAACATTACCAAACTAATAACATGTCAAACCAAGGATCTCTTACCTTGAGCATCCTTCAACACATGGCTTTCAAAACCAGCATTAATCATGCTAAAACATGCTTTCAAAATAGAAATTAAACATGCAATTTATAACTAATGCATCAAACCACAACTTAGCACATCCAAGGGAGTTTTTCCGAAAACTTACTCTTGAGCTTAGCTAAGTTGTTTAGACTTAAACTAAGCTCCCAAAACCTCCAAATAATCGTTTCAAAGTTGGAAAACCATCTCCACTCACCGATACACAAAACTATGCTAGCCGACAAGCCTTCCAAGCATCTGATACTTCCAACGCCACCTCTATTGCTTCCGGATCATTCTCCACTTTTTTAAACACATAACAACATAGGATTAACGCATCACCATGCATTAAAATCACTAGCAACACAACCCAACTCGCTGCTCTACCCAAGAACCTCATTTCGGCCACCAAAAACAACAGAAATCACCTCCAAACTCTCCCAAAACAAAGCTCAGCCAAGATCTATCAATTCTAAACATTTCTAAACATCAATTAACATCCAAAATAAACCTAAACTCGTCTTTATACCTCCAGCTATAATAGAACACCAAAAACACCTCAAAAACCACCATTTTCATAAGCAAAAACTTAGGAAATACAACCTATTCGGAATTAGATTGATAAAACCTCATTTTAAACATCATTAGACATCCAAAATACATTAAAGAATCATCTCAAAATAGAGCCCAAACAATCACAACGAAATTCTTCAAGATTTCTTCCAAAATCTTGAGTTTTAAGCCAAAATCATGTTTCCAACATTAAAATCATTTATAAAACTTAAATTAAGGATTGACAACATGGGAATTTCAGTAAAGAACTGATTATTTAGAGGAGAAGAACAATCTTACCTCTAAATAGTGATTTCTCCTTGATTTGGGCTAAATTCATTGAAAATTCAATGTAGAAATCAAAAGGTTTTGTTGCTAGATTGATTATGAAACAATGAGTGATGGAAATCTCATCAAATGAGGTGAAGGTCAAAGTAAATTTGCTGGAGAAAATTTGTTTGGTTGAAAGGAATTTGAGAGAAAATGAAGAGAGGGAAATTTTGTGAAAAGTAGTTATGAATAGTCAAAGTTAGTTTCTCATTTAATTAAACCTCATTTCCTTTAATTAAAACATTAATAAAATTACCCAAATTAAGGAAAAATATGGAGAAAGACATTTTAGGTAAATTAGCTCCTTAAAGATTCAAAGTTTCAATCCTTTACAAAACAATCACTATTTCCCTTTTGCAAAAACTGTGATTTGGTCACTACACCGAAATGTAATATTTCCAATCTTCATTTTGTAAAATTGATTTCACCATTCTCTTTTATATATTAAATGAGGATTTTTAGATATTTTTCTATATTTTTAAAGCATCCCGAACTAGGCATTCCCTAAAACCTCCTCTTATATTCGAACGGCTTCTCAGACCGGTCCGGTTCAGACCCTAAACTTCTAAGCCCAAATTTGGGGTGTTACAACTCTCCCCCTCTTAGGAAATTTCGTCCTCGAAATTTCAACCTGCGAAAAGAGCACGATACCAAACTTCCCAAAGCAACACACAAAGTAACACATGAGACTTAACCACCACCGAAACATCCTCAACCCAAAACACCACAAAACCAACACATCCTCAAATCAAACTCACACTATACCCAAATCCAACACCACTACTTACGGTTCAAGACTTCCAGAACACTCGGTTATTAACCTCAGATTAACTTTTCACACTTTTGAACTGTGCATAGCCCCAACAACCCGAAGAACTCTCAAATCTTTACAACATACTCCACCTTATCTCATAACTCCCTCAACAAACTCGCACATTCGGTGACACCAGCCCATCCATTTTTCAGCCACCATGTGACCCACCACCTTCGCTGCTCCTAAAACCCCTTGCAAAACCGCTCAACTCCTTTCAAAGATTACCACAACAAGCAAAAAATTCTTAAGCAACAACTGCTTACTCAAACTTCTCAATATATTGATAACATTCCTTCATTTCCGCCACTATCACTATCATAACAACTCATCACAACATCCGAAAACCACGTCACAAGACTCCAACCTTAACTCCGCCAGCTATTCCACTCACCCCTAGCTGACTTAGAAATGATTTACTTATACTCCAACAAAAAAAAACCACTTCTCACAAGAACCCGGCCAACCAACAATGGCCCTTGAACTTACATTGCCTTTCCACTTCAATCTTTGACCATAATACTATCCTTACCTGGATACCACCCATTCCAGAAAAACATATTAAGATTACAAAACCTCTACTCATCCCAAGCCAAACCTTATCTACAGCTCTCAACATAACCTCCTCCCAACTCCTCTAAGGTTGCTACGACCTTCACCTACATAAACATCCCTCCTATCGCAAGCATCAACGCCAAGATGCCTCAACACTCCGGAAACACATCCACTAGCCTACAACATCATCTAACACAAAGAAACTGCCACATCTATTAGCTATCCACACCCACCTTGACCGATTCTAACTCCAAATGGTGACCTCCGTACCACCATACCGCTAAACTCTTTAAGCACCAAAACACCTTCCTTCCGCCAACATGCTAGATCGCACTCACTACTACCGACAACTTGCCTACCACTTTCCACCACTTCTAGCATCCACCTAACACCAAAAGAACACTTTAAAACCCACCATCCAACCTAATCCTACCACAACACCAACGGACCCAACTAGCTGTTAGCAAGTGTGAACGTTCGTACGCATGGTCACCAATATTCCCTATCAATGTCTGTGTACATGTATGTAAAACCTCTAATGTCATGTCGCATGTATGCATGTACCAACATATATATATATATATATATATATATATATAATATATAATAAATGGTTTTAACTGTGCATGTATGTCGGTTCACACTTACCAATAACATCCTCAGAATCCGCCTAAGAACAACCTCTTACCTCACTTCTAACTTGTCTAGCTCTACTACTCTAACAATCTGTTAGCTACAAAATACTCCATTAATACCCTCTTCACACTAAAGTTGTTTTCAAAACAACATCGGCTACTACCCCAACTTGCTAGCTATAAGACCTTACCCACCACACAAGGGAATCCAAACCGGAACCAACAAAGATAACTAAAGTAAAGATTACTTAACAAAGTTACCTAAAACACCTCATTGCCCCGGAGCCCCAACAGACAAACTCTCTTCCCCGCAGAACCATTATTCTTTGGCCGCACCGCCGCAGCATCAACCAACACCTTAAAGTCATCACCGTCTCCCCGCGGTAAAGAACCCTAACTACCCCGAGCTAACTCCAAACAATTCCGTATCAAATGTCCAACAGACCCACAATTCCAACAAGATCCATCCCCCAAACACCTCACACATTTCCGCCTTTCTTGCCACCTCCGAACTCTGTCTCAGCCGCGCTCACGACCCTTCTGAGACCCTTTTGCACCCACTAAAGCTGATCTCACCACTTGAGGACAATTCCGCTTCACATGCTCCTTAGAACCACAGTTCCAACAAACTCCTACACCCCAACAAACTCCAACGTGACACCTTCTACAACGGTCACACATCGGCAACCGAACCACCACTCCTTGATCATGTAGCACTTGACTCACATCAGCACTACCACCTAAACTTCGATTCAAGCAAACCCTTCTGTCACGTAGCCTCTTACGCTGACCACTCTTGAGGTCAGTACCCACAGCTCTTTTGCTTATACTTTTCTCACCAGCAAAATCTGAAGCCATACCCCCGCGTTGCTTAACCCCTGAGAACTTCTCTCCAAGGTATCTTCCATTAAAGGCGGACACAAAGAACTCCCAATCTATATCGTGGATATTCGTTGCCACCGCCACAGATGTCCACCAAGCACAAGCATCCTCCAACATTAACGAGGCAACACTTTCCAGCTTACAGGCGTCGTCACACCCTTCCTGATCCAAAATCGGAATTATACTGGCTAACCAAGCCTCAAACGCCTCAAGTGTCGAACCATGATACTCCACAGCTCCCAAATCATATAAACGCTGTTTTGAAAAACTCGCATGTCCCACAGTCGGCACGTCTACAGGCCTCACTTTCACCACGGCCTGAGATGTTCCCAACACCTCTTGAACCACAGGTGATGAATCCTTCATCACAGAACCAGCTTCCTCCTCCTGCCCTACTACCTCAACTCCAGACACTGTCGACCGAAGCGGTACACTCCCACCAAAAAGTGAATTCCACCCCTTAACAACCTACTCTAAAGCAGCAACCATTATACCCAACTGCTATTCTCTCATCGATCCCATTGTGCTATTATTAACAAAGCAATGATAACAAAACAAACAAAACGATCAGGCTAGCTTCAAGCAAGGATTCAAGGCTCCAACTCCAACATAACACAATAGCTATAATAATAAGGCAATGGGTATCCCGAATTCTCCCCTCTTATATGACATAACAATCAATAAAAACATTGATATCACAAACATCGAGCGTATCAATCAGCAAACTCAATCATGCTCTCATCAAACCACATTCACCTTCAACAGCATAACATCAACATATTATACCCATCACATTTTCATTATTCAGAAAATTAACTCACAACACCAGCATATCACCAATACATGTTCACAATAGCTCACAGAAGATTCATAACCAAAAAGCATGATAAAACATCAACAATTCACTCAAACGTATTTTTCAACAAACTTTCAACCACACATCAGAATAAACATCCAACACTTACTATAACAACTTACCACGAACTTACCATCGCCCCAAATATTCACAACGTAGCTCTGATACCAACAAATGTAACCCCCTTAGCCCGGTCTAGACGGTTGACCCGAACTACGAAGATTACACGGGGAAAACCAAAGTCAACCTGAAAGTCAACCTTGATTAACGACCCTTTTTTTTTCTTTTTAAACTTCTCTAGATGCGCATTAAACCTATGTGAAAGCCCAAGAACCTTGGAAGAGAAAAACACAGTGATCGGAAACGTTTAAGGACTCAATTGCAAGAAATACACTTTTAGGGACCAAAATGTAAATTTTGGAAAACAAAAGGACTTTTAAGATTTTAGTTTTACCAAACCTCAATTAATCATATTACAAGCCTCTCTGCCAAATTTCAGCTTAAAAAGAAATCTCAAGCTCAAGCAATTGCAATTACAACTTTCAGGACAAAAATGTAAAGCATGCAGAATCTGTCCAACAGTCACCCGTTTCGAAACACTGACACCCGTATAGAAACACCCGTGTCGTACGCCTGTATCGAAACGGTATTGATCGTTTCGATACGCGGGTATGTTCTGAAACTAGTTCAGAAACAGACACTTCTAGTAGCCAAAGTGTTTCGAAACACCTCTAGCCGTTCCGAAACGCCCATGCCATTTCATGCACCCGTTTCGAAACAGCCAAGGGTGTTTCGATACACCCTGCCCAGAAACAGCAGAAAATTCTGGTTTTTCACTTCAAAACACCAACAAACATAAATGAAACCATTCCAAAACATATCATCAATATGATAAACATTATAACTATCAAATTACGTCAAAGACTAGATACACTACAAACATTAAGCACACCTACTCATTCAACACACCCAACACATGATCTTGCTTTTAATCAAAGAGTATAGCATATCAACTTATGAAGAAGATGATTCAAATATGGCACAGTGATCAACAACAAGGTTCAAACCATAAACCGAACATGGTCAACATACACAATCTCATTACACATCAATATAAAAGACTCTCCCCCCATTGCCTTTATTATCTATAGCTATAAACCAAGACATACTTCACAAGTGGAGCTCTTCTTGAATCTCTTGCTTCTTGTTGTCCCAACTTCAAATATCTGATTTGATGGACAAAAAGGAGCGTAAGCACATAATGCTTAGTGAGGAATGCTCAAAACCAAAACACCATCAATGCAGCGAATCATAAAACCTTCTTTAAATGTAGATACAATTCAATAAACCAAAGCATTGGTTGAAAACTTCCTTTGAAACAACATTGCTTTAAATCATGCATTGCTCAACATGAAAACCAACCTTTAACTTTGAGATACTAAACAACTCACCCCAAACCACATTCTTGCAAAAACTATCATTTAAACCTTTCCATGCATGAACACTTCATGCAAAGTTCAACTCGATTTCCTTGGAAAACACTTCCACTTCACAACATACTATTCTCATGCTTGATGATCATTTCAAAGCAAAATGCCTTTGGAAAACCAAATGTTCCTTCTAACTATTTCATACATTCAACAAATGCAAAACACATGAACTACAAAAGCAACATTTGCATTACATGCCTTTCTAAAACAAGCTTTCACAAGACTTCAATGCACTTATGAGATTCTATGCACATATACACCATTCACAATAGAAGATATACATTTGCTCATGCTTACAAGTATTGCATGCATTCTTGCATCATTTACATATTTCCCATGCAGCCTTGCATCATTTTCGAGCATCTCTCGCTTCATTACATTCAATTATATTATATTGGCTTTCAAGTGATAGTTCACAAACCATTTCAACACAAGACACAATTGGATACGCGGATTACAAGCGTTGTCCCACACGCTTCATACACACTACTGGCTTACAAGGTGGAGTTTATCGGTACAATCACAACCCCTCAACACCCGTGGTGGAGTTTAACGATACAATCACAACCCTCAACATCACTCATCGGTAGTTGTATAACCCACTAACGAGAGTACGGGACACATAACAAAAGATCCACACACGGACTTTTAACCACCATTGTGATCTTACCAAGATCCACACACGGACTTTTAACCACCGTTGTGATCTTACCAAAATCCACACATGGACTTTTAACCACCGTTGTGAGCTTACCAAGATCCACACACGGACTTTTAACCACCGTTGTGATCTTACCTCTCTCGTTAGGATACTTGGATGGAGTTTACGGTACAATCACAACCCCTCAACATCCAAGGCGACTTTACTTACGGTGCACCCAATCCTATAGCCGGCTAACTATATCTGATTCAAGTACTTTAAAACCAATTCATTACTTGCCAATATACATCAAATACCATCATCAATTCACTGTTTTAAAGCATTAATCAAAGCCATTAAACATCGTGCATCTCCATGCAACATTATCAAACTAATAACATGTCAAACCAAGGATCTCTTACCTTGAGCATCCTTCAACACATGGCTTTCAAAACCAGCATTAATCATGCTAAAACATGTTTTCAAAACAGAAATTAAACATGCAATCTATAACTAATGCATCAAACCACAACTTAGCACATCCGAGGGAGTTTTTCCGAAAACTTACTCTTGAGCTTAGCTAAGTTGTTTAGACTTAAACTAAGCTCCCAAAACCTCCAAATAATCGTTTCAAAGTTGGAAAACCATCTCCACTCACCGATACACAAAACTATGCTAACCGACAAGCCTTCCAAGCATCCGATACTTCCAACGCCACCTCTATTGCTTCCGGATCATTCTCCACTGTTTTAAACACATAACAACAGAGGATTAATGCATCACCATGCATTAAAATCACCAGCAACACAACCCAACTCGCTGCTCTACCCAAGAACCTCATTTCGGCTACAAAAAACAACTGAAATCACCTCCAAACTCTCCCAAAACAAAGCCCAGACAAGATCTATCAATTCTAAACATTTCTAAACATCAATTAACATCCAAAATAAACTTAAACTCGTCCTTATACCTCCAGCTATAACAGAACACCAAAAACACCTCAAAAACCACAATTTTCATAAGCAAAAACTTAGGAAATACAACCTATTCGGGATTAGATTGATAAAACCTCATTTCAAACATCATTAGACATCCAAAATACATTAAAGAATCATCTCAAAACAGAGCCCAAACAATCACAACGAAATTCTTCAAGATTTCTTCCAAAATCTTGAGTTTTAAGCCAAAATCATGTTTCCAACATTAAAACCATTTATAAAACTTAAATTAAGGATTGAAAACTTGGAAATTTCAGTAAAGAACTGATTATTTAGAGGAGAAGAACAATCTTACCTCTAAATAGTGATTTCTCCTTGATTTGGGCCAAATTCCTTGAAAATTCAATGTAGAAATCAAAAGGTTTTGTTGCTAGATTGATTATGAAACAATGAGTGATGGAAATCTCATCAAATGAGGTGAAGGTCAAAGTAAATTTGCTGGAGAAAATGTGTTTGGTTGAAAGGAATTTGAGAGAAAATGAAGAGAGGGAAATTTTGTGAAAAGTAGTTATGAATAGTCAAAGTTAGTTTCTCATTTAATTAAACCTCATTTCCTTTAATTAAAATATTAATAAAATTACCCAAATTAAGGAAAAATCTAGAGAAAGACATTTTAGGTAAATTAGCTCCTTAAAGATTCAAAGTTTCAATCCTTTACAAAACAATCACTATTTCACTTTTGCAAAAACTGCGATTTGGTCACTACACCGAAATGTAATATTTCCAAACTTCATTTTTTAAAATTGATTTCACCATTCTCTTTTATATATTAAATGAGGATTTTTAGATATTTTTCTATATTTTTAAAGTATTCTGAACTAGGCGTTCCCTAAAACCTCCTTTTATATTCGAACTGTTTCTCAGACCGGTCTGGTTCAGACCCTAAACTTCTAAGCCCAAATTTGGGGTGTTACAGAAACCCTAAGCTAACCCTAATTAACTCTGTCTTATGTGCAGCCACCGCGTCACCCAAGACGTTGGATCGAGCATGAAATCAACGACCCAGATCGCTCCTAAGAGAAACCCTAGCAAGGGTTACCAACAAGCCAGGCGCCGCACGTGTTGTAGCCGTCAGATCCAGCAGGAGTCAAACGGTCGCGATTACGTCCCAGGCGAGTACGACCCACGCGCGCCCCTTGGAGTCTCCACGCGCGGCTGTCCGTTGCCCGACGCGCGCGTGCCGAGCCACGCCCGTGACCCCTCGTCTGACCCCTCTGCCGCAGTCGTACGCCTTTGACCCGGTGCGTGCCGATGCCCCTCCCCATTTCGTCCAAAACCAACAAACGACATGAAAAGGAACCAGATCAGAGACCCAAAATAACAATCCAAATAAAACATGAAAAAAATGTCAACAAAGACAACAAAAACAGAGAGCAAACAGAGAGCAGAACAGAGAGAAAAAAGGGAGTTGCATGTAATTTTTCGGATATAAATCCGAACCAAAAAGCCATTGTAACGATCGAAAAATTTTCAGAGAAATAACAACAAAATAACCTTCTGAGGTAGCCTTTCTGTTTTTCTTTTCATTGCATGCATCAAAAAATCAACCCAAAAACAAAAAAAAAACAAAAAACAGTAAAGAGAAGAGTCGGAGTCCGTACCCTGCTATCGGTTGGTGCTTCCCGCCGGTGACAATCTCCGAAGCCTTCCATGGCCTTAGGGAGTGAACCGACGCCGGGAATGTCCCTTCACCTTGAGAAACTCGTTGGTTTCCGGTAACGATAGTGTAAGTTTTTGTTCGAAGCAAAGAGTGATTTGGGTTCATGTCTGAGGTTTCAAAAAGAAAAGGGGGCTTCTTTTCTCAGTTTTTCGAGGCCACCGCTGCCAGTTAACGGCTGACGGCGCCGGAAAAACCTTTCTTTTCTGAGCTACAAACCCTAATCGAGGAGTATAAGGGGAAGAGGGATTTATTTTGGTTTTGTTTTCAAAATGGCCAAAGGGTCCGAAATTTGTTTTTAAAGCATATTTATAATGTTTTGGCAAATTAAAAATGGTTTAACTCTTTTCTAAGCCCCTCCGAGTTTTTGTATTTTCATCCCAGGGAGTTTCGTTTTCTTAAATCACGCCCCAGGTCCCTTAATGTTTTAAAAAACTTGCAATCTCATCCCTAATTCGGTTTTAATAGATTTCGAATGGGGTTAATAGCCGTTTTGGCACTTTCAGATTTCAACCTCATTTCAAATAAATGGCCGGTGGCGACTCCTCATTTTTTTTAAAATCCGATTAAAATTTTCAAAAACGAAATTAAAACCCGGTCCTTCTAAGTGACACCGGTATTTTTCTTAAAATTTAGTCGCAACATAAGAAGCTTAGCCAACGAGCAAAATGTACTTCCTCTATATATTTTAATTATAGTTCAAGAGTGAAATTATATATTAACGTATCACATCATCAATTTATTGATAGTCATGTAACTTCTTATTAATAGGTGAAAAAATTTACTAATAATCGGTCATATTTTTGTAATTTTCATATTTTTAGAGAAAGGATTCAACAAGTTCTTTTAAGTAGTCTTAACGTAATTACAAAATAGTATTCTTTTGGTCTTATAAAATTTGTCTCTTTCTATTTTAAAATTGTCCCACTTAAATTCTCTCTTTGAAAAACTCAATAACTTTTACTAAATACATTTCCTTTTCTACTATCTTTTTAGTTTTTCAATAAAATAAACTTTAACTTTCAAAGATGAAATTATCATTTTAATTACTTTTCAATACATCTCTTACATAAACTTTTTTCCTAAAATTACGTGAAAAATCAATAATAGACAATATATTTAGGACGGAGAGAGTATCTATTTATACATTTTTAACCATTTAATAAGACACATGCCTTAAACTCAAATCTCTTAAGATAAAAAAATATTTTTTTACTAGTTCAGAAGGGATTCAACAAGTTAAAATAACTAGATAGTATCATGGGAATATTGTTCTTCATAGGAAAGCAAGAGTAAGATTTCTTTGATACACCGTTGGCAAATTGTTTTTTCCAGAAAAGATTTTAATCTATTGGTATAAGTCTTTAATTAATATTTTAAATAAACACATGTGACAATAAAGTAAAGTCTATTATAGTAAAAAAAAATCATTATCAATACATCAAATAATTACCAATAAAATATACGGTCTGTGTATTATAAAATTCAATAACTTCACCTATATATTTTTTTTTCAATATATATCTTATTTTTTACAACAAGATATATTATTTAGATATAGACAGATAAAATAAATAAAAAACAATTTGAATAAACTTTTAATTAGAATTTAGATATCACCTCACGATAGAAGACATGCTATTGAAATTTAAGTAATATTTAGATATACATGCATATATAATTGTCCTTTGTGTTTCAAAAAAAAATCGTCCTTTGTTCTATTGTCTAAAGTAATATTTTCGTGTAATATAAACTTGAATCATATATATAGTTTCTTTTTTATCATGTAATATTTATGCCGTATTTTTAAAGTATATACAGAATTTAAAAAAAATGATATTATTACTTGGTTATTTCACAAGTTGGACAGAGTCTTCTCACCTCTAAATTAATTCACGTGTTGGATGCTTTTTAATTTGCGTTGGAACTGTACGTACTAGCAAAATTAAGCTATTAAGGCCAAGGGAGTTTTAATTCAAAATTTCACAGTAACTTCAAACTAAAATGTAAAACCTAGATCGAAGTTGTACTAGCAACGAATTTAGCGCTTTTCTTCATCATCCAAAAATATGGATTGAATTAACTTTAAGTCGGTTGATTTGGTTTATTATATTGGTTAAACCAAAAAATATGGATTGTATTTCTTTTATGTAACGTATAGGTGACTAAGTCGAGTTTAATATTTGTGTTAAAAGTTTATTATATTATTATATTTGTGAGAAAATTCTACGCCTATGGGGTATGGCAAGTAATTCCATGATGATTGTGATATTCCCTGGACCTCAGCTGACTTTGATTTCGACATTTGGCTCTAAGTCTTCATTAATTCATATTCTGAATGCTTATTCATTTCGCCTTGGAATTCTTTGTAGAAAAAAAAAAAGATGTATCAGTCGGATGTGGAAAAGTAAGTCAATAATTAAAAGTATAGTCTCAATTATCGTATACTTTGCAAGGGTTAAAATTGGGTTAAAACTATATTAAAAGTCCTTATATTATATCTAGAAATTTATTTTAGTCAATCTATTATTAAAAGGAATGGCTTAATTGAAAAATTACATTTGATTTTCTTAGATTTTTCAAACTTAAAGTGAGAGTAAGTGCTGGACTGAAAAAGATGATTCAACAATAAAAAAAACCTTTAAAACCTTTAAAAGTATGAAAAAATATTACATTTTTATTATTATTTAATATAAAATTTTATTCAATCACAATTTGACATGTGTCATGTATGAACTGAAAAGGGTTAACACCGTTTTTATTTACTCACTTTTAAACGTACATTGAATAAATTACTTTCTTTTTAAGGGGATTAATTTGCTCAATTTGAAAAATAACAAGGACTTAAAGAGCGTTTAAACCAAAATATTTAAGCAACTAACTATAAATTTAAAATTGGGACCAAAATAATCATTTTTCAAATATATAAGGACTAAAATGTCTATTTTTATGTTAGAAAATAAAATATAAGTCGATAATTTAAATGGGTAAATTACAACAGTAGTCACCAAATTATTGTCATTTTTTTGGTAACCAATTGTTAATTTTGACAATTATCTTAACGGAAATGAAGACGTGATATGGTACAATAATAACTTTAGTCTTCAAAATTTATACATTTAATTTAAAATAATCCAATATAATATTTAAAAACCTTATAATTTAAATTGAAATGAGAAATAATAATTTCACAGGCACAATCTCAACTTGGTCAAGTGGGTTGGTATAATCGAATCTGATCTGACGGTCTAGAGTTGAGCCAGAAAAGACTTTTCAATTTCTCACGCGCGAGTGCTGATCACCGCCCAAGCCCTTTAGCTTCCTCTCCGATTCCTTTATCAAATGGCTCGTCATGCAACAGGACAAAAGAAAAAAAAAAGGAAAATCAAAGGTATTTCCAGAAAATAGAAAAAATGACGGCAGTAGAGGCAATAGGATTATTCAGTTTTAATTTCTTAAAAAAAATTGTATTCAGAAATCAATATACAGAGAGCAAGAGTTTTTTTTCTTCTGACCCGGTTATAATATTATTGTATTATTCAGAAATAAAAAAAAAAATTGAATACTCATCTTCATTTGAATGCATGTAATTGTGATTGAGAAAAATCTACGCCAACGGGATACGGTAGCAAGTAATTCCGTGATGAGTGGGGCTCAATTGACTTGGTTATTTCTCAAGTTGGACAGAGTGTTCCATAAATATGGTTCTTTTGATGATCCTGCTGCTCCAAGTCTTCTCGCCTTCAACTTCCCTTTTCCTACTCTTTCTTTTCTGGGCTTATTACCATGACCTACCACCCTTGTTTCCATCTGCTCTCTGTTTTGTGGATACAATATTGTTTCATAGTTTGCTTTGCTATATATGTCAGGAATCTCACCACCGATCAGTTTGCACTTCTTCAGTTTAAAGACCACATTCTTGATCCTCAAAATGTCTTGACAAACAGCTGGGAGGCCTCAAGTTCCGTTTGCAAGTGGGTTGGTGTATCTTGTGGTGGCATCCATGAAAGAGTTGTAGCTTTGAATCTTACAAACATGGATCTTACGGGTACCATCCCTCCGCACCTTGGAAATCTTTCATTTCTACTTTCTCTTGACCTGGGCAGCAACCATTTCTATGGCCGTCTGCCTCAGGAATTGGGACAATTGCATCGTTTGAGGGTCCTTCGATTCAGCTTCAACGCTCTTAATGGAGAAATTCCATCCTGGCTTGGAAACCTACACAGGGTTAAAATGTTGAAAATGGGAAGTAATAATTTCAGAGGCACAATCCCTGAAACACTTGCCAAAATGTCCAGTCTAGAGATCTTCAACTTGGGATTTAACCAACTGTCTGGTCAGATCCCACCATCCATCTTCAAAGGTACCTCTTTAAAAGAGATTTATCTTGAAAATAATAGTCTTTCTGGAAGCTTGCCCCAGGATCTATGTCACCATCTTCCCAAACTTGAAGAACTTTACTTGGATGGCAATGAATTATCTGGTAATATTCCATCAAGTGTAGGCAAATGCAACAACCTTCAAATTTTGTCATTATCTGCTAATAAATTTCATGGGAACATTCCAAGAAGCATTGGGAATCTGACACAACTCAAAGAATTATATCTGGGAGTCAATGATCTAGAAGGTATGGATTTTTCGTGAATGTTTTAATCTAATAACGTTTGTAATTTATTTTTTTTTGAAAAAATTAATTCGTAGTATAGAATTTTAGAAAACAATGTAAGAACTTTTTTAACTTTAAGAATATATATTTCATTAGATGAAAAATAATACTTAAATATGACCTGAATCTAACATCTCAAATTACTTGAAAACAAAAAGAAAAATCTCTCTAATTCACGGTAAGTCTGACACCTTGATATTTTCATATCTTTGTAGGTCAAATTCCGGAGAAAATTGGTAATCTTCTTAACTTGGAAATGCTAAATATTCAAAGAATAAAAAGTGTTAGAGGTCAGATTCCGAGTTCTATCTTCAACATTTCTTCTCTCTCTCCAACAATAATTTATCAGATAGTTTACCTGATGATTTGTGTCATCGTCTTCCTAAGCTGAAAGAGCTTAACTTGGGTATGAATCGATTATCTGGCAATATTCCATCAACTATTGGTGAATGTTACAATCTTCAAAAACTGTCATTGTCGTCGAATCAGTTCAACGGATTTATTCCAAGAAGCATCGAAAATTTGACACGACTAGAAGAATTATATTTGGGGTTAAATAGTTTAAAAGGTATGAGTTTTCCTTGATTTCTTTTAATTTTAAACTATGATTCATAATAGAAGCCAATCGTATCCATTTTTTCCTTCAAACAAACATATTCAAGAATTTAATAAAGGTTTTACAGGTGAAATTCCGACTCTCATCTTCAATATTTCTTCTCTGAAGATTATTGCTTTCCAGAACAATAATCTATCGGGTAGTTTGCCAGATGAATTGTGTTGTTATCTTCCCAAGCTCGAGAGGCTTTACTTGCACGCAAACCAATTATCTGGTAATATTCCATCAATTTGTTTCTTCCTTTCTGGTCATACACACACACACACACGTATGGCATCATCACCATCTATAAGTGTGACAAAAGTATGAAAAGTGAAAGACATAAATATCCTCTAAATTATTACTCCATCCGTACTACTAAATTTGTCATTTTTTACGTCGATTCTTTTAACTTTGACTTTTTATTTTTTAAAATTTATTATAAAAAACAAAATTTAAAAACCTTCAATTGAGTTATTTTAAAATATATATTTTATAAAAATAATTATTTATAATATTTTAAGCTAATTATGGTTAAAGTTTAAAAACATTGACTTTTAAAAAGTCAATAAGAAACGTCTCCAGTGAAACGAGGGGAGTATTTTTATGAAATATCCTCTAAATTATTAAAATTAACATAGTAAACTTATGTAAATATGCTATTTTTTATTTTATTTAAGGATAATTATTACATACATTAACGATGGAAATTAAAATTTTTATAAGTGACTAAATTTTAGAGTTTAGAGATTTAGTTTAGTGTTTAGAGATTAATAAAACCCTCGTTTCTTGAATATCCGAAAATAAAATCACAAAAACCTACAAGATTACAGATCAAAACCGAAAGACAACCTTAACCTCACTCAAAGACTCAGGTCTATCAACTCAATTAATCATGTGTTATAATTCTAGGGTAAACTATATAAATGGTCCCTAAATTATGCTCTAATTCTTTTTTCATCCCTCGACAATGAGAAATTACAAACTGATCTCCCAATTTAAAAAAATAATAAATTGGTCCGATACTGTTAAAAATTTAAGGGTTGATGACGTTACAGTTAATATAAATTGATATAATTATATAATTAGCCCTCAAATTCTACACTTATTTTAATTTGACCCTAATTCTAAAAAATTAACTCAAATAATTTTAATAATTTATCAATTTAATCTATATTCTTTTCTATTTCTCTGTCCTTTAATTCATTTTAATAATCTATGGATGCATGGCATATAATATTCAATCTGAATCACTTTCCATACCCCCCATGGCCCCTCAATCCTCTTTTTCTTTGCTTGACAAAGTGACATACAGCCTTGGCTACTCTGCCCTCCTTTCTTCTCCTCTCCATTGTTGCTGCTGTCAATTACAATTTCCCATTCTCATCCACCAATCCCACTGCTGATATCCCCTTGTCGTGTAGTACATGTCTTCCTACAAACCACCAGTACAAAAGTAAATTTCACACCTATGCCAGTTTTCTTATTTTCATGGGAAATTTCTTAACACCATGCTTGGCTGCTAAGAGACCAAAAGCAGCAGACACAAACAAAAATGACATAGACCAGACGAATCCGAGCAACCAAACAGGGGATAAAGAGGTGCACAACCTCATTTGGTTATTTTCTCAAAAAATCCTTTAAGTACTGGCTGATGGCATATTGGGGAAAAATTCATAGCCAAACCCAACACAACAACTTCTCAGAAATCAGAGAAAATGATAAAATCAAAACAAGAAAAAGTTTGAAAACAAAGAAAATCTCATTTTTTTTTCCAAATCATCAAAAGGATCCAGGAAAAATCATGTTTTTTAATAAAAAAACCCCCAAAAAAACACTGATCTCCATACCTGGTGAGACGATGATTGTATTGAGCAAAAGGGGGATTCTTTATGCAAGAGACGAGAGGTGATTCTTCTACGAATTATAACATTGGATTTATGAGAGATGAGGGTTAACTTCTTAGAATTAGGGTCAAATTAAAATAAGTGTAGAACTTGAGGGTTAATTATATAATTATATCAATTTATATTGACTATCACGTTATTAAATTTTTAACGGCGTTAGACTAATTTGTTATTTTTTTTAAGTTAGAGGACTAGTTTGTAATTTCTGATAGTTGAAGGATGTAAAAAATTAGAGCATAGTCGAAGAACATTTATGTAATTTACCCATAATTCTAATACCTGCTCATTGAAGAGAACTAACGCAAACACCAGAGAATTGAAGCACTTCCTGACGCTCCAATCCATACACAATTAATCTTTTACTCGAAAGAAATTGATTAATATATAAATAAATAACAAATTCATCTCAAATTCATAAGCATTTTTTTTCCGATAAATATGATTTTATTTAGAGAAATTAAATCATACAAATTTAGACCTAATTTTATGCCTCGTTAAAAATCTTTTTAACCCTACATAGAAGAAAATAGTAACACAATTAGTTACAATAAAAAATCAATGCAAACACCATCAAGCTAGCCATTCAAACGCTTAAAATAAAATACATGAAATATGCCGAGCAGAAAAGACCACCTAAGCACTTAGATTAAAACTACTCTTTAGTTCTTACCAATTATTGTTGTAGAATACGGTCGTCGGATAGAACAAAATCACAATTGATAATTTGAGAAAATAACAATAAAAATAAAGAAGATAAAGATTTTACGTAGAAAACTTCTAAATAATATAGGGTAAAACCCACATACAAAAGTAGAAGAATTTCACTATGAAAATATATGAATTACAACTTCTCTCTATCTAATAAGAAAAAAACAATGACTATTCTCTCTTGATAAAAAAGAGAAAACAATTGTATATGAAAACTTTTTAATTTCTCTAGTATTAGAAGGATGTTAGAATAATTTGAGATGTGAAAAAATGGCAAATGGCTATGCTATTTATAGTTAAGCTCTAAGGACCAACTTATAAATAACCTAAAATAAAGACCAAATGAATGATTACATCATGCCAAATTTCAACCAAAATTGGTTGCATCTCTACATCCCGTTGAAAAATTCACCTGCACCGGGCAGTGCATTAATGCACTGAAAGTACAGTGACTTTCAACAATCTCCCACTTGAATATTTGATTGAGATAATCATATCTTCACACCATTCTTTCTACCTTGTACCATTCATGTTGCTTACGTCTCTAACAAGCCACGAAAGGATCGACACCAAACAAACTTATCAATATTAATTGCCTTTGTCATGAAGTCTGCTATGTTATCGTTGGTATGAATATTTTGTATATCTACCACCCTTTCTTCCACTTTCTGATGGATGAAGTGGTACTGGACCCCGAATGTGTTTTGTTCTTGAGTGAAAAGCGGGATTCTTTGAAAGATGCAAGGCGATCTGACCGTCACAAAACAAAGAGACATTCTCTTGTTTGTGCCCGAGCTCCTCCAATAGCATTTTCAACCATATTGCTTCTTTTGTTGGCTTCTATAGTTGCTACATATTCTGCCTCCATTGTTGACGTAGCCACAACCGACTACAATTTTGAAACCCAGCTTACAGCTCCACCAACAACCGCTAATAAGAAAGTTTGATCCTCCGTTACATAATGCACCATTTAAGGTCCCTTTGATGTATCCCAGGATCCTTTTCACAATATTCCAATGCTCTCTGCATGTGTTCGCCATGTACCGACTAACCACTCCCACTGCTTGTGCAATATCTGGTCTTGTACAAATCATAGCGTACGTTAAACTTCCCACTGCTGATGCATACGACACTCGAGACATCTGTCTCCTCTCTTCTCCACTACTAGGACTCATACTGGAGGATAATTTGAAGTTAATAGGAAGAGGGGTAAAAATTTCTTACAATCTTGCATGCTAAATCATGACAAGATCTTCTTCAAGTAATTCTTTTGTGAAAGCCAAATCTTCTTATTATTTCTATCTCGGTAAATTTGCATCCCTAAAATCTTGTTTGTTGGTCCCATGTCTTTCACTTCAAATTCTCTACCCAATTGTGCCTTTAATTCTTCAACATGATCTTTGTTGGGGCCTGCAACCAACATGTCATCTACATACAACAACATAACAAAATCTTTTCACCAAACATCTTGAAGTAAGCACAAGGGTCTGCATTAAGTCTATTGTATCCAAGGCTCATGATCAAGGAGTCAAATCTCTTGTACCAACACCTCAGCGTCTGCTTTAGACCGTACAAAGATTTGTTCAACCTACAAACCGAATTTTTCTTTTTCTTCAAATCCTTTAGGTTGGAGCAAGTAAATTTCTTCTTTAAGATCTCCATGAAGAAAAATTGTTTTAACATCTAGTTGCTCACCGTCCTCCGTGAAAAGGCAATATGCAATATTACCTTCTTTAACATAATTTGAGTGCCAACTGCGACGTCTTCTCACATGATCTGATTGACGAGTTGTTGGAGCTTAAGAGTTCTCTGTTTCTGGTTCCTCGTGCTATGGTTCTACTTTAAAAAAATTTCTTAGTTCAAACTCATTTTCAACATGAATCTGTGTAGTCTCTGACTTTTCTTTTTTAGTATTATCATCTTCTTCTTTTTCTTTGTAACTTATCTTTTACAAAGATAACATCCTTGCTGATAATTACTTCACGGGCAGTGGGATTCCACAAGCGATCCGTTTACTCCATCAACATACCCTAAGAATTTACATTTTCTGGATTTTGGATCCAACTTAGAAATTTCATGGTATTGTACATCATGTACACAATACTTCCAAATACATGGAGGTTTGAATAATCAATTGGTTTACCAGTCCACATCTCCATCGGTGTCTTCAACTCAATTGTAGCTGATGGAGCCCGATTCACTAAATAACATGCGGTATTGACTGCTTCTGCCCAGAAAGCTTTCTCTAGTCCCGTAGTTTTCAACATTTCTCTTGTTCTTTATAATAGAGTTCTGTTCATCCGCTTTGCCACTCTATTTTGTTGAGGAGTGTATACCGCTTGAATTGTCTTTTGATGCCTTCTTTTCCACAAAAGTCATCAAATTTCACCAACGCTTTGAAAACTTTGAAGGTTGAAAACACATATGCGTTCTTCTTGATAGGATACACCCAACATCTCGTAGAGTATTCATCAATGAATGAGACAAAATATTTTGCTCTGCGTAGATATGTAACCGATGCTTGCCATACATAAAAACAAATCAATTCTAGAACAGCCTTGCCTCTAGAATTTGATGTGTTGAATTTTAATCGATTTTGCTTACTTGTAATACAATGTTCACATAAAGGAAGTGATACCTTTGTTAAACCTGAAAGTAACTTTTGCTCCACAAGAACTTTCGTTCCTTTTCTGACATGTGTCTGAGTTTCTAATGCGATACCATTATAGAATCTGAACTACATGAGGCAAAAAAGCTTTTGCTTTTAACAAAGTTTTTCCTTTCAGCATGTACATATTTACAGCTATCTTTTCACCTTTCATCACCTCAAGCGCTCCATGGAATACTTTCATAATTTCTTTATGTGTTTCAATCTTGCTTGCATTATTATCTAACAATCCATAGGATACTAAGTTTTTCTTCAAGCCTTTCACGTGCCACACATCTCGAATAACTTTGACATTCGCTGATAGCCGCTAGACATCCGTTTTTCCTTAAGATAACCTTTATCTTCAATTTCTACAGTGAGAAATTTCCCCCGTTGAACTTTTCAGTATCAGATTTTGTTATTATACCTTTTATTTCAGATAGCTCCCATTATTTCACTATTTGACGTGAATAGTGCCCACCACCTTCAATGAATGAGTAATATCTAACTTACTTTCTTATGATGGACGATCCACTTTTTAGTGGCAACCAACATAGAATAGGGTAAGTACACACACCCAAATTAGGCTCTGATACTAATTGTTGCGGAATACGATCCTTGGATGGAGCAAAATTACAACTGATAATTTGAGAAAATAACAATGAAGATAAAAAAGACACATATTTTACATAGAATACCCCTAAATAATATAGGGTAAAGATCACGAACAAAGGTAGACTAATTTCACTATAAAAAAAATAGGAATTGGAACTTCTCTCTATCTAACAAGGAGAAAACAATGACTATTCTCTCTTGATAAAAAAAATGAGAAAACAACTATAACGAAGACTCTCTTATTTCTCTAGTATTGGGAGGATGTTAGAATGATTTGAGAAGTGAAGAAATGACAAATGGATAGGCTATTTATAGTTGAACTCCAATGACCAACTTATAAATAACCTAAAATTATGGAACAAATAAATGATTACACCATGCCAAATTTCAACCAAAATTGGTTGCATCTCTGTAGCCTGTTGAAAAATTTCACATGCTCCAGGCGGTGCATTAATGTACCGAAAGTGCATTGACTTTCAACAACTCCAAACTAGTTATCACCGTGCTTTAGACAAGCTAAGTAGATCCACTATTCCATTATAATCTCACGATAATAATAAAGGAATGGTGCAGCAAGTAAACCCCATCTTTCTCAAAAACTTTCGATCTCTGCATACCACCATACTATGAGTAGAGATTGTCGACACAATCCATCCTTCGCGAGGCAAACTCAACTAAAAAGACGACTTACCACCCAGCTTTGAGAATATCACTTCATTTCATACCGACCATGGCTAGATGATTCGCCGTACCGTTTAGATCACTCGAGTCGTAACTAAATTGAACTGGTCCAATTGATCGCGATAATCTATCAATGTCATTAAACGTAGCCCACCAACTCCATGGCCGAAGAAAGGAATTGCTAATCCAATTGAGAGCCACTAAAGAATCCGAAATCCACCAAAAACCCGTTTTACCAAGCCAATCTGTTAAAAAAAACGCCTCTAAAACATATTTGATAGCCATAACCACAACGGAGTCCATTGAAATTCATAAGCTAAAATTCACTTTAAAATATTTAGGGTAAAGTATGTCAGGTACCACCGAACAATAGGGTGTGACCTGTTTTTACCATCAACCTTTCAATTGGTCCAAACTTACCATCAAACTTTATTTTTCGACTCGTTTATACCACCCTGCCGTTAAATCGTTAACTCCGTGATGACATGGACGCTGCAGGGTTAGGATCAAGTTACACTATGTAAAACTCAACTAGTTTTACACTAATTTATGGCCATTAGATTGGTTAAATGAATGGATGAGATTAACTCCTTACTTTTTTTCCTAAGTGATAATCTTTTCATATCCTACTTTTAATCTCATCCATTCATTTCACTCATCCGATGGCTATGGATTAGTGTAAAACTAAATGAGTTTTACATAGTGTAACTTGATCCCATTAAATCGTTAACTCCGTGATGACATGGACGCTGCACCAAAACGACGCCGCTATTTTGATAATAAATGACCCAAAATGACGTCGTTTTGCTAGCGAAAATATATGAAATTGTGCACTCAATGGGATTCGAACCTAAGACCTTAAGCATCAAAGACAACCTCTTAACCACCAACCCAACCTAATATCTTTGAATTAGTTTTAGCACAAATAATATATATTCCCAATTGTAGTTTGTCATATAAATATATTATTTCTAATATAAAAATATTCAAATATTGTTATTAATAATATTAAATATATAAATAGATAAATATATTATTATAAAAACTAAAAGACTAATTTTCAAAATAAAATTTGTTTAAAAAATCTAAAATTCGACAAAACTTAATCCCTAAACTTATAAACCCTAACACTAAACTATAAACTTTAAACCCTAAAATTTTATTCATAAACAAATAATATTAAAATATATAAAGAAATAATATATTATTATAAAAACTAAAAAACTGATTTAAAAATATAAAATTTTTAAAATTTACGAAAAGACCCAAAAATTCACCAAAATCTTAAACCCTAAACCCTAAACCCCAAATCTTTAAGATTTTGGTGAATTTTTGGGTCTTTTCGTAAATTTCGTAAATTTTATATTTTTTAAATCAGTTTTTTAATTTTTATAATAATATATTATTTGTTTATATATTTTAATATTATTTGTTTATGGATAAAATTTTAGGGTTTAAAGTTTATAGTTTAGGGTTAGGGTTTATGGGTTTAGGGATTAAGATTTTGTCGAATTTTAGATTTTTTAAACAAATTTTGTTTTGAAAATTAGTCTTTTAGTTTTTTTAATAATATATTTATCTATTTATATATTTAATATTATTAATAATATAAAAATATTTATATATTTTCATTTAATTTATTATTTATGTATTAATATATGTATACCAATATTTAAATATTTTTATATTAGAAATAATATATTTATATGACAAACTACAGTTGGGAATATATATTATTTGTGCTAAAACTAATTCAAAGATATTAGGTTGGCTTGGTGGTTAAGAGGTTGTCTTTAATGCTTAAGGTCTTAGGTTCGAATCTCATTGGGTGCACAATTTCATATATTTTCGCTAGCAAAACGACGTCGTTTTGGGTCATTTATTATCAAAATAGCGGCACCAAAACGACGTCGTTTTGGTGCAGCGTCCATGTCATCACGGATCGTTAACGGCAGGGTGGTATAAACGAGTCGAAAAATAAAGTTTGGTGGTAAGTTTAGACCAATTGAAAGGTTGATGGTAAAAACAGGTCACACTCTATTGTTCGGTGGTACCTGACATACTTTACCCAAATATTTAACATATATTTTTTAGTATTCTTAATATGATACCGGGATAATATATGTTATTTTTAAGACATAAATTCATGTACAAAAATATGCTCGAACCCAAATCTCTTAAGGAAAAGGTTAAATGGGTTATTTTACCCCTGAGTTCGACCCAAATTAGCAATGTTTCCCCTCACGTGAAAACGCGTTCAATTAGGTCCTTCGGTTCACACATTGCGACAAATTAGCCCCTTGACCAACGTTAACCGTTACATTGCAGATGTGGCAGTCAACTATGATAACGCGACGGTCCACAATGCTAACATGGCAGTGTATTGTGATGATGATGTGACAGAGGGGCTAAATTGATTTTTTAAACCGAATTCGAGGACATAATTGATTTTTTTTGCCGAGTCTAGGGGCATAATTCATTTTAATTGAAATTCGATAACTTATTTAATCTTTAAGCTAAAAAATAAGAATTTAAGAAATTATTAAAATTTTAGAAATGGATAAATAATTTGTTTAAATTTTAAGTTAATTTAATCAATTTATTTAGTTTTCGAATAAAATTAGATAAATAATTTGATTTTTTAAGTTGAACTTTTACAAATGGAATATATGAAAAATAGATTAACAAATTGATCCAAATATCCTTTGGGTCCCTAATAAGCAAAGTTAGAACTTTCACAAAAAATCAAAATATTTAAAATTAGATAAATTTAAAAATGTTTATAAATTATTTAAAATCGAACATTTTCATCGAAAAAGTCTTTGACTTCGCCAGTCCGAGTATTACCATTCGTTAAACAAATTTTCATTGGAATCAACCTTGTATTCAAGTAACAATAAAACTCAAATTGTCTTTCGTTTTTATACATCAAATTAATTGATGCTCATTAATATTTGATGTACAAAACCGAAGGAAATTTTTTCGTTTTTTCTACTTTAATAAAAGGATGATTCCATTGAAAATATGCACACGAAATACTAGTTGGTTTAGCATAGCCAAAAATAGTCAAACATTTTTCCGATGGTTTATAAATATTTTAATATTTTGAGATTTATATTTATAAATTTTCATATTTTTAATTTTATCTTTTTTACTTATTTTTTTTCAATTTATTATAGTTTTTTTTAATATTTATGAGTATTTAAATATTATTTAAATATTTAGTAATTTATTATTTTTAGCTTAAAGATTATGTAAGTTCTCAAACTTTCAATTAAAATGAATTACGCCCCTAAACTCGACAAACAATTCAATTATGTCATCGAATTCGGTTTAAAAAATCAATTTAGCCCTTCTGCCACATCATCATTACACATGCACTGCCACGTCAGCATTGCAGACTGCCACGTTAGCATAGTTGATTGCCATGTCATCACAGTTGACTGCCACGTCAGCACGATTAACTGCCACGTCAACACTGTGACGGTCAACATTGGTCAATGGGCTAATTTACTGCAACGTGCGAATTGAAGGACCTAATTAAACATGTTTTCGCGTGAAGGGCAACATTACTAATTTGGGTCGAACTCAGGGGCATAATAACCCCTTTAGCCTAAGGAAAATTCATTCCTTTAGCTCTATTTTTTATGAGAATAGTATGATTTTAAATCATACAAATTACATTGTCATGTGCCTTATTAAAAACCTCCCTAAACTTAAAATTGGAAGAAAAGAATACAACATAATAATGTATGAGTACAAACCAAAACACCCTATTCCAAAAACGAAACCACACACCCCGAGAAAACAAAAATAACTCGAACATACATGGCATTAAGCAACCATGCCCTTCACTCACTCACTCCCCTCATTCAGGAACAAAACGTGGGATATAAAACCAACACAACATTCATATGGAAGCATTGAACAAACCTCAAACCTCACAATACTGCATTGTAGCACCCAAACCCCCACACAAATAGCATATCCACATTCCATAACACTCCAGGCTGTGCACCATAAAAATCTTAAATTATAACCCAAAACCAAGATGTACGATCCACGTCCCCTTTATGCTCGAAGTACGTTTTTCACAATAATCCATAATAAAAAATTTTAGTTTAAAATTCAATTAAACGATATATAAATATATTTTATTCATGTGAATAGTTCATACAACTTAAAATACACAAACATGGCATACAAAATATAAAAAACACACCAATCATTATAAGAACGTTGGAAATAAATCATTCAACTTAAAATATACAAACATGGCATACCAAATATTTATTACAAAACATGCCAATAAATATATATTACTCAATATCTAAGCCAACATTAAAATAAATACAAAGATAAAGATCAAAATTTACCCTACTAGAAGCTCGAATGAAGAACTTCGACCAACCCCTAAAAAGATGTTCGCATCATCTAGCTATAGTAAAAAACGACCCGAACGAATCTCAACAAGACCTCGACCGAATGATTGATCGAACCATCGGGGCAGCCCGGTGAGAGCACTGCTCTCGAACTTTAAAGGGGCACTGCCCGCTTTGCTTGCCATGTCTGCATGGCTTGTCTTGTGTCTTTGGAGGCTGCTTCCCCCACCTTTTATAGGCAATTAGGGGGAGGTGAGGTGTGACTATGGTGAGGTGTGACTATGGTTAACGTGGATGCCTTGCATGACATCCACGATATTTGCTCTCTTTTTTTTCTTTTTACTTTTTTAATAATAATAAGATTTAATAATAATATTATTCGAGAGAAAAAATAAGTTATTATATCCTGAACATAAAATGGGTATTACAAATGCTTCCCTTTTCTCATTGTTGTGTAATAGGAATAGGGCAAAGATAAAAGAATAATTATTTTATGTCCAGTCGGGTCTGGGTTCCTTTCTCTGGCCAGCGCTTCTTCGTAGGCTTCACTTGATATGCTCGACCATTCTTATTGGCAAAATCTTCAAAATGGAATGATCCGTTGGAGAGAGAATCTTCAAACTATGGAGACCCTTGGGGGAAGCAAAATAAGTTCGACTTGCTACGACTCTGACGATGGCGCAATACCTGGGGAAAATTTGACCTAGCTGCAACATTGATGAAGAGGCAAGGTCTACAAAACTTGATCCAGCTACAACACTGACGAAGAGACCAGATCGAGGGATGAAGGTTCTGACGTTGATCCAGCTGCAACACTGACGAAGAGGCAAGATCGAGATTTGACCAAGCTGCAGCACTGACGAAGTAGCAAGGTTTGGATTTGAAAATTTTGATCCAACTGCAACTCCGACGAAGAGGCAGGATCGGAGGATCAAAGTTTTTTCTCTTTCTTTTTTCTTTCATTTTCCTTTTTTTTTCTGGCTATGACATAGACAAAGAGAGGAATTTAAAATTCAGTAAATTTTGACCAAGCTACAATACCGAAGAAGAGGCAAGGTTTATAGTTCGTAAGGTTGGTCCAGCTACAACACCGACGAAGAGACAAGATCGGGAGTTAGTGAATTTGGTCTAGCTACAACACCGACAAAGAGGCAAGACCAGGAATTGTAAGGCTTGACCCAGCTACAACATCGACGAAGAGGCAAGGTCTGAAGTTATTTTGATCTAGCTGCAACACTAACGAAGAGGCATGATCGGGATTTTGGTATATTTGGTCCAGCTACAACACCAACGAAGAGGCAAGGCCATGATTTGACCGAGCTACAACACTGACGAAGGGGCAAGGTTGGAGAAAAAGTTCTGATCATGCTACAACTCTGACGAAGAGGCATGACCAGGATTTGATTTTGATTAAGCTACAACTCTGATGAAGAGGCATGATCTGGGAGTTTGATTTTGATCAAGTTACAACCATGACGAATAGGCATGATCTGAGAGTTTGATTTTGATCAAGCTACAACTCTGACGAAGAGGCATGATCTTAGAGTTTGATTTTGATCAAGCTACAACTCTGACGAAGAGGCATGATTTGAGAGTTTGATTTTGATCAAGCTACAAGTCTGACGAAGAGGCATAATCTGAGAGTTCGATTTTAATCAAGCTACAACTCTGATGAAGAGACATGATCTCGAGTTTGATATGCTAAAACACCAACGAAGAAGCAAGATCTTGGATTCAATTTGATCAAGATTCGAGCAGCCCTTTTCGTGTTTTCAACTCAAAATCTTCTTTGGTCTCAAGACACCTTTTACGGGGTTTCATCTTGAACCCTCATTTTCTTTTCTTTTTGTCAAAGCGCTTTTTCGAGTTTTCACTTTGTTATGTTTTCTTCCTCTCTCTTTTTTTGGATTTTTCATTTTCTCTTTTGGAATTTTTTTGATTTTCTTTTTGAAATATGAAGATGAGATTCAAAGAAAATGTTTGGTCTAGTCGCACCATCAATGGCGAAACTAGACCTGGAAAAACAATTGGCATGCTGCACCATCAACGGCAAAGTGAGCTCTAGAGGATGTGGGATATGCTACATCATGGCGGGGAGTGACGACCCTCCTAGGCTTTGATCATCTTGTATATTCTTGGAAAAGTAATAAGCATGAATCGGGTGACCTGTTTTGTTGCATCTTCAAGAAGACACGATCTGTTGTTATGTTCATTGTGCTGCAACCTCAAGGAGATGCACTTGTTCTCATGTTTTATTTGTTCCACTATGAATTCAGGGGAACAGGTTTGCTATCGCGTTCATTCTGTTTCACCCCTATGGAGATGAACTTGTGTTTGTACTTATTATGCTGCATGTTTAGGGAGACAAATTTTTCGTAGCTTTGTTCTGTTGCAAATTCAGGGAGACAAACTTGTTGTTTGGTGTTCTCATTCTGCTACAAATTCAGGGAGATGGGGTTATTATGACAAAATTTGTTCCATTGCAACTCCAGGGAGACAAACTTGTTGTTGAGTTGATATGTTCCACCATTTGTTGGAGAGACATAATTCCGCTAGTCTTGGAGAAGTAAAATCTGCAAATTCGGGGTGCTCTGCTACACCTTTGACAGGGAGGCAATATCTGAAAAAGTTGATCTGCTACAATACTGATGAATAGGCAGGATCTTGAATATAATTCGTTGATCCAGTACACCATGTTACAGGTGAGATAGGACTTGCAAAAGTTAAAGAGTGACTGGTCAAAATGAGTTATGAACTAATTGCTTCGTGAACTATAAGGTTTGATTTGAATGTTTGATTTGGTTGATCCACTCCTTCCTGTTAAGGATGTTAGTTCTTGTTAAGACGGTCTGCTCTTTCCTGTTTGAGGATATTAGACCTGCAAATTTTTGTTCTTTAAGAAATGGTCAAATATTTTTAAGAAAAGATATAGTTGATTTAAGAAAAGATATTTGAGAAAAGATCCAATTATGAAATTTTGTTTTCAGAAAAACATCCTTGTGAAAGGATTGGATTAAGGAATTCATGTTTTGAGAAAAAGCCCTTGTGGACGGACGAAATTAAGAAATTCCCGTTTTGAGAAAGAGTATCCTTATGAAAGGATGAAATTAAGAAATTCTGGTTTTGAGAAAGAGTATCCTTATAAAAGGATGGAAGTAAGAAATTCCGGTTTTGAGAAAAATGTCCTTGTGAAATGGTGGAATTAAGAAATTCCTATTATGAGAAAAAATGTCCTTGTGAAAGTATGGAATTAAGAAATTCCTATTTTGAGAAAAAAATGTCCTTGTGAAAGGATAGAATTAAGAAATTCATGTTTTGAGGGAAAATGTCTTTATAGAAGGATGGGATTAAGAATTCGACTTTAAGAAAAATATCCTTATGAAATGGTTGATTTTAGAAAATTTCCTTGAACAACAAGTGTAAAGTTAGTTTCTGGTAATGTATTTATGCAAATGATGTGCATGTTTTGCTTGCGTGATGATGCAAAGATGCATGAAATTCTCGTCGGAATGTTCAAGTTATGAATGCTTAATGAAAAACTAGATGTATGAACATGTTTGGGTGCTGCATGTTTTCCTGGACCTATTTCGTTCAAGCCAAAAACAAATGCATCATGAATTCCCTTAATTGTATGTCTAATGTGTATGTATAATCTAATTGCATGATAACTTTGGTGTATGCACGATGCACGTGCTTAATGTGACATGATTTTCTTCAGCCCTCAAAGGGATGCTCCTGACTCTCTCCTGGTCAAATCTTTGCTTCTAATTAAGTAGTGTTCAATATCTTGTATGTGAGGATGCCCCTAACCTCCTTTGGGTTCGATCATCTTCCTATAGAGTTACTCCATCAAGTGAATGCCCCAACATTTTCGTCTAAGACTGCTCTTGAAACGAGCTCGAAGCTTGAAGTATGTTTTTACCTTTTCTTGAATGACTTTTATTGTTTTCATGAACGTATTATGTTGCACCCCGGTCGGGTCTATAAATTTGTTATTGGTTCATGGCATCTCATTACTTTTGGCTCAAGCAAAGTGCTACAGGCGATATTTGATATAGTCATCTAGGGTGCAGAAGTTTGACTCAGCATCGAAGGCTCACTTTCTGAACTCGTCGAGGAATGCCCCTAGACTGGGGCCTTGTAAAGGCATGGTGTATGTATGAACGCGAAGGTTATTCTAAAAAATGCCCCTGGACCTAGCTCTTGCATAGGTTCAGCATAATGCTAGATTTTGCTTTATCCAGTATTGTTGGCATAGGGCATTCCGGGGACCGATTTCAAAAATTTGAAATGTATGCAAGTAAATGCAAAGTGCATGTCCTAGATGCGAAGGTACTGATTCAAAAATGGTTCTCATGGTTCAAATTCTGAATTTACGGGATTCATTTGCAACTTTTGAATGTTGCATCAATATCTAGGGTACTAGATTTTCTCTTGATGATAACTCTTTTAGGGAACCAGTCGTGAATCAATACTTCACGCTGGTGAAATGCAAAAAATTAAAATGTTATAGTGGTTTCATGTAATTAATGTGAAATGAATGGCTTAATGCAGTGTGATCACCAAAAGAAAAAAAGGGTTAGTCCATATTAAGGGAATTGAATGAATAAATCGAATAATGAATAAGGTAAAATTTAACAATAAAGAAAAATTATACATAAATGGCAAATAAAGGCATCGAAACCTAAACAGAGTGACTTCTAACGGGCAGAGTCCTGCATTGGCTATAAAAGGCTGAGTCTTACGTCTCGCTATATACAGTTTAGGTTATAGAGTGACGGTACCTGAACTATCCCTAGGACATCGAATCAAGAGGATACATTTCCCTAGGTCTGCACAGAGATGAAAATCTCTTGAAGACAAAGGGACCTATATCTCGGAAGCAATCCACTATCCTGCACGGAGGGGGTACCTCACAAAGGAGTAGCTTCTCGCTCCCACTTAAAAGGACAGAGCTCGGGTGCAGAGCTCATGATATGAAACTCAACAGATTTAAATTAAATCGAAGTCATAATTTCTGTCTATTAAAACAAAAAATAATCTACTAGTGGCTTAACTCTCTAAAAAAAAATTCTCAGCGGAGTCACCAATTTGTAATAACGGTCCCGCAATAGCTTGGCGCGTTTTTTGCAAAATATATATTTTTTTCAATTTAAAATGGGAGTCACCACCAATCTTTTTAATTTAGGTGAGATTGGATCATCTGAAAACCCGATTATTTTAATAAAACGTGTTATTTTCATTTTTACTAAAATAACGAGTTTTGATCTGCGAAACCAAATAAAATAGATTCGAGAGTCGGTTACGTGTGAGGAAGGATGAGCACCCCCAGAACGCCCAAAATTGGTACCTAGTCGATTACATATTATTTAACGATTGAAATTAAGAACTCGAATGTAATTTAAAAAATTATGATACCTGAAAATATTTAAAAGAATATTTCTTTGTACGAATGAAATTTACACTCCTACACTCGGGGCATAATTTCCGTTAGATTCTCAAACAAAGGAAATCTATTTTGAAAATTATAATTTAGAAAAAATGATATTTTGTATTAGAGAGAAGAAATTTACACCCCTGCGCTCGGGGCATAATTTTTGTTAGATTCTCAAACAAATAGAATCTATTTTGAAAATTATAATTTAGAAAAAAAATAATATTTTGTATTAGAGAGAAGAAATTTACACCCCTATGCTCGGGGCATAATTTCTGTTAGATTCTCAAATTAAGGGAATCTATTTTAGAAATTATAATTTAGAAAAAATGATATTTTGTAATAGAGATTAACAAAGAGCGACACCACTTTATGCTCGGGGTACGTTTTTCAAAATAATCCCTAATAAAAGGTTTTAGTTTAAAATTCAATTAAACAATATATAAATATATTTTATTCGTGTGAATAATTCATACAACTTAAAATATACAAACACTGCATACAAAATATAAAAAACATACCAATAATTAAAAGAACGTTGTAAATAAATCATACAACTTGAAATATACAAACATGGCATAACAAATATTTATTACAAAAACATGGCAATAAATATATATTATTCTATATCTAAGCCAACGGTAAAATAAATATAAAGATAAAGATCAAAATTTACCCTACTAGAAGCTCGAATGAAAAACTTCGACCAATCCCTAGCAAGATGTTCGCATCATCTAGCCATAGTAAAAAACGACCCGAACGAATCTCAGCAGGATCTCGATCGAATGATGCATATCAGTGAATATCATTAGTGGTGCATATAGGTGCATGACTCGTCCTAAATCACATATGTTTGAAAACTTCTCCCTTCAAAAATTGCTTTTTTCTTTGCATAGCCACTAGTATTCAATCTATTGGCTTACTAAATCGAATTAGGTACGATAGAGATTTATTATGAAGACGACCCTTTCAACTCAATTTGCTTCATTCACAACATAAGGATTTGAACTCCTGACCTTACTTAAAGAATTTAACAGATTAATTGTTGGTCCTTTAAAAACTGTTTTGATTGAATTTTATTTGGACTTAAAAAATGGTTTTAGTATATTGTATATATTTTGTAAATTTGGCATTGAATGAATTTTAAAGCATAAAAGTAATGTAAAAGCTAAGACAAGACGACTTGGGGTAAATTCTAAGAATGGTTAGGAGGATTTCATTTATTAGTTTGAATCACAGCATATATACATACTAAAAGATACAATTTTAACAGGAAAATTGCCGCCCATGACCAATGTTCCAAAGCTTGAGGAGCTTTTTTTGTGGGGAAATAAACTTAGCGGAAACATTCCCACCTCTATCTCCAATGCTCCCATGCTCAAGCGTCTAGAGTTAGAATATAACTTTTTCTCTGGCCCAATTCCAGATACGCTTGGCAACTTAAGACACCTTGAATGGTTTCAAGTTAATGACAATAATTTGACCACAGAACCTGGTACTCATGAGTGGAGCTTTCTTCCTTCTTTGGCAAATTGCAGGAATTTGACACATTTAGAGGTTTCAGGAAATCCTTTGAAAGGCGTTCTTCCTGCTTATATTGGGAACCTTTCAAAATCCCTTCAATACTTTCGCGCTCACCTCGGTTTAGATTTGTGGGAAAAATGGTGGGTTGTGACATTATGCTAGCTTCAGATTTAGGCATAAGTACGATATGGGTCGAATCCGATTCAAGCAATGTTGTAAAAGCCATTAATAGAGAGCTGAAGTATGGTCCGGAGATTGGTTGCTATTTAAGTCAAATCTGGGAACTATTGGATAGCTTTGAGAACCATCTTGTGAGGCATTTATGGCGCGAAGCTAATAAAGCGGCTGACTATCTTTCGAAGATGCGTGTTGGTGAATATGCTGATTTACTGTTGTGGCCGGTTGATTTTCCTGATTTGCTTCGTTATATCATCAAGGATGACGCCCAAGGAAAGATTTATTTTAGACCTTGATTTATGTTAGACATGCATATGTTGATAACCGCCTATGCAAATGTATTAAACACGTTTAGTCTGATATACTTCAATGAGTAAACAATGTTGAATTTTCATTTACTTCAATTTCAGCATTATGTGGATTTATTTATGCTTTCTGTATATGTTATTTTCAAACCCAATTGTAGTATACATAGTGGGTTCTAGATATTAGTTGATGAAAAAAGAAACTTTGTTACAATGTGTTAATTTAAACGTCCAACCATTGCTGCTAAGACTTCAGTAGTTACTCTAGCTTTAGACTTGATCAAAGATAAGGCTGCGAACTCGGATCGGGTCTTAAAATGCTTCGTTATCAGATAATGCAAGAAAACTCAAGGCATTGTAAAAAAACATAGGCATTAAATGATGTAAAAAAAATAAAATTCACTCAAATTCAAACTCGGCCAATTAGTAGATATCTTTAAATTTTATCTTGCCTCAAATTAAGTTTGTTTAGATTTGAGGCTTGCAGTGGAAGGTAAATAATGCTAGAGAATGAAAGCATCATAATATGATTGTAACACCCGAGTTTGAGGGTCGGGTGAATTAAAATAATAAAATATTATGTTGGGCCTCATGTTTTCAAACAAATAATTTTATGTTGGACTTGTTTGATTTAAAGCCCAATTCCATAAATTTTAGAATTTTTGAGATAGCCATCTAATTAATGGCAAATTTGTAAATAAGTGGTATTGCAAAATAAAAATTTTATTTATTTTAAAATAGCCTTTTCACCATCTTTTCCCCCCTTCTCTCCATTTCAACGACAACTCTTCCTCTACCTCAAAGGTTACTATTCCATCATCTCTCTTGCTCATTGCTGGAGATTTTTCAAAGGTAAAACCATTTTTGACTTGTCCTCCCTTCCCTCTACAAGTTGGTACCATTATTTTTCATAAAGCTCATGGTTTTTGTATTTTGAGGTTTTGAGTTTTTAGATTAAAAATGTCATCTTTATTGTCTTTAACTTAAGCTTTTGATTTGTTGAGGTTATATAAGTTATTGACCATCTAAAAGGTCTAACATACTTGATTTTTACATGGTTTTACGATGTTTTCCAAAATTGGGTTTTAGGGAGGTTTTAGAGAGTTAAAATGTTGAGTTTTGGAGGTGTTTTGTGTGAGAATTTGTTGGCTGATGGTTAGGCTATGTATAAGGGTTGTTTTGGAAGCTTTTGGGAGTAATTTAAGTGTTGGAATCATCGGTTTTGGACTGTGCTTTAGGGCTGCTCGGGAATGAAGGTTTTGGGGTTGTCTTTAACTTGAAATCTTGTGTTTTGTCCTCGGTTTGTGTTCCGGGTTGGCTACATCGATTTGTGAACTAATTTGAGGTTATTTTGTTTGTGTTGGGATGATTAGAAGCAAGGATTTGTGTTGGTGAAGCCTCGAGAACGAATTCGGAACCGTTGGGAGCTTGATCGGTTTGTGTGGTTGAGCTTGTAATTGTTGGTGAGTGGTTAAATGTTTTTAAATGGTTTTCAAGTGTTGGTTCAAGCATGTGGACTAGGTTGGGCTTGGTAGACCCACCTAAAGTTGGGATTAGAGTGGTAGCCTAATCCCAAGCTTTATTTAGAGACTATGGTTGATCTTTAAATGTTGTGTATGCCTCATGTTTAATTGTGATTGTGGTGGTTATGCGTATTGTGTTATACATGTATATTGAGGCATGGTTTTGATGCATTGTTATATGCATGTGGTTGTGCATGACGGTAAGTCATGGTGAGTACGTGCTAAGCACGGAAGTTGATATGAAATGGTGTTGTAAAAGGTTATGAATTGTGTTTAGTATTGGCACTAGTATACTTGGGTACAATGATCGATCATTAGGATGTTTAGTGTGCACACGTGAGTCAAAATGCGCACGTGGTCTTGGTGATGGTAGTCATCAAGATGGAGTACGGGTTCACCCGGAAAATCTTCTTATATATGTCAGTCGGTGATAAGTGTAATCCCATCGACGAGGCGTGAGGATGAGTGGAATCCCCTCCGCGTGGAACAGTGATGAGTGTAATCCCACCATAAGGTAAATGTGAGTTGTTGGATGTGAGTTCCAACGGTTATCCGCGTATTCGAGTCATGGCTAGGTGCCAATATGAATTGATATATGTGTTTCCACATGTTATGTTTATGACTTGTTGAGCATGGCATAATATTGAGTTTATGTTCATGCATCATATATATTTTGGCTCTTGTGGTTCAAAGGTAAGATCATGCATTCTACCTTGGTTGTATGCTCGTGCTTGGACCCTGCATTACCGAGGTTTGTTTATGAGCTTACCCTCACTAAGCTTTATGCTTATGCTCTCTTTTGTTCGACAATGCAGATCCGTAGTTTGTAGGTTGCTAGTGCAAGAGGATTGCCTCCAAGTGTGCTAGTTTGGCTTTTGAGTTTATCAAGTATGAATCTCTATGTTATGCGAATGTAATAGTCAAGCAATGGGATTTGAGCTTTTGATGTATGTTGATGTTATGTGCTAGGAGCATTTTTAGACTCCTTGTTATGTGGATGATATGTTTAAGGTTTCCTTATGCTTAGTATGTTGGCCTTGTGCCCCTATCTTGTATGCTTAAGTGTATGTTCTTGTTGAAGCATGTTATCTTGAATGCAATGTGTGATTCTTATGTTGAATTGATGCTTCTTATCTATGTATGGCTTTTGTATGTATGAAGTGTGCTAAGCATGTTTATTGTGTTTGGTTTTGCCTTAGAGTGATGCATGTTAGGTTGTGGGAGATTCTAGTTGGTGTTTGGGGCAGCCTTGTGCCATAAACCAGCTAAAATCTGTTTGTTCGCATCAGGTGTATCAAAACGGTTGGTCCCGTTTCAATACGACCTCTTGTTTCAGGCCAAGCGTTTCGGTACGCAAGTGGGTCGTTTCGATACGTTTTATCTACTGGAAATCTGAGATTTTGATGATAAATTGAAGTATCGAAACCAGCCTTGGCGTTTCAGAATGGTCTTCGTATCGTTGACCACGAGAAGTTGACCGCTGAGGGCGTTTCGGAACGTTGACCAGTGTTTCGATACGGTCTCCTCGTGTTGACTTTGGCCAGTTGACATAGTCAAGGCGTTTCGATACACTCCTTGGGTGTTTCGAAACGGCCTGTAGTTTAAGTTAAAAATGGGTTGTTTTGTTGGGCTGTTTGGTTGTTTGCCTCATTTGTTCCTTCCGCTGTTGCCTTTCTCACATAGGACTTAATAATGCATCTAGATAAGATAAAATTTAATGAAAAATTTTCTCGGGTTGTTAACCAAAGTGGAGCCTTAACGGGTTTCGCCTCGGTTATCCCCGTGTAGCCCACTCGGATCGGTCAAACGTCCGGACTGGGACGAGGAGGTTACACTTGTTGGTATCAGAGCCTGAAGTTTCCGAGACCTTGGGCAGGTAAGTGAGGTAAGTTAAATTCTTGTATTGCAATTGTACGATGGTTGCTTGCCATGTAAGCATGTTTGCTTGTTTACCAAGTATGCCTTGATGTATGCTTGTTTGATCGTGTATGTATGTTGTTTGAAGCATATTGAGTAGAGTCTCATTGCTTCTATTAAATCAGAAAAATGATTTTTAAGTGAGGGAACATACTTGAGCCACTTGGACCCTTGCCCTTGCTAACCCTATCTTTTATGTTGTTGTTGTGTTGTAGTTGTTATCTGTGAGCGCTTATGTCGAGGCCTAGAGGTAGACCGAGGATGGTTCGTCAGGAACCACATGCTGCGGCTCCTGTTAATGAGCCGGTGGCTGGAGTATAGGCTCATATGGGAGAGCATGCTGTTGGAGTTGGAGCTCCTCCACCACCACCACCACCTCCTCAGCCTGAAGTGGGAGGCGAGGCTGGAGCTGAGAGAGCGGGACCTCAGGTTGGTCAGGGTGGCCAAGGTCCTGCAAGAATAGACATGGCTCCGCTAGTTCAAGCTATAGCGGGAGCGTTTCAAGCTGCAGCTTAGCCGAGAGGTGATGATGCTAGCTTACCGTTAGAGAGGCTTCGTAGCCTAGGGGCAGAAGAGTTCAGGGGATCTACACCTGAGAGGTCTGAGTTGTGGTTGGAGAAGACAATCCGTATTCTAGCTCAGATGGGATGTGTTGGAGCTCGTAAGTTGGGTTGTGTAGTGTCGTTGCTTCAGAGTGATGCCTACACCTGGTGGGTCACCATTACTACCGGTGTGCCTGAGGCTGAGATTGGTTGGGATTTCTTTGAGACTGCTTTCAGGAAGAGGTATTTGGGGCCGAGATATCTGGATGAGAAGAAGCGGGAGTTCATGGCTCTTGTTCAAGGAGATGCTTCAGTGACTGATTATGAGATTCACTTTGTCCGATTGAGTCAGTATGCTTTAGAGTTGGTTCCTACTGAGAGGGACCATTGTAATCGGTTCAGATATGGGCTTCATGAGGAAGTCAAGAGGTACACCTTAGCTTCAGATTATTCTGATTTTGATGTTTTGGTCGCTAGGGCCAAGGACATCGAGCATAGCTTGGGACTGACCAAGCGTTCAGGAGGATCTAGCTCTGGGAAGAGGCATAACAACTTTAATCGTGGTGATGCCAAGACGCATCGGGGCAGTGGACATCTGTTTGACCATAGGCGTGGCAGTGACCACCATGGTAGAGGCCACCAGGGCCATAGAGCTGGAGGGCGTTTGCCCGAGTGTGCCCATTGTGGGAGACAACTTTCAGGAGAGTGTTGGGGTAACTTCTATGCTTGCTGGAACTGTGATTCGAGAGACCACTTCAGGAGAGAGTGTCCGCATCAGGCGGCATAGGCACCGGTTCAGGCTCAGGCTCCTGCGAGAGCGATTGACTATCAGAGAGGCCGTGGGCACGGTCGTGGTTACTTCCAGCCGAGGGCTGATGCACCTAGGATAGAGGCACCGAGGAATCTTGCTCATGTTGTGGCTGTTCAGCCAGAGGCCGGTGGACCAGCTAGAGTCTATGCACAAAGAGAGGTAGGGAATGACACATATGTGATAGCAGGTAATTTTGAGTTACAGTCCATGTCGTTGCTTTCCTTAGTTGATTCAGGTTCTACGCATTCTTACATTTTGAGTGAGCATGTAAAGAAGTTGGACATACTTGTTGAGATCTTAGATGTAGGTATGCATGTGACTAGTTTCTTTGGTGAGACGGTTGTAGTTAGACGGATGTATAAGAGGTGTCCATTGAAGATTCAGGGTCATGTGTTTCCTGTTGATATGATGGAGCTTCCGTTCTACGGTTTTGATATTTTTCTGGGTATGGATTGGTTGGTTGAGCACAAAGCTAGTGTAGATTTTGAGACAAAGAGAATTGCTTTGAAGCTTTCTGATGACTACGAGGTAGTGGTAGTAGGCGAGAACGTTAAGTTCTTGTCAAATGTTGTGTCAGCTTTAGAGGCTCATAGGTTGATGGATTTTGGTTGTGGGGCTTATTTAGTGTATGTGATGAATCCAAATATGAGTAAGGTTAGACCGAAAGATATCAGAACAGTTTGTGATTTTCCGGATGTGTTTCCAGAAGAGTTACCGGGTTTGCCTCCTGACAGAGATGTAGAGTTTGTGATTGAGACTGTTTCAGGGTCTACTTCAGTTTCAATTACTCCATATAGTATGGCTCCGAAAGAGTTGAAGAGTCAGCTTCATGAGTTGTTAGACCGAGGTTTTATTAGGCCTAGTAGTTCGCCCTGGGGTGCTCTCGTGTTGTTTGTGAAGAAGAAAGATGGCAGTATGAGAATGTGTATCGGCTATAGGCAGTTGAACCAGTTAACAGTAAAGAACAAGTATATGTTGCCTCGTATAGATGACTTGTTTGATCAGTTGAGGGGTGCCTCAGTGTTTTCGAAGATAGACTTGAGATCAGGGTACTATCAGTTGAAGGTAAAAGAATGTGATGTTCCGAAGACAACCTTTAGGACTAGATATGGTCACTATGAGTTCCTTGTGATGCCATTTGGTCTCACAAATGCACCAACAGCTTTCATGGATATGATGAACAGAGTTTTCAAAGACTATCTAGACCGGTTTGTAGTTGTTTTCATAGATGACATCCTTGTGTACTCGAGATCAGAAGAAGAACATGATGAACACTTGAGACTTGTTTTGCAAAGATTGATGAGCAACAAGTTTTATGCTAAGCTTAATAAATGTGAGTTCTGGATTCGAGAGGTTGTGTTCCTTGGCCACGTTGTGTCAGCTGAAGGTATCCGTGTTGATCCGACGAAGATGTAGGTATGCATGTGACTAGTTCCTTTGGTGAGACGGTTGTAGTTAGACGGACGTATAAGAGGTGTCCATTGAAGATTCAGGGTCATGTGTTTCCTGTTGATATGATGGAGCTTCCGTTCTACGGTTTTGATATTATTCTGGGTATGGATTGGTTGGTTGAGCACAAAGCTAGTGTAGATTTTGAGACAAAGAGAATTGCTTTGAAGCTTTCTGATGACTACGAGGTAGTGGTAGTAGGCGAGAACGTTAAGTTCTTGTTAAATGTTGTGTCAGCTTTAGAGGCTCATAGGTTGATGGATTTTGGTTGTGGGGCTTATTTAGTGTATGTGATGAATCCAAATATGAGTAAGGTTAGACCGAAAGATATCAGAACAGTTTGTGATTTTCCGGATGTGTTTCCAGAAGAGTTACCGGGTTTGCCTCCTGACAGAGATGTAGAGTTTGTGATTGAGACTGTTTCAGGGTGTACTTCAGTTTTAATTACTCCATATAGTATGGCTCCGAAAGAGTTGAAGAGTCAGCTTCATGAGTTGTTAGACCGAGGTTTTATTAGGCCTAGTAGTTCGCCCTGGGGTGCTCTCGTGTTGTTTGTGAAGAAGAAAGATGGCAGTATGAGAATTTGTATCGACTATAGGCAGTTGAACCAGTTAACAGTAAAGAACAAGTATATGTTGCCTCGTATAGATGACTTGTTTGATCAGTTGAGGGGTGCCTCAGTGTTTTCGAAGATAGACTTGAGATCAGGGTACTATCAGTTGAAGGTAAAAGAATGTGATGTTCCGAAGACAACCTTTAGGACTAGATATGGTCACTATGAGTTCCTTGTGATGCCCTTTGGTCTCACGAATGCACCAACAGCTTTCATGGATATGATGAACAGAGTTTTCAAAGACTATCTAGACCGGTTTGTAGTTGTTTTCATAGATGACATCCTTGTGTACTCGAGATCAGAAGAAGAACATGATGAACACTTGAGACTTGTTTTGCAAAGATTGATGAGCAACGAGTTTTATGCTAAGCTTAGTAAATGTGAGTTCTGGATTCGAGAGGTTGTGTTCCTTGGCCACGTTGTGTCAGCTGAAGGTATCCGTGTTGATCCGACGAAGATTGAGGCTATTGTTGAGTGGAAACATCCTAAGTCAGTGACTGGGATTAGGAGTTTCCTAGGATTAGCTGGTTACTATAAGAGATTTGTTGATGGTTTCTCTAGAGTAGCTGCCCCGTTAACTAAATTGTTGCAAAAAGGAGTTAAGTTTGAGTGGTCAGATGCAAGACAGAAGGCATTTGAGAAATTGAAAGAAGCTTTGACGAATGCTCCAGTGTTAGTACAACTAGTTTCGGGGAAAGAGTTTGTGATCTTTAGTGATGCTTCCTACGTAGGGTTAGGTTGTGTTCTGATGTAAGAAAGGAGAGTTGTTGCCTATGCTTCGAGACAGTTGAAGGTGCATGAGAAGAACTACCCTACACACGACATTGAGTTAGCAGCAGTTGTGTTTGCGTTGAAGATTTGGCGTCACTACTTGTATGGTGAGAAATGCACAGTTTACACTGATCATGAATGCTTGAAGTATTTGATGACTCAGAGAGAGCTGAACTTGAGACAAAGAAGATGGCTTGAGCTGTTGAAGGACTATGATTTGACTATTGAGTACCATCCGGGTAAGGCAAATGTGGTAGCCGATGCGTTGAGCAGAAAAGTTGCAGTTGAGTTGCAAGCTATGTTTGCTAGATTGAGTGTATCAGTGGATGGTGGTTTGATCACCGAGTTGCAAGTGAAGCCTTCTTTGATTGAGATGATCAGAGAGAAATAGTTGCAAGACGTGTCTTTAGTTCCTCATGTTCAGGACATAGAGGAAGGTAGATCGACCGAGTATAGTTTTAGTAGTGAGAATGTATTGTGTTTCAGAGACAGAGTTGTAGTACTTGAAGATGTTGAGCTGGGACGTATGATTCTGAGCGAAGCACATTCGAGTCCTTTTTCGATGCATCTGGGTAGTACTAAGATGTACCGAGATTTGAAGAGTGATTATTTATGGGTTGGTTTGAAGAAGGATGTAGCCGAGTATGTGAGCCGTTGCATGGTTTGTCAGACAGTCAGAGCAGTTTCTGTATCTGTTTCTGTCAGGTAATTTTAGGGACGAAATTCCTTAAGTGGGGGAGAGTTGTAACACCCGGGTTTGGGGGTCGGGTGAATTAAAATAATAAAATGTTTTGTTGGGCTCGTGTTTTCAAACAAATGATTTTATGTTGGACTTATTTGATTTAAAGCCAAATTCCATGGATTTTAGAATTTTTGAGATAACCATCTCATTAATGGCAAATTTGTAAATAAGTGGTCTTGCAAAATAAAAATCCCATTTATTTTAAAATAGCCTTTTTCACCATCTTCTTCCCCTTCTCTCCATTTCAACGACAACTCTTCCTCTACCTCAAAGGTAAAACCATTTTGACTTGTCCTCCCTTCCCTCTACAAGTTGGTACCATTATTTTTCATAAAGTTCATGGTTTTTGTATTTTGAGGTTTTGAGTTTTTAGATTAAAAATGTCATCTTTATTGTCTTTAACTTAAGCTTTTGATTTTTTGAGGTTATATAAGTTATTTACCATCTAAAAGGTCCAACATGCTTGATTTTTACATGGTTTTATGATGTTTCCCGAAATTGGGTTTTAGAGAGGTTTTAGAGAGTTGAAATGTTGAGTTTTGGAGGTGTTTTGTGCGAGAATTTGTTGGCTGATGGTTAGGCTATGTAAAAGGGTTGTTTTGGAAGCTTTTGGGAGTAATTTAAGTGTTGGAATCATCGGTTTTGGACTGTGCTTTAGGGCTGCTCAGGAATGAAGGTTTTGGGTTGTCTTTAACTTGAAATCTTATGTTTTGTGCTCGGTTTGTGTTCCGGGTTGGCTACATTGATTTGTGAACCGATTTGAGGTTATTTTGTTTGTGTTGGGATGATTAGAAGCAAGGATTTGTGTTGGTGAAGCCTCGGGAATGAATCCGGAACCGTTGGGAGCTTGATCAGCTTGTGTGGTTGAGCTTGGAATTGTCGGTGAGTGGTTAAATGTTTTTAAATGGTTTTCAAGTGTTGGTTCAAGCATGTGGACTAGGTTGGGCTTGGTAGACCCACCTAGAGTTGGGATTAGAGTGGTAGCCTAATCCCAAGCTTTAGTTAGAGACTATGGTTGATCTTTAAATGTTGTGTGTGCCTCATGTTTAATTGTGATTGTGGTGGTTATGTGTATTGTGTTATACATGTATGTTGAGGCATGGTTTTGATGCATTGTTATATGCATGTGGTTGTGCATGACGGTAAGTCATGGTGAGTACGTGCTAAGCGCGGAAGTTGATATGAAATGGTGTTGTAAAAGGTTATGAATCGTGTTTAGTATTGGCACTAGTATGCTTGGGTACAATGATCGATCATTAGGATGTTTAGTGTGCACACGTGAGTCAAAATGCGCACGTGGTCTTGGTGATGGTAGTCATCAAGAGAGAGTACGGGTTCGCCCGGAAAATCTTCTTATATATGTTAGTCGGTGATGAGTGTAATCCCATCGACGGGGTTTGAGGATGAGTGGAATCCCCTCCGCATGGAACGATGATGAGTGTAATCCCACCGTAAGGTAAATGTGAGTTGTTGGATGTGAGTTCCAACATTTATCCTCGTATTCGAGTCATAGCTAGGTGCCAATATGAATTGATATATGTGTTTCCACATGTTAATTTTATGACTTGTTGAGCATGGCATAATATTGAGTTTATGTTCATGCATCATATATATTTTGGCTCTTGTGGCTCGAAGGTAAGATCATGCATTCTACCTTGGTTGTATGCTCGTGCTTGGACCCTGCATTGTCGAGGTTTGTTTATGAGCTTACATTCACTAAGCTTTATGCTTATGCTCTCTTTTGTTCGACAATGCAGATCCGTAGTTCGTGGGTTTCTAGTGCAAGAGGAGGGCCTCCAAGTGTGTTAGTTTGGCTTTTGAGTTTATCAAGTATGGATTTCTATGTTATTAGAATGTAATAGTCAAGCAATGGGATTTGAGCTTTTGATGTATGTTGATGTTATGTGCTAGGAGCATGTTTAGACTACTTGTTATGTGGATCATATGTTTAAGGTTTCCTTATGCTTAGTATGTTGGCCTTATGCCCCTATCTTGTATGCTTAAGTGTATGTTCTTGTTGAAGCATGTTATCTTGAATGCAATGTGTGATTCTTATGTTGAACTGATGCTTCTTATCTATGTATGGCTTTTGTATGTATGAAGTGTGCTAAGCATGTTTGTTGTGTTTGGTTTTGCCTTAGAGTGATGCATGTTAGGTTGTGAGAGATTCTAGTTGGTGTTTGGGGAAGCCTTGTGCCATAAACCAGCTAAAACTTGTTTGTTCGCATCAGGTGTATCAAAACGGTTGGTCCCGTTTCGATACGGCCTCTTGTTTCAGGCCAGGCGTTTCGGTACGCAATGAGGTCGTTTCGATACGTTTTTGCTACTGGAAATCTGAGATTTTGACGATAAATTGAAGTATCGAAACGAGACTTGGCGTTTCGGAACGGTCTTCGTATCGTTGACCACGAGAAGTTGACCGCTGAGGGCGTTTCAGAATGGTTGACCAGCGTTTCGATACAGTCTCCTCGTGTTGACTTTGGCCAGTTGACCTAGTCAAGGCGTTTCGATACACTCCTTCGGTGTTTCGAAACGGCCTGCAGTTTAAGTTAAAAATGGGTTGTTTTGTTGGGCTGTTTGGTTGTTTGACTCGTTTGTTCCTTCCGCTGTTGCCTTTCTCACATAGGACTTAATAATGCATCTATATAAGATAAAATTTAATGAAAAGTTTTCTTGGGTTGTTAACCGAAGTGGAGCCTTAACGGGTTTCGCTTCGGTTATCCCCATGTAGCCCACTCGGATCGGTCAAGCGTCCGGACCGGGACGAGGGCGTTACAATGATTTTGTGTTTGGGATAAGAATAAGCCTAACCAATGAAATTTTATCCAGCAAAGGGGATCCAAAACATTATGAATTGATGAAAACAAGAAATGGTAGAATAACATGTTTACATTTTCAACATCTATATATGGAATTTTACTAGTGTGAGCATGCAAAAGGTATCATTGCTACCTTGTCCTTTTAAACCAGTTGCACTGGAGCTACTTGTGCACTTTGTCGCAACTCGAAACTCGGCCCGTAACAGCCACTGCTAGCATCATCTGCTCGAGCAAGATGATAACCTATAGCTTGGCCATAAAACTATTGCCATGGAACTCCTGACCCACTTGTCCTAGCTTTAGCTTCTGACAGAGATACAACCATGGCCAGCATCATCTGCTCCTCTTAACTTTCGAGAACAATGGGTCTGGAAAAGATTAGGAAATATACCCCTTTATTTCATCTAGTTGTGATATTATAGAGATCCCATTCCCACCAACATCATTGTAACATTAGAGATTGCATAGATAATCCCTCCTCCAGGGGTATTTTGTCCTCGAGCTCCCACCAAATAACCAATTTAACACATCCGCGAAAAGCACACTCAATTGGTCCCTGAATTCACAAATTGCATCAATTTAACCTTTTAACCGACACTGATTTTTACTATGCTGAGGTGGTGGTCCACTATATTGATATGGTAGATCATAATTGATGATGATGTGGCAAAGAGCATAGACGAAGCTAAAATAATCTATATTACGGTGTCAATTATTTTTTAGAGTGATGTTAATATTTTCTGTAAAGAGGTGCCAATTTTATTTTTAATATTTTTGGTATTGAATTTTATTAAGGATCATTATATAAATTCTTTTGGGTGTATTCTTTAGGTGGCTCTGCCCCTATAAAAGGGGAAACATTGATATTTTTAGAAATTTTGAGACATTAATTAATTTTTACAAAAAATTTAGGGCTTATCTAATATTTAAACAATTAGTTATTAAAATATATAAAATATTAATATTAAAATAAGAACACTATTATAATTTTCAAAAAAAATAAGTCAAAATTAAAAATATCAAAAGCCTTCGAGCTTTATATAAAACTCAATTAAGCCTTCAATTTTTTTCTTAAAAAAATCAATATTACCTTTTGTCACGTCATTATCTATCACAGACTGTCAGATCAACATTGTCAATGGCCACATCAGTCAAATGACTAAATTGATATAATTCATGAGTTCAAATGTCCAATTGTCTATATTTTATGTGGGTGAGTTAAATTAATTATTTAGTTGAGTTCGAGGGTTAAACTAGCCGTTTAAGCCTTTTAAAAATTAGGTTTGAAAAAAAAATGTCCATCATTCTGTAATTTATTATGAGTTATATTTTGATACAAAAATTGTGTAAAAAAATTACACAACACTTCATATTTAAGTTATAAAATCTAAAGCCCAAATCCCTAACCCTAGCACCCTAAAACTTAAACCTTAAACCTCAAACTCTAAATTCTTATTATAAATTTTAAATTCTACTCCCTACACACTAAACCCCTAAAACCTAAATAACTTAAATCTCTAGACCCTAAAATTAAAATGTTTGTGTAAATTAAAATTTACAGAAGTTTATGTATCAAAATATTTTCTATTTATTATACTGTAGCCAAGGGACCAAGCAAAATCATTAATACTGGTCTTTCACAAGATAATAGTACTACTTAGAATCCCACAACAATTTTGCTTTTTTTTTCAAGAGATAAATTAGACAACTTTTATGTACATTTAATCGAGTAAGTTTGGGGAGCGCCATGTTTAGGGTGGGGCTATAAGACGACAAGTTTCGAAACTTGTCCTCATACAGAAGATGTTAGTCTTTTTGATAGCATTTTCGGTTGGTTTTTTGAGTTTTTTTTACAAGCATCAATACTTAGTTATATATATAGTTTGGCACAAAGTATCGAAACTTACAAAATAAGTATCGATACTTGCAAAAAAACAACTGAAAACGTTATCAAGAATTCTAACATTTTCAATCCGAGGACAAATTTCGAAACTTGTCTCTTTTAGCCGCACCCTAGACATGCCGTACGCTAGTCTCACCCCATTTAATTGCTTTTTTTTTCAAACATAAGCAGAAGCATTTTCACCCAGACAAATCCCAATCCATTGATAAATTAAAGTTAATTTAAAATATCATATATAATTTTTAAATCTCATATTTTCTTTTAATAGTAAAAATGATTGTCTTACAAAAAAACAAAGTTTTGAGCCCCATTTTCAAGTTTTCTCAAACTATAATTATACAAGTGATAATATAAAGAACAATCCATATTAATTAATCAAGATATCTAGATTAGGAGATCAATATAATCATTATTGATCATATTGCTAATAATTAAAAGATTTTGTTTTTACCGATGGGAGTTGTATAAGTGGTAAGCAATTTTGCATTGCTTAAGTAGATCTCGAGCTCGAGGCTTTGTGTGACCAAAGTCAGGTGTATGATGCGGGTCGATTTAGATTAGTCTGGGTAAAGCCCTAGGTTCCGGGAGGACAACAAAAAAATGTTTTTATTTACATTAATTATGATAATATTTTTGAGTAAAGATTATGATCAATTTTTAATTAAATGGATTTAGGAGATTGTTGCATGATTTTACTTTTTTTAATAAAGAATGATTTTACTTTTTGTTTCTTTGCATTTATTGCAGTAGGGATGGCAATGGATCGAACTTGGATCAGATTGTATAAAGTTTAAGTCCAAACACGATTACATTTAGACTCGGACATTTTTTTTTGATTCAAATTCAATTTTTTTTCACACGAATTTTGATCTGATTTTTTTGGATCGGCCTTTTTCAGAATGAACTTGGATTATAATGTCATCCCTAGTGTTGATTGAGTTCGAGGGATAGATAAACGAATTTTAGCATCTTTCGGGTATATTGTGTTTCAGACCACTGATATTTTTCTTTTAATGCAAATCAGTCCAAAATTTTGTGTATTTAGTTTCTTGCGTTTTTAATTTATTCAATTTAATTATGTATTTATTCATTTTCGCCCATTCTTTATTGATAGCATTTAAATTTGTGTGTTTATTATTTATGCTTTTAATTTGCTTCCTATTTTAATTCATATTTTTAGCATAATATATATTTACTTTATCTTGAAATTTCACGTCATTTACTATTTTTTGGGGAAAATGGTATGATTATAGTGATGGGAATCATACACTATGAATATTATCGTGTGCCTAATTAAAAACCTCTCTAAACTTAAATGGAGGAAAAGTGTGCACACGATAGTAAATCAAAAAATCTAACACAAGTTGAAAAACTCAAATCAATCGAATAAGTTCAAACATTAAAACAAATAAGCTAATTAGAACTACCCATTGATAGGCAACATCCCCTCGGCTAAAAGCAACCCCCGCAACTCATCTATGGGATACTCAAGTATATGCACAATAAAATCCGAGGAGCATACATTACTAGCAATACGATCCACCTATAACACCCGGGTTTAGGGGTCGGGTGTTAAGAGAGTAAAATCGGGTTCGGGTAGATGGGCTTAATTTAAATAAACGGGCTTTGTTTAAAACTAAAAAGGCTTGTGATTCATTAAGGGCAAAATGGTACTTTTCTAAATATTTGAAATAAGACAAGTAAAATAGTGTTTCGGAGAAAAAAACTATCTTCTTCTTCCTTTCAACAAAAACCACGACACCTAAACCTCCCCAAACCCCAAAACAATGTTCCATCCATTTCCCCAACGATTTCAAGAGCTTTCATCAAGGTAAATATGTTTTTGACTTCTCCTCATCATCCTTAACGTTTCTATAGCTTTAGATTTTCATAAACTCCATTTTTGAAGTTTTTCAAGTATTCAAATTTTAGGAAAAAGGTGGAAGCTTTAATGGGTTTTTGTTTGGTTTTTGATTTGCAAAGTTAATATGTGTTTTAATCTTGCTATTAAGTGTATTATATGTTAAAATGGTGGTGTTTTGTTGGAATCCCGAAAGGGGTATTTGTGGGCGTGTTTAAGGGTGGAAAACTTGGGTTTTGGGGGTAGTTTTGTGAAGGAGAGTTGGACTGATGGTATGATAATGCTTGAGGGTCTTTTTGAATGTGCTTAGTGATGATTTGGGTGTTGGAATCGATAGGTTTTTGCTGGGTTGTGTGTGAGTCCGAAAATGAAGAGTTGTGCTAGTTTTGGCTTGGAAATGTAGTGAAATGGTCTTGAGTTTGTAATCTGATTTGCGGTAGTGGTTTTGTGGATGATTTGTTGAGTAATACGCTGTTTTTGGTTGATTAGAAACAAGGGAAATCTTTGGAGAAGCTTCGAGCTCGATTCCGGGAATTTTGGAGGCTTGATCGGCTTTCTTGGCTTGCTTTAAGGGTGTTCGGTGAGTGGACTATTGTAAATGGTTTTAAATTGGTTCAAAGTGTGTGGTTAAGGTATTAGATTGTGAGGATTAAGTTGGTAGCTTAATCCCTTATTTAACCTTGTATATTACTTGTCAAATGTGCATATGTGATCTTGTGTGATATGTGTTCGTTTATGCATGTTGCGATATATTGATGTTGCATGATGGTGGTTTGTAAGTTGTGTTGCATGATTGTGAAATCATGGTGAGACTCGTTTAGTATGTTGGCACTAGTTATAATTACCGGGTATAAATGATCGATCATTAGGATGAGTGTGCACACGGTAAGAGTCAAATTCGCGCGTGGCCTTGTTGATGTGTAGTCACCAAGGAGGAGTACGGTGAATTAACATTCCACCTGAAAGTGTTTTTATGTGATGATGAGTGGAATCCCATCCGTAAAAGAAAATGATGACGTGTGAAATCCCACCGGAAGGTAATATGGTTGTTTGAGTACGTTGGGGCGAAAATCCCAACGGAAGTTATCCGCATATCCGAGTAAGCTATATAGTTGCCAATATACTTGTTCATGTGTGGTTGTTGTGTAAGATATTTGTTATATCCTTGTTTAGCATAACATGAGGTAAGATGCCATGTTCATGCATTCTTGTAGCGGTTGGTTGTGTCGCTATAGTAGTGTAAATGTATGCCTTGTGAATGTCTTATGGATACCATGCTTTGGACCCTGCATTGTCGATGTTTTGTTTTATAGCTCCCTCACTAAGCTCTCTTGTAGCTGGAGGACGGAGGCCAGGATAGAGTTTATGCTCAGCGTTAGGGACAGAACGACACAGATGTGATTGCAGGTAATTTCTCGATACAGTCTCTAAGTTTGCTTTCCTTGATTGACTCCAGGTTTACGCATTCTGTAACGCCTGGGTTTGGGGGCCGGGAGAAAATAATATTTAAATAATATTTTGAGTCTCGGTTTTCTAATTAAATAATAATATATTTTACATGGGCCTCGGGATTTCGAAATTGTTAAGGCTATGTTGGGCCTATCTCTTGGCTCCAAAATCCATGGACTTTAAGAGATGTGGGTTTTGGCCATTCATTAATGGCATTTTTATAATAAAATGGTCTTCCAAATTAAAAACCCCATTTTTTGGTTTAAAACACAATTTGCCATCTTCCTTCCCCTATTTTCACCATTTGAACGACAAGGAAGAGTGCTTCTCTTCACCTCACTTTTCCATCTCCTTTCTTCTTCATTCTTGGAGCTTTTTGAAAGATAATTACATTTCCGACTTGCTCTCATCTTTCTCTCTTTAAAAGTACAACTAGATTTCATTTTGGTTCAAGTTTTAGAATTTGGGTTTTTGGAAGATTGGAATCAAAATGATATCTTTATTGTTTTTAAAGTGTTTTATAAGAATTCCCAAATTTGGGTTTTGGTGGGGTTTTAGGAGGGTTTTTAGTTGAGTTTTGGGTATGGTTTGTGTTGGAATTTGAGGGTTGATGTTAGGGTAATAGTTGAGGGCTGTTTTGGAAGCATTTGGGTGTTCTAAAAAGGTTGAAATCATGAGTTTTGGTTGGGGTTTGAGGGCTGCCCGAGTTTGGTGTTTTTGGGGGTTGTTCTTGGCTTGGAATCTTGTGTTTATTGCTTGATTAATGTTTCGGGTTTGCTACATTAATTGGTGAATTGAATTGAGGTTGTTTTGATTGTGTTGAGGTGATTAGAAGCGAGATTTTGTGTTGGTGAAGCCTCAGGAACAAATCCGGAAACTTGAAGACCTTGGTTGCTTGGTAGTGGAGCTTGGAGGTGAAGGTGAGTGGTTAAAATGTTTTAAATGGTTTTGAGCAATTGGTTCGGGCATGTGGAGTAGGTTGGGATTGGTAGACCCACCTAGAGTTGGGATTAGAGTGGTAGCCTAATCCTAAACTTTAATTAGAGACTTTGGTTGCACTCTTTAATGGTTGTTATGCCTCTTGATTAATTGTGATTGTCGTGGTTATGTATATGTTGTTATACATGTATGTTGAGGCATGGCTTAATGCATTGTTACATGCATGTTGATGATAAACATGATGGAGATATACATATGTATGAAATATGATGTGATATTTGTGTTAATGATACACATGTAGTGTTGTCTTGTGAAATGAGGTGATGAGGTGGTTGCATGATTTCAAGGATCATGGTGAGTACGTGCTAAGCACGAAAGTTATTTTGAAATGATATTGTGAAAGATTAATGAAATGTGTAGTATTTGCAGTAGTATGCTTGGGTACAAAGGATCGATCATTAGGATGTTTAGTGTGCACACGTGAGTCAAAATGCGCGCGTGGTCTTGATGATGGTAGTCATCAAGATGGAGTACGAGTTCGCCTGGAAATCTTCTTATATATTAGTCGGTGATGAGTGGAATCCCATCGACGGGCGTGAGGATGAGTGGAATCCCCTCCATGTGAAACGAGGCGTGAGGATGAGTGGAATCCCCTCCGCATGAACGATCATGAGTGTAATCCCACCGTCAGGTAATGGTTGTGTTGTTGGAACTGAGTTCCAACGGTTATCCGCGTATTCGAGTCATAGCTAGTTGCCAATACGAATTGTGGATTATGTTGCTCATATGTTGGTTATATGTGTTTCTATATGTTGTGGTTATGGACTTGTTGAGCATGGCATGATTTTGATAATATGTTCATGCATCATCTTTTATTTTGGCTCTTGAGGATTGGAGGTAAGATCATGCATTCTATTTTGATTATTGCTCGTGCTTGGACCCTGTATTGTCGAAGGTTTGTTTTATGAGCTTACCATCACTAAGCTTTTATGCTTATGCTCCTTTTTGTTCGACAATGCAGATCAGTAGCTTGTTGGTGGCAAGGGCAAGGAAAGGTCACCAAGTGTTGCTTTGGTTAGCTTAAGTATGATCTTTAAATTGTAGATTGTAATAGTCAAGCAATGGGATAGGTGTTGTTGATTTGAGCTTTAATGTATGTTGATGTTGGTTTGGCTCTTGGATGCCTTGTTTGAATTGCAAATCTTGTTTATGTTGCATGCCTTGAATGCCTATATTTTTTGTTTCTAAGCTATGAGCCTTTAGGTGCTAAGTATGTCTTTGTTGAGTAAATGCATGAATCCCTTGAATGAATGACCCTTGTTCGTTTTGAATGCCATATATGTTGATATTTTGGTTGTTAAAGGTTGTATGTATGCTGTTTGTGGCTAGAAGAGTCGTAAATCACATCTAGAGTCGAGTCTCAGACCGTTTTGCTGAAATTTGGAGACTTGCAGTGCAGGGCGTATCGATACGCCTAAGGGCCGTATCGATACGGTCGTGCCTTTCAGGACTCAGTTTTGGCTTGGTGTATCAATACGCGAGGGTGTACCGATACGCCCAATGCTCACTGGAAATCTGAGATTTTGGTGAGGCTTTGGCGTATCGATACGGGCTCTAAGTGTATCGGTACGGGTTCATCTCGTTGACCACGAGATGTTGACCGAGAAGGGCGTATCGATACGCTCAAGGGCTGTATCGATATGGTCTGCTTGTGTTGACCATAGGGTGTTGACCTCGGTCAAGGTGTATCGATACCCTTGATTGGTGTATCGATATGGCCTGCTAAAACAAGGGTAAAATGGGCTGTTTAATGTGTTGCTTTGGATGGTTGTTGATATGTTGCTGGTGTTTCCGCTGTCGTGTTCCATATAGGACTTAAAAATGCATCTAGACAAGATAAAGTTAAAAGAAATTTTCTAGGGTTGCTAACCGAGGTGGGGCCTTAACGGGTTTCACGTCGATTTTCCCCGTGTAGCCTACTCGAACCGGTCAGCCGACCAGACCGGGGCGAGGGGGTTACATTTGTTGGTATCAGAGCCTAAGGTTTCCGAGACCTTGGGCAGGTAAGTGAGGTAAGTTGTGTTTTATATTGAATTGCACGGTGCTTGCTTGCCTTGTAACCATGATTGCTTGTGTGACAAGTATGCTCGTTGTTTTGTTTTAAAGCATGATGTTTAGAGACCCATTGCTACTATTACATCGGAAAAGGATTTTTAAATGAGGGAATCATACTTGAGCCACTTGGACCCTTTCCTTTGCTAACCGATTTTGTATGTTAATTTGTTGTTGTTGTTGATTTAATGCTTTTAGTAAGTTTGAGGCCAAGGAGTGGGCCGTGAATCGGTAAGTGGAAGTGTTGGTCTTTGAAAATGTGAATGATGTTGAGGGAGTTCATCGCTTTAGTCATGGAGGTATGGTTGTACCGGAGTTGAGGTACAATTGGTTTGTTTGAGTCAGGATGTATATGGGTTGATTCTTGTTGGTGAGGGGCGATGTGATCGTTTCTGGTATTAATTGGTAAAAAGGAAGTGAGGACCTGTGAGTGGGAGTCAGAGTGATATCAGTGTTTTAGTAGATAATCCCTTGGTACAATTTTGAGTTCGTCCCTTCTGATTGATTCTGAGTCTGTACTTCTGTATGTTGTTAGCAAGCATGCAAAGTTGAATGTGCCCGATGAAGCGTTAGAGGTAGGTATGAGTATCTTAGTTCTTTTGGCGAGATCAAGGTAAGGGTCTCGTGTGAGTAATCTGAAATTCAGAAATGTTAGTTGGTGATCGTTGGAGTTCGGCCTATGGTGTTAATACAAGACAGCCGGTTAGTATCCGTGAGTGGGAATCAATTTGTGTGATTGGGCCAGTGTGCGTCTGAGTTGTCTTCCAGCGAGAAGGAGAGATGAAGTCACTTCCGATATAGTGGAGCCGAGAAGGAAGTCTTGAGCTCTAACTCTAGAATGTTTGGTAGTAGGATGTTTTGAGTCGTCAGGACCGATGTTATAGGACAAGTCCAGCATGACTGTTTGTGTGTGATCAGAATTGAATTTTGAAGTTTTGAGATGCTCTAAGAACGGTTTTGAAGAGTTAGGTTATGTTTGAAGGGTCAACCTGAAAACAAGATGACCGAAAATTATCAACTGTGTACAGGTGAAGTTGCAATTTCTGCGGATTCGTCCTTTTGTGTGAACATGCAAATAAATTTGATATACCTATTGAGATCTTAGACGTAGGGACTCATGTGACTAGACCTGTACCACCCCATTTTAGCCCTAAATTTAAAATCCCTAATTGTGAGAATTCCCAATTGGAAACCGTAGAATTTGGGGAAAAATCGGAATTTAACCTAATCTAAAATGGGGACCAATTTGAATAAATTATAAGTTTGGTGGTTAAATTGTTAGGCGGGCAAAAACAGGGACCCTTCCTCTGTAATTTACCCATTTGTCTAGGGTAAACACTTCTTTGGTCATGTCTCTGTTATATGCGCCGCACCTTTTTCCCTGTTTCTCTCAAAAGAAAATATTAAAATAATAAAACCCTTCCCGTCGTTTTTCCGTCCACGCTCCGACGTGGGTGTTGCCGCCGTTCGTTCGTCAATCGGTGGCCACCGTTGCTTTCCCCTTTCCCGTCTGATCAAAACCCACCCTTCAGCGTCCTTCGTCGCCGCCGTCTTCGCCAGAGAAGGAGAGGCCGAAGCTTTCGAACCCTCTCGCGCCGCCGCCGCCGTCCTCTGTGAGCACCGTTGCCATCGGAAACGATCGAGTTTCTTTCGGAAACTCTCATCGTCACCATCCTCTCCGCCTTGCCGCGTCTGGAACCGTTGGGTAAGTTGCGTTGGTCGTAGTCGGTTAAGCAGTGGCCTTTGTCGGGCGTTGGCCGTGGTTGGGGTGGTCGGGCACCGACATTGTTAGATCTAGGGTTGGGAATTTGGGGATTAGGGTTTTTGACTTGGGTGGCTGTTGGATCTGAACCAGACCGGTTGTGTTGGTGAACTGGACGGCTGGGCTGAACCGAACCGGACCAGTGGGCTGATGCAACGATGACGTCATCCGCTGTTGCAGTGCTGATGCAACGATGACGTCATCCGCTGTTGCAGGGCTGATGCAGTCAATGATGATGTCATCGCAGTCAATGATGACGTCAGCGATAACGTCAGCGTTGACTTTTGGTTGACTTTTTCGGCTGAGTCTACTTTTAAGTTTTTCGACGTTCCGGTTCCGTTGCCGCTGTCCGTTCCTTCAAATTCGAACCCGAAATGCCTTTTGGATCAAGTTTATATGTTGAGCTCAGTTTTTTGTTAAATGTTGCATCAGAGTTTGACTCAGATATTTTCTTGTGTTCAGGTGACGTGGACTCTGACCTTGAGAATTTACCTCCTCCTCCGCCAGGCAGACCTCCGGTGGCACAGTCTTCGAGATCTGCTAGTAAGTTATCTGTTAAGCATAATTATTCGAATGTGGCATAGTAGAAAGTCTTATATAGTGTTCTTGTTTTTAGGAGTTGATTCTGTTCGACCTTCCGCTAGAGCTGAGCGTGGGAGACGCCACTATCGACGTTGACTATTTAGCTGCCTAAGGTGTGTTCTCTGTCTGTGCTACATGTATGTATTGCCTGATTGTGTGATCTGTATGGGAAATGTTTTATGTTATCTTGCTCGGTTGATTGAGATATTTTATGTGTTATTCTGCTCTGTTATCTGATGAATATTGCATGACTCGACTGTATGCTATTCTGCTCTGTTACCTGATAAATAATGTATGACTCGGATGCGATGATCATGTTATGTAACACATATCGGAATCGGATTATTATGTACATGCATCTTAATTATTTAACAAGATTGCATTCGGACTCTGAAATCGGATTACATGTCATATCATTGGGTTGGGATATTGTACGGAGGAAGCTCAGCGACTTCATCCTTCGGGTTGAACTTCGCTTCGGATCAGTAGTTCCATCTTTCAGGATGAGTTCTGCTTCGGACATGGTGTTGAGGTGTAGAGTGGTTCAGGGGAACCTCACTCTTCGGACGGTGATGTAGTTGGGTGCATGTCATGTTATGATATCTGTATGCTTTGCTTGTATACTTCGGAATATCTGTAAATTCTTGATATGATTGTTTGACTGTTGGATTGACTTCTGTTATGCACTTTAGAGACACACTGAGCTTTATAGCTGACTCCCCCTTAGTATCTGTTTCAGATTTCCAGACTTAGGTTTCGGTACTTGGAGGACCTCGCACGAACAGTATTTGATACTATTTTTCAGTATGTTTTGTTTTAGACTTATATTTAATTATTAAGTATTTTTCGGATTTGGTTGTAAACATGGACTTTGGACATTTATTATTTTTGGGGTTTGATAACTATTTTTAGCACGCTTGTTTTAAGACGAAACATTAAAGGATATCTTTTATAATTGTCAATTTCAATTTGTTATAAACCCTTAGGTCAAAATAGGGGGTTACATTTAGTGGTATCAGAGCCTAGGTTACACCCCTCGGCCTGTAAGGCTCGAAAAAAATTTGATTTTAAAGTTTTCAAAATTTTGCATGCATAATAATTGTTTTCGGAAACTACGAGATTTTCAGATAAATGTCTGAATTTTTAAAAAGTAATATATGTTTTAATTAAAGTCTCCAAGTACCAATTTTGACTTTAGGACTTTTCTTTTGTAGATAGACTACTATGCCACCCCGTAGAAGTACTAGAGCTACGGCTGGCCGAGGTCGAGGCCGTGGACGAGGTCGTACCGCTGCTAATACGAGTGACGTTAATCCTCCTGAGCATTCGCCACCACATCAGGAGGACCCACAACATGAGCAGGCTGAGGAGCAAATGAGGTTCATACGAGTGGTCAACAGACCGATCACCCTGATCAGCAGACTCAGAGTGATGGTCCCCGTGCAGCCGGTAACAGTGAGACTGCTGGAGTTGATGTTGCTGCAGTGCATTTGGAGCTACTTGAGTATCTTCGACAGGGTTCTAGGAGACCCATATCTGCCGAGTTTTTGTCTGCTGGTATGTCGATGTTTGATGGTAAGACGGTTGCGGATCCAGCTGACGCTGAGTATTGGTTGAAGAAATTACAGCAGTTATTTGATGAGATGGACTACCCTGCTGACAAAAAATTAAGAGCTGCTGTATCTTTATTGAAGGGTGAAGCCCTGAACTGGTGGGAGGCTGAGAAGACCATTATTTCTGCTAGTCGGATCACTTGGGATCATTTCCGTCAGGCTTTCCGAGACAGATATGTTGGGGCTGAGTATCTAGCCAAGTGTCGTGAGGACTTTATAAATCTGAAGCAAAATGACATGACAGTGAATCAGTATGAGATTGAGTTTCTGAGGCTGGTACAATACGTCCCTGGGTTAGTTACTACCGAGGAAGAGAAGTGCAGCTGGTTTCTGAAGGGTCTGCGACCTTCGATCAAGACTGGTGTGTCTTTGCATTTGGACAAAGAGTACAAGGATATTACCTTGCGAGCTAGGACGGCAGAACGCAATGAGGCAGAGTTAAGGCAAGCTGAGTCTCATGGTATGGATCGGGGTAAGAGGCAGTCGACCGCGACAGTTCAGTATAGTCAGGGTAACCAGACCAGGAAGAGGACACGAGATGAGAGTGACTATCAGAGTTATTCCAGAGCCAGACCAGTGACCATTGCTGTTCCGACTTCTAGTGTTGGAGGATCGTCTAGCACGCGGGGGCCACCACAATGTTCTTTCTGCAAGAAATGTCATTCTGAGGAGTGTAGGAGACAGTTCGGGGCTTGTTTTCGATGTGGGTCTTTCGATCATATTTTCAGAGATTGTCCGCATGCAGCTCCGTCAGCTCATATGACGACTCCGTCACAGGCATCAGTACAGACTCCTGCTAGGGGTAGAGGTCGAGGTAGACCCGATTTTACAGTTTCTGCTGGTAGAGGTAGGCCAGCTCAGAGTGGAGGATCAGCTGGATCCGGGGTGAGACAGCCAGGTTTGGTTTATGCTACCAGGAGACATGAGGATCGTGATGAGCCAGATGTTATTGCTGGTACATTTTCTATCCACTCTATCCCGTATTTTGCTTTATTAGATATTGGTTCTACCCATTCTTATGTTGCGAGTTCGGTATCTGGGGGACTTGAAATTCCGGTTGAGAATACTGGGAATGCGGTTTCCGTTTATAGTCCAGTGGGTGATCATGTCAAGGTTTCTAAGGTGTACAAGAATTGCCCTTTGGAGATTCAAGGGAAAATATTCTCCGCTGATTTGATGGAGTTACCTTTCAGAGAGTTCGACCTTATTCTCGGAATGGACTGGTTATCCGCTCATCGAGTCCGTTTGGATTGTGAAAAGAAAAGGGCGACTCTGAAAACCTCAGATGGGTGCGAGGTGATTATGGTTGGAGAGCGTAGAGGTTATATGACCAATGTTGTTTCGGCTCTCAAAGCAGAAAAGATGATTCGACATGGGGCTACTGCCTATCTTGCTTATATTCTTGACTCGAGGCAGTCATATTCTGGTTTGGATAAGATTCCGGTGGTTAGGGATTTTCCAGATGTTTTTGCGGAGGAATTTCCAGGGGTACCGCCAAAACGTGACGAGGTTGAGTTTGGCATAGATGTATATCCGGGTACAGCTCCTGTCTCTATGGCTCCTTACAGGATGGCTCTGAAGGAGCTTAAAGAATTGAAGATTCAGTTGCAGGAATTGCTGGATAGGGGTTTCATCCGACCTAGTGTTTCTCCTTGGGGAGCCCCTGTTTTGTTTGTGAAGAAGAAGGACGGATCACTTCGACTTTGTATTGATTATCGGAAGCTGAACAAGCTGACGATCAAGAACAGGTACCCACTTCCCCGTATTGATGACTTGTTCGACCAGTTCTAAGGAGCTACAATATTCTCTAAGATAGACCTGAGATCGGGTTATTACCAACTCAAGGTTAAGGATTCTGATGTGTTCAAGACCGCTTTTCGGACTCGTTATGGTCATTACGAGTTTCTAGTGATGCCGTTTGGATTGACTAATGCCCCTGCAGCCTTTATGGATATGATGAACAGGGTGTTTCAACCCTATCTGGACCAGTTCGTGGTGGTTTTCATTGATGACATACTGGTTTATTCTAAATCGGAGGCAGAACATGAGGAACATCTCCGGGTTGTTCTACAGACTTTGCGTGAGAAACAGTTGTATGCAAAATTCAGTAAATGTGAATTCTGGTTGACCGAGGTTACCTTCTTGGGACACGTGGTCTCTGCTAATGGTATACAGGTAGATCCAAAGAAGATTGAGGCTATTTTGGGTTGGAAGCAGCCCAAGAATGTTCCTGAGATTCGAAGCTTCTTTGGTTTAGCTGGCTACTATCGGAGGTTTGTGGAAGGTTTCTCGATTATTGCAGCTCATCTGACTAAACTACTGAGGAAGGATATTCCTTTTGTCTGGACTGAGGTTCAACAGACCAGTTTTGAGAAACTTAAGACCGTGTTGACTGAAGCACCGGTTCTGATTCAGCCTGAGCCTGGAAAGGCCTATATGGTATACAGTGATGCCTCTCACACAAGATTGGGATGTGTTCTGATGCAGGAGGGGAAGGTAGTGGCCTATGCATCTCGTCAGTTGAAAGTGCATGAGTGTAACTACCCTACCCATGATTTGGAGCTTGCTGCTGTGATCTTTGCTCTGAAAATCTGGAGACACTATCTCTACGGAGAGAAGTGTTATATCTTCACCGATCACAAGAGTTTAAAATACCTCCTTACGCAGAAAGAGTTGAATCTGAGACAGCGTCGCTGGTTGGAGCTTCTTAAGGATTATGACTGTGAGATTGAGTATCACCCGGGAAAGGCGAACGTGGTTGCCGACGCCTTGAGCCGTAATGCCATCTCAGATTTGAGGACCTTGTTTGCTCGGATGAGTTTGTTTGAGGATGGTAGTTTGATGGCAGAACTTCAGGTCATTCCTACGCTGATATCTGATATTCGAGCTGAGCAGCCTACGGATCCTTTTCTTATGCATCGTATCAGAGAAGTTTCTGAGGGTACATCTGTGGATTATACTATTGATCAGGATGGTGTTTTGTGTTTCCGAGGCCGGTACTGTATTCCGAGGAAATCTGGGTTGAAACAGGTTATTCTTCGCGAGGCACATGACAGTCCCTATTCTATGCATCCTGGTGGTGATAAGATGTATAAGAACCTTCGTCAGAGGTACTGGTGGAAAGGTCTTAAACGAGATGTTGTCGGATTTATGTCTAAGTGTATGACTTGTCAGAGAGTCAAGGCAGAGCATCAACGTCCATCTGGGTTGCTTCAGCACATCGAGATTCCTCAGTGGAAGTGGGAGCGTGTGACTATGGATTTTGTCAGTGGTCTTCCGATGACTCCGTCCAAGAAGGACTCCGTCTGGGTTATAGTGGACCGTTTGACTAAGTTTGCTCATTTCATTCCGGTTCGAGTCAACTATCCTTTGAATAAGTTGGCTCGGCTCTATATTTCTGAGATCGTTCGACTTCATGGGGTACCGCTATCGATTATTTCTGATCGTGATCCGATGTTTACAGTGAAGTTCTGGAAGGCACTTCATTCTGCTTTGGGTACCCGGTTGAACTTCAGTAAATCTTTTCATCCGCAGACTGACGGGCAGTCCGAGCGTGTGATTCAGATTCTTGAGGACATGTTGAGAGGTTGTGTTCTTGATTACAATGGTAGTTGGGAGGATTTCTTGCCGCTCGCAGAGTTTGCATATAATAACAGCTACCAGACCAGTATCAAAATGGCACCGTATGAGGCTCTGTATGGGCGTAGGTGTAGGTCACCGATTGGATGGACTGAACTTAATGAGCATAGACTGTTGGGACCAAACCTAGTCCATGAGGCTGAGCAGACAGTCAGATTGATTCGAGACCGGCTTAAGGTTGCTTTTGACAGACAGAAATCTTATGCTGACTTGAGACGTCGAGATCTTGAGTTTGAGGTTGGTGATGAGGTTTTCCTGAAAGTATCTCCTTGGAGGAAGGTACTTCGGTTTGGTCGGAAGGGCAAGCTGAGTCCTCGTTATATTGGTCCTTATCGGATTCTTCGTCGGGTTGGATATGTTGCTTATCAGCTCGAGTTACCACCAGAGCTTCAGCGTATTCATGATGTTTTCCATGTTTCTGTGTTGAGACGCTATCATGTTGATCCGTCTCATGTTTTACCTGTGGAGGAGATTGAGATTCGTCCTGATTTGCGTTTTGAGGAGGAGCCTATCGAGATTCTTGCTCAGGATAAGAAAGTTCTCAGAAGGAAGACCATTAAGATGGTCAAAGTCTTGTGGCGTGGTCGCAGTCATGATGAGGCTACTTGGGAGCCCAAAGCTGTCATCAAAGCTCAGTATTCGCATTTGTTTGCTTCAGGTAAACTTCGAGGCCGAAATTTCTTTTTACGGGGGGAGAGTTGTAACACCCCATTTTAGCCCTAATTTTAAAATCCCTAATTGTGAGAATTCCCAATTGGAAACCCTAAAATTTGGGGGAAAATCGGAATTTAACCTAATCTAAAATGGGGACCAAATTGAATAAATTATAAGTTTGGTGGTTAAATTGTTAGGCGGGCAAAAACAGGGACCCTTCCTCTGTAATTTACCCATTTGTCTAGGGTAAACACTTCTTTGGTCATGTCTCTGTTATATGCGTCGCACCCCTTTCACTGTTTCTCTCAAAAGAAAATATTAAAATAATAAAACCCTTCCCCGTCGTTTTTCGGTCCACGCTCCGACGTGGGTGTTGCCGCCATTCGTTCGTCAATCGGTGGCCACCGTTGTTTTCATCTTTCCCGTCTGATCAAAACCCACCCTTCAGCGTCCTTCATCGCCGCCGTCTTCGCCAGAGAAGGAGAGGCTGAAGCTTTCGAACCCTCTTGCGCCGCCGCCGCCGTCCTCTGTGAGCACCGTTGCCATCGGAAACGATCGAGTTTCTTTAGGAAACTCTCATCGTCACCATCCTCTCCGCCTTGCCGCGTCTGGAACCGTTGGGTAAGTTGCGTTGGTCGTGGTCGGTTAAGCAGTGGCCTCTGTCGGGCGTTGGCCGTGGTTGGGGTGGTCGGGTGCCGACGGTGTTAGATCTAGGGTTGGGAATTTGGGGATTAGGGTTTTTGACTTGGGTGGCTGTTGGATCTGAACCGGACCGGTTGTGTTTGTGAACCGGACGGCTGGGCTGAACCGAACCGAACCAGTGGGCTGATGCAACGATGACGTCATCCGCTGTTGCAGTGCTGATGCAACGATGACGTCATCCGCTGTTGCAGGGCTGATGCAGTCAATGATGACGTCATCGCAGTCAATGATGACACCAGCGATGACGTCAGCGTTGACTTTTGGTTGACTTTTTCGGCTGAGTTCACTTTTAAGTTTTTCGACGTTCCGGTTCCGTTGCCGCTGTCCGTTTCTTCAAATTCGAACCCGAAATTCCTTTTGGATCAAGTTTATATGTTGAGCTCAGTTTTTTGTTAAATGTTGCATCAGAGTTTGACTCAGATATTTTCTTGTGTTCAGGTGACGTCGACTCTGACCCTGAGAATTTACCTCCTCCTCCGCCAGGCAGACCTCCGGTGGCACAGTCTTCGAGATCTGCTAGTAAGTTATCTGTTAAGCATAATTATTGGAATGTGGCATAATAGAAAGTCTTATATAGTGTTCTTGTTTTTAGGAGCTGATTCTGTTCGACCTTCCGCTAGAGCTGAGCGTGGGAGACGCCACTATCGACGTTGACTATTTAGCTGCCTAAGGTGTGTTCTCTGTCTGTGCTACATGTATGTGTTGCCTGATTGTGTGATCTGTATGGGAAATGTTTTGTCTTATCTTGCTCGGTTGATTGAGATATTTTATGTGTTATTCTGCTCTGTTATCTGATGAATATTGCATGACTCGACTGTATGCTATTCTGCTATGTTACCTGATAAATAATGTATGACTCGGATGCGATGATCATGTTATGTAACACATATCGGAATCGGATTATTATGTACATGCATCTTAGTTATTTAACAAGATTGCATTCGGACTCTGAAATCGGATTACATGTCATATCATTGGGTTGGGATATTGTACGGAGGAAGCTCAGCGACTTCATCCTTCGGGTTGAACTTCGCTTCGGATCAGTAGTTCCATCTTTCGGGATGAGTTCTGCTTCGGACATGGTGTTGAGGTGTAGAGTGGTTCAGGGGAACCTCACTCTTCGGACGGTGATGTAGTTGGGTGCATGTCATGTTATGATATCTGTATGCTTTGCTTGTATACTTCGGAATATCTGTAAATTCTTGATATGATTGTTTGACTGTTGGATTGACTTCTGTTATGCTCTTTAGAGACACACTGAGCTTTATAGCTGACTCCCCCTTAGTATCTGTTTCAGATTTCCAGACTTAGGTTTCGGTACTTGGAGGACCTCGCACGAATAGTATTTGATACTATTTTTCAGTATGTTTTGTTTTAGACTTATATTTAATTATTAAGTATTTTCTGGATTTGGTTGTAAACATGGACTTTGGACATTTATTATTTTTGGGGTTTGATAACTATTTTTAGCACGCTTGTTTTAAGATGAAACATTAAAGGATATCTTTTATAATTGTCAATTTCAATTTGTTATAAACCCTTAGGTCAAAATAGGGGGTTACAAGACCTTTTGGTAAGGTAGTGGTGGTCAAAAAGACGTGCGTAAGATGTTTGTTGATGGTTCAGGGTTACATATTTCTAGTAGATGTGAAGTAGTTGTCTTTTCACGGTTTCGATGTAGCAATTGGCATGGTTTGGCTTGTAGAACACAGAGCTAGAGTATGATTTGAGAAAAAGAGAGAGTTGCCTTGAAGTTGCAGATTTCTGTGAGACTGTAGTAGTAGGTGAGGACGTGAACTTCTTATCGAATGTTGATCCAGCTTTAGAGGTCGAAGATTGACTGAGTTTAGTTGACAGGCTTGCCTATAAAATGTGATGGATTTGATTTTTGAATGAAGATTAAACCGCAGAATGTTAGAACAATTTGTGATTTTCCTAGAAGTTTTTGCGAGAATTGCCCAGTTTGTCTCTTGATAGGGAAGAAGAGTTTATTATTGATACCACCTTCGAGTTTGCTCATGTTTTGATTGCTCTGTATCTTATGGTTTCCGAAAGAATTGAGAGTATTGAAGAATCCACTACGAGATTTGTTAGACCTTAGGTTGATTAGGCCTAGTACATCATCTTAGAGTATGACAGTGCAATTTGTGAAGAAGAGAGAAGACAATACGAGAACGTGTTTAGATTACAGACAGTTGAAACAATTGACAGTGAATAGTTAGTATCTGTTTCCCAGCATCAGTGGTTTGTTGATCAGTTAGGGTGTGCTCGAGTCTTTTCGAAGATTAATTTGAGATTCGATTGCTATCAGTTGAAAGTGAGAGAGGTTGATGTGCCGAAGACAGCTTTCTGGGCAAGACGTGATCACTTTGAGTTCTGAGTTATGCCGCTTTGTTTGACTAGTGTGTTAGTTACTTTTATAGAGATGTTGAGCAGAATATTTCCTGAACTCCTTGATCAGTTTGTAATAGTCCTCATAAATGATACATAGGTATACTCAAGTACCGAAGAAGATCATGACAAGCTTTGAAGTTAGTGTTGTAGATCCTATTAGAGAATTAGTTGTATGCCAAGATGAGAAAACGTGAATGTAACACCCCAATTTTGGGCTTGGAAGTTTAGGGTCTGAACCGGACCGGTGTGATTTTCGGTTCGAATATAAAACGTGGTTTTAGGGAAAGTATAGTTCGGGATGCTTTAAAAATATGGAAAAATATCTAAAAATCCTCTTTTAATATATATAAGAGAGTGGTGAAATCAATTTTACAAAATAAGGTTTGGAAGTGCAACATTTCGAAATAGTGACTAAAATGTAATTTTTGAAAAGTTCAGTGGTGACTGTTTTGTAAGGATTGAAACTTTGAATCTTTAAGGAGCTAATTTACCCAAGGAAGGATTTCTCCAGATTTTTCTTAATTTTAATGATTCATTTAATTTTTAATTAATTAAAGGAAAAGAGGGAAAACATATTTTAGCTTTTCATAACTAACTTTCTTAAAAACTTTCTCATCTCGTTCTCTCTCAAAATTCCCTCAGCCAAACACATTTCTACAGCAACATTTCTACTGATTTTCACACTAAATGATGAGGTTTCAATCATCAATTGATTCCTTATCCTTTCTACATCAAAACCTCTTGATTTGCTTATTGAATTTTCAAGGATTTTGGCTCTAATCAAGGAGAAATCTACATTTAGAGGTAAGAATGTTCTTCTCCTCTAAATACTCAGTTCTTTACTGAAATTCCCAAGTTCTCAATCCTTAAATTAAGTTTTATAAAAGGTTTTAATGTTGCGATCTTGATTTTGGCTTAAAACTCAAGATTTGGAACAAATCTTGAAGAAATTCGTGGTGATTGTTTGGGCTCTGTTTTGAGATGGATTTTAAATGTATTTTGGGTGTATAATGATGTAGAATTGAGGTTTAATCAATGCAATCCCGAATAGGTTGAATTTCCTAAGTTTTTGCTTATGAAAATGGTGGTTTTGGGGGTGATCTTGGTGTTCTGTTATAGCTGGAGCTATAAGGACGAGTTTAGGTTCTTTTTGGATGTTAATTGATGTTTGGGAATGTTTAGAAGTGATCGATCTTGGCTGGGTAATGTTGAGGAAGAGTTTAGAGGTGATTTCGGTTGCGTTTGGTAGCTGAAATGTTAGTTTTGGTGAGAGCAGCGAGTTTAGGTGTAATGGCTGAAGATTTTAATGCATGGTGATGCATTAATCCTCTGCTTTGATGTGTTTAAAATAGGGGAGACATCTTCGGATCCTTGTGGTGTTGATCCGGAGGCTTGAACGGCGTTTCGGCAAGCTTGCGAAACGGAATTGGTGAGTGGAGTTGGATTTCCAGCTTTGTATCGAATGTTTGAAGGTTTGGGAGCTTAGTTTAAGTCTAATCAACTTAACTAAGCTCAAGAGTAAGTTTTCAGGAAAACTCTCTTGGATGAGCCATGGATTGGTTCGATGCATTTGTTGATAATTGCATGTTTAAATTCTGTTTTTGAAAGCATGTTTAGCAGGGTTAATGCTGGTTATGTAAGCCATTTGTTGAAGGATGCTCAAGGTAAGAGATCCTTGGTTTGATTTGTTAAAAATGTGGATTGATGCATAGTAATGCATGTTGTAAATGGCTTTGTTTTAGATGCTTTAAAATAGTGGATTATTGATGATAATTGGCAAATGATGTGTTGGTTTTAAAGTACTTGAATCAGATATAGTTAGCCGGCTATAGGATTGGGTGCACCGTGAATAAAGTCTCCTTGGATGTTGAGGGGTTGTAATTGTACCGTAAACTCCATCCAAGTACACTAACGAGATGGTTAAGATCACAATGGTGGTTAAAAGTCCATGTGTGGATCTTGTGTTGTGTGTCCCGTGTTCTCGTTAGTGATGTTATACAACTACCGATGAGTGATGTGGAGGGGTTGTGATTGTACCGTTAAACTCCATCACGGGTGTTGAGGGGTTGTGATTGTACCGGTAAACTCCACCTTGTGTGTTCGGTAGTGTGTATGAAGCGTATGGGACAACGCTTGTAATCCGCGTATCCGATTGTGTTTTGTGTTGAAAAAGGTTATAGTTTATCACTTGGAAGCCAATATGACACGTTGATATAAATGAAGCATGAGATGCTTGAGGTGTATGCATTGTTGCATGAATAATGATGTTTATGTGTTTAAAGGCTTTGTGGAAAGTGTTTTTATAAAATGCATTATTGTGTTGTTTCATTAAAGCATGCCTCACTAAGCATTTGTGCTTACGCTCTCTCTTTTGAACCAATAATGCAGATAATTGAGGTGTTTGAGGGCAGCAAGGAGGCTAAGAATCCAAGGGAAAGCTAAGCTCATGTATGGTGACTTTTTCACAGCATTGTTAGTTTTTGATATTTGGCAAAGGGAACCTAGGATGTGATTTGGGAGATGTTTTGGACTCCCTAGTTGTGGCATGATGCCTTAAATGATTTGGATTTGTAAATGGCCATTTTGGTGCTTGCTTTGATGTTTTGATGGTTGTTTGCTTTGGACATTAGGATGCATGCCTATAGTCTTGTGGTTTTTCCTAATTGATGCCATGAATGTGTTTTGATGATGCAAACATGTGTCTTATATGTATGATGACTTGTTGGCATGATTAGGAAGTCATTAGGATGTGTTTGAGTGGATAAATGTGTGTTAAACCAGAAAATTCTGCACTTTCTGGGCAGTCCGTATCGGAACGGGCACTAGCGTTTCGAAACGGGGGCCTGTAATGGCCTTCGTGTATCGAAACGGATAGGGTCGTTCCGAAATGTTTTGGCCACTGCCAGGCCCTGTTTCGATACAGGTCTCGAAACGAACCCGCGTTTCGGAACAGTCAACCCCTGTTCCGAAACAGATGACCGTTGGGCACTGATTTGAATGGTTTTGAGGTTTGCAAGCTTTACGTTTTAGTCCCGAATTTTGTATATGCAATTGCTTGAGTTCGAGATGTCCGTTTAAGGTGAAATTTGACAAGGAAGCATGTAATATAACTAATTTGATATTGGTAACCTTAAAATCAGTTAAGTCCTCCATCTTTCTAGAAATTACAATTTGGTCCCTAACTTTTGTATGTTGTGCAATTGAGTCCCTTAATGTTTTCCGATCTCTGTGCTTTTCAAGTATGCTCTTCTCAAGGGTACGCTTAGGGTTAATGTGCATCTAGACAAGTTTTAAAAGAAAAAAAAAGGGTCATTAATCAAGGTTGACTTTCGGGTTGACTTTGGTTTTCCCCGTGTAATCTTTGTAGTTCGGGTCAACCGTCTAGGCCGGGCTAAGGGGGTTACAGTGAACTCCGAGTCAAGGAAGATGTTCTCCTAGGATATGTAGATCAGCCGAGTATATTAGAGAAAATCCTAAGTAGGCAGAAGAAGATGTGAGTTGGAAGATATCGAAGACTGTGGCAGGTATCTATAGTTCCTAGGTCTAGCACTGTTACTATCGGAGGTTTGTAAATGATCTTTTGAAGATAGCTGCTCCATCGACAAGTCGCTACAGAAGAATGTTCAGTTTGTGTGGTCAGATGCGAGACAACGAGCCCTTGAGAAACTGAAAGAAACTTTGAAGAGAGCTTCGACCTTGATCCAGCCAATGTCAGAGAAAGAATTTGTGAACTGTTGTGATACGTCACATGTAGGGTTAGGGTGTGTGCTTATGCAAGACAGAAGATTGTGGCCTATTTATCGAGACAGTAGAAGATCCCTGAAAAGGGTTATCCGACACTAGACTTAGAGTTAATTAAGTTTTTTTTGCCCCGAAGACTTAGAGACAAGCTTGTACAGTAAGTAATGCACATTATATACATAACATCAGAACTTGAAATATTAGACGACTTAGGAAGGGTTGAAACTTGAACAACATGAGTTGTTAGAACTGCTTGAAGACCGTAATCCCAAGATTGAGTACCATCCGAAAAGAGTGGACGTAGTAACCGATGTTCTGAGTTATATTTGTTGATAGATTAGTAGTTGGGTTGCGAGATGTATTTGCCGAATTTAGTTTACCGAATGATAGTAGTTTTGTGGCCGAGTTTCATGTTAAGCCTACTTTGAGTCAAATACTTAAAGAGAAACAGTTGCAAGACAGGTTCTTGTCACCTCACGTGCAAGACATAGCAGAAAGAAGACCTTCAGAATACAATTTCAGAGATGACAGAGTTTGTATTTTTAGAGACAAAATACTTGTGCCAAATGACATAGTGTTTTGAGACGTATTGTTTTGGCCGAAGCACATGACAGTTCATTTGTATTGCATATGAGTAGTATGAGGACGTATTGTGGGTTGAAGATGAGTATTTCCAGATTGAGTTGATGAATGATGTGATTTAGTATGAGAGTAAGTGTATAATTTGCCAGCGTGTCAAGACCGAGCATCAATTTTCTTCTAGTTTGTTACGTCCGTGGAAGGTTCTTAATGAAGGTGGGTAATAGAGATTCGAGATTTCAACTAGATTTTTGAAGACGTCTGCATAATGTTTGGTTACCTGTTGAAGTCAGATGATCAGTCAGAGAAAGTTATGGGTCAAGTATTCAAACAGTGTTATATGAGTTTGTGAATCGGGCTAGTTCTCTTGTTTATCTGTTGCGGTTACCACCAGAGTTAGAAAGGGATTCATAATGTGATTTGTATATCTTGGATTCGGGAATGTGAGTCAGATCTGTTCTGTGCTATGTTTGTAGAAGAGATCGAGTTGAGATTAAAGTTGACATGCCTTGAAGGACCAGTTGAGATCTTAGCATAAGATAACTAATGTTGTGTGGTAAGTCTACCGAGCTAGTTAGAATGTTGTGGTAAGAAAGGAAGAAAAGTGTGTAAGAGCAGATTTCGTGGTAATTCCTGTCCGATGAATTTCGGGGATGAAATTCCTTAAGTGGGGGAGAGTTGTAACGCCCAGGTTTGGGGGCCGGGAGAAAATACTATTTAAATAATATTTTGAGTCTCGGTTTTCTAATTAAATAATAATATATTTTACATGGGCCTCGGGATTTCAAAATGGTTAAGGCTATGTTGGGCCTATCTCTTGGGTCCAAAATCCATGGACTTTAAGAGATGTGGGTTTTGGCCATTCATTAATGGCATTTTTGTAATAAAATGATCTTCCAAATTAAAAACCCTATTTTTTGGTTTAAAACACAATTTGTCATCTTCCTTCCCCCATTTTTCACCATTTGAACGACAAGGAAGAGAGCTTCTCTTCACCTCACTTTTCCATCTCCTTTTTTCTTCATTCTTGGAGCTTTTTGAAAGGTAATTACATTTCCGACTTGCTCTCATCTTTCTCTCTTTAAAAGTACAACTAGATTTCATTTTGGTTCAAGTTTTAGAATTTGGGTTTTTGGAAGATTGGAATAAAAATGATATCTTTATTGTTTTTAACTTAAGATTTTGATTTAATATTGTTAGAAATGGTGTTTATGAACCAAATGGTCCAACATATATAATTTTTAAAGTGTTTTATAAGAATTCCCGAATTTGGGTTTTGGTGGGGTTTTATGAGGGTTTTTAGTTGAGTTTTGGGTATGGTTTGTGTTGGAATTTGAGGGTTGATGTTAGGGTAATAGTTGGGGGCTGTTTTGGAAGTATTTGGGTGTGCTAAAAAGGTTGAAATCATGAGTTTTGGTTGGGGTTTGAGGGCTGCCCGAGTTTGGTGTTTTTGGGGGTTGTTCTTGGCTTGGAATTTTGTGTTTATTGCTTGATTAGTGTTTCAGGTTTGCTACATTAATTGGTGAATTGAATTGAGGTTGTTCTGATTGTGTTGAGGTGATTAGAAGCGAGATTTTGTGTTGGTGAAGCCTCGGGAACAAATCCAGAAACTTGAAGACCTTGGTTGCTTGGTAGTGGAGCTTGGAGGTGAAGGTGAGTGGTTAAAATGTTTTAAATGGTTTTGAGCAATTGGTTCGAGCATTTGGACTAGGTTGGGATTAGAGTTGTAGCCTAATCCTAAGCTTTAATTAGATACTTTGGTTGCACTCTTTAATGGTTGTTTATGCCTCTTGATTAATTGTGATTGTGGTGGTTATGTATATGTTGTTATACATGTATGTTGAGGCATGGCTTAATGCATTGTTACATGCATGTTGATGATAAACATGATGGAGATATACATATGTATGAAATATGATGTGATATTTGTGTTAATGATACACATGTAGTGTTGACTTGTGAAATGAGGTGATGAGGTGGTTGCATGATTTCAAGGATCATGGTGAGTACGTGCTAAGAACGGAAGTTATTTTGAAATGATATTGTGAAAGATTAATGAAATGTGTAGTATTGACACAAGTATGCTTGGGTACAAATGATCGATCATTAGGATGTTTAGTGTGCACACGTGAGTCAAAATGCGCGCGTGGTCTTGATGATGGTAGTCATCAAGATGGAGTACGGGTTCGCCTGGAAATCTTCTTATATATTAGTCGGTGATGAGTGGAATCCCATCGACCGGCGTGAGGATGAGTGGAATCCCCTCCGCGTGAAACGAGGTGTGAGGATGAGTGGAATCCCCTCCGCGTGAACAATGATGAGTGTAATCCCACCGTCAGGTAATGATTGTGTTGTTGGATGTGAGTTCCAACGGTTATCCGCGTATTCGAGTCATAGCTAGGTGCCAATACGGATTGTGGATTATGTTGCTCATATGTTGGTTATATGTGTTTCTATATGTTGTGGTTATGGACTTGTTGAGCATGGCATGATTTTGATAATATGTTCATGCATCATCTTTTATTTTGGCTCTTGAGGATTGGAGGTAAGATCATGCATTCTATTTTGATTATTGCTCGTGCTTGGACCCTGCATTGTCGAAGGTTTGTTTTATAAGCTTACCCTCACTAAGCTTTTATGCTTACGCTCCTTTTTGTTCGTCAATGCAGATCAGTAGCTTGTGGGTGGCAGGGGCAAGGAAAGGTCACCAAGTGTTACTTTGGTTAGCTCAAGTATGATCTTTAAACTGTAGATTGTAATAGTCAAGCAATGGGATAGGTGTTGTTGATTTGAGCTTTAATGTATGTTGATGTTGGTTTGGCTCTTGGATGCCTTGTTTGAATTGCAAATCTTGTTTATGTTGCATGCCTTGAATGCCTATATGTTTTGTTTCTAAGGCATGAGCCTTTAGGTGCTAAGTATGTCTCTTTTGAGTAAATGCATGAATCCCTTGTATGAATGACCCTTGTTCATTTTGAATGCCATGTATGTTGATATTTTGGTATTTAAAGGTTGTATGTATGCTGTTTGTGGCTAGGGGAGTCGTAAATCGCATCTAGAGTCGAGTCTCAGATCATTTTGCTGAAATTTGGAGACTTGCAATGCAGGGCGTATCGATACGCCTAAGGGCCGTATCGATACGGTCGTGCCTTTCAGGACTCAATTTTGGCTTGGTGTATCGATAGGCGGAGGTGTACTGATACGCCCAATGCTCACTAGAAATCTGAGATTTTGGTGAGGCTTTGGCGTATCGATACATGCTCTAAGTGTATCGGTACGGGTTCATCTCGTTGACCACGAGATGTTGACCGAGAAGGGCGTATCGATACGCTCAAGGGCTGTATCGATACGGTCTGCTTGTGTTGACCATAGGGTGTTGACCTCGGTCAAGGCGTATCGATACCCTTGATTGGTGTATCGATACGACCTACTAAAAAAGGGTAAAATGGGCTGTTTAATGTGTTGCTTTGGATGGTTGTTGATATGTTGCTGGTGTTTCCGCTTTCGTGTTCCACATAGGACTTAAAAATGCATCTAGCCAAGATAAAGTTAAAAGAAATTTTCTAGGGTTGCTAACCGAGGTGGGACCTTAACGGGTTTCACGTCGGTTTTCCCCGTGTAGCCTACTCGAACCGGTCAACCGACCAGACCGGGGCGAGGGGGTTACACATTCATACATTTTGAGTGAGCATGCAAAGATGTTAAATATACCTTGTGAGGTACTAGAGGTAGGTGTTAGTGTTACTAGTTCTTTCGGGGATACAGTAGTGGTTAGGAAGATGTACAGAAGGTGTCCGTTAATGGTTCATGGGCATGTATTTCCAGTGGACATGATGGAGTTACCGTTCTATGGCTTGATGTGATTTTGGGTATGGACTGGTTTACAGAACATAGGGCTAGGATAGATTTCGAAACAAAGAGAGTCTACTTGAAGCTTGCGGATGACTACGAGATTGTGGTAGTAGGGGAGAATGTAAAATTCTTATCGAATGTTGTTTCAGCCTTAGAGGCTCAGATATTAGTTGAGTTGGGTTGTGAGGCGTAATTGGCCTACGTGATGAATCCGAGCATGAATGAAGTCAGACCGTAGGATATCAGAACAATGTGTGATTTTCCGAGTGTGTTTCCAGAAGAATTGCCTGGGTTGCCGCCTGACAGAGAAGTAAAGTTTGCTATAGAGACATACTCAGATTCTGCTCCCGTTTCGTTTGCTCCATACCGTATGGCACCGGAGGAACTGAAAGAGTTGAAGACTCAGTGACAGGAGTTATCAGATAGAGGTTTTATCCGTCCGAGTTCTTCGCCTTGGGGCGCTCCAGTATTATTTGTGAAGAAGAAAGACGATAGTATGAGAATGTGCATTGATTATAGACAATTGATTCAGTTGACAATGAAAACAAGTATCCCTTGCCGCGTATCGATGATTTGTTTGATCAGTTGAGAGGGGCATTAGTCTTTTCGAAGATTGATTTGAGATCCGGTTATTACCAGTTGAAGGTAAAAGAGGTTGATGTACCGAAGACAGCTTTCAAGACTAGGTATGGTCACTACGAGTTCTTGGTTATGCCGTTTGGGTTGACAAACGCACCGGCTGCTTTCATGGACATGATGAACATAATCTTCCATCAGTATTTAGATCAGTTTGTGGTTGTATTCATAGATGACATTTTGGTGTATTCGCGTACCGAGGAAGATCATGACAAACATTTGAGGTTAGTTTTGCAGACTTTGCTAGACAACCTGTTGTACGCTAAGTTGAGTAAATATGAGTTCTGGATCAGAGAAGTAGTCTTTCTAGGACATGTAGTGTCAGCCGAGGGGATTAGAGTCGATCCGAAGAAGATAGAAGCCATTGTTGAGTGGAAGCAACCAAAGTCTGTGATAGAGATTCGTAGTTTCCTAGGATTAGCAGGTTACTATAGGAGGTTTGTGAATGGATTCTCGAAGATAGCCGCTCTTTTGACAAAATTGCTTCAGAAAAATGTTCAGTTTGAGTGGTCAGATGCGAGACAGCAAGCCTTTGAGAAACTGAAAGAAGCTTTGACAGATGCACCGATTTTGATTCAGCCAGAGTCGGGGAAAGAGTATGTGATCTACATTGATGCTTCATATGTAGGTTTAGGTTGTGTGCTCATGCAGAACGGAAGAGTTGTAGCCTATGCCTCGAGACAGTTAAAGATTCACGAGCGTAATTATCCGACACACGACATAGAGCTAACCGCAGTTGTGTTTGCCTTGAAGATCTGGAGACAATATTTGTATGGTGAGAAATGCACAGTTTATACAGATCACAAGAGTCTGAAGTATATAATGACACAACGAGAGTTGAACCTTAGACAACATAGGTGGCTAGAGTTGCTCAAGGACTATGATCTCACGATTGAGTACCATCCGGGTAAAGCCAATGTAGTGGCGGATGCTTTGAGTAGAAAGGTAGCTGTTGAGTTGAGAGCCATGTTTGCTAGTTTGAGCTTGTCCGGTGATGGTGGTCTAGTGGCCGAGCTTCAGGTTAGACCTACCTTAGGCCAGTTGATTAGAGAAAAATAGTTGTTAGATAGATTCTTGGCACCTCACATGCAAGACATAGCTGAGGGTAACCATCGGACTACAATTTCAGTGTTGTTGGGGTCTTGTGTTTCAGAGATAGAATAGTTGTGCCGGATGATAGTGAATTGAGACGTACCATCTTGACTTGTAACACCCCAATTTTGGGCTTAGAAGTTTAGGGTCTGAGTCGGACCGGTCTGAGAGGCGGTTCGAATATAAAAGGAAGTTTTAGGGAAAGCCTAGTTCAAGATGTTTTAAAAATATAGAAAAATATCTAAAAATCCTCTTTTAATATATATAAGAGAATGGTGAAGTCAATTTTACAAAATTAGGTTTGGAAGTACTACATTTCGGTGTAGTGACCAAAATGCGATTTTTGCAAAGTTTAGTAGTGACTGTTTTGTAAATGATTGAAACTTTGAATCTTTAAGGAGCTAATTTACCCAAAAAAATTTTCTCTAGATTTTTCCTTAATTTGGGTGATTTAATTAATGCTTTAATTAAATAAAAAGAAAAGGGAAACTACTTTTTGGATTTCATAACTGCCTTTTTCTAATTTTCTCTCAAAATCCCATCATCCAAACACTTTTTCTCCAACAACTTTCACATAGATTTTCACTTCAATTGATGAGATTTCCATCACCTATTGGTTCCTAATCAATCTTGCATCAAATCCTATTGATTTCCACATTGAATTTTCATGGGATTTGGCCCAAATCAAGGAGAAATCATCATTTAGAGGTAAGGATGTTCTTCTCCTTAAATACTAAGTTCTTTACTGAAATTCCCAAGTTGTCAATCCTTTATTAAAGTTTTATAAATGGATTTAATGTTAGAAACTTGATTTTGGCTTAAAACTCAAGATTTGGAAGAGATCTTGAAGATTTTCGTTGTAATGGATTGGGCTCTGTTTTGAGATGATTCTTTAATGTATTTTGGATGTCAAATGATGTTAGGAATGAGGTTTTATCAATCTAATCCCGAATAGGTTGTATTTCCTAAGTTTTTGCTTATGAAAATGGTGGTTTTTGAGGTGTTCTTGGTGTTCTGTTATAGCTGGAGGTATAAGGACGAGTTTAGGTTTATTTTGGATGTTCATTGATGTTTAGAAATGGTTAGAAGTGGCGGATCTTGGCTGGGTTAAGTTTTGGAAGAGTTTGGAGGTGTTTTCGGCTGTGTTTGGTAGCCGAAATGTTGGTTTTGGGTAGAGCAACGAGTTTAGGAGTGTTGGCTGAAGATTTCAATGCATGGTGATGCATTAATCCTTTGCTTTGATTTGTCTAAAACAGAGGAGACATCTTCGGACGCTTTTGGAGTTGATCCGGAAGCTGAATTGGCGTTTCGACGAGCAAGCGAAATGAAATTGGTGAGTGGAGTTGGTTTCCAGCTTTGGAACAATTATTTGGAGGTTTTGAGAGCTTAGTTTAAGTCTAAACAACTTAGCTAAGCTCAAGAGTAAGTTTTCGGAAAAACTCCCTCGGATGTGCCAAGTTTTGGTTTGATGCATTAGTTATGAAATGCATGTTTAATTACTGTTTTGAAAGCATGTTTTAGCATGATTAATGCTGGTTTTGAAAGCCTTGTATTGAGGGATGCTCAAGGTAAGAGATCCTTGGTTTGACATGTTATTAATGTGGCTTTGATGCATTGTGATGAATGATGATAAATGGCTTTGATTTATGCTTTAAAACAGTGAATTGATGATGGTATTTGATGTATATTGGCAAGTGATGAAATGGTTTTAAAGTTCTTGAATCGGATATAGTTAGCCGGCTATAGGATTGGGTGCACCGTAAGTAAAGTCGCCTTGGATGTTGAGGGGTTGGGATTGTACTGTAAACTCCATCCAAGTACCCTAACGATTGAGGTAAGATCATAATGGTGGTTGTAAATTCTATGTGTGGATCTTGTGTCTTGTGTCCCTTACTCTCGTTAGTGGAAGTATACAACTATCGGTGAGTGGTGTTGAGGGGTTGTGATTGTACTATTATACTCCACCACGGGTGTCACATCAATGGAGGGATTGCTCTTGAGTGTGAACCTTGTGTAGTCCGGTAGTGTGTATGAAGCGTGTGGGACAACGCTTGTAATCCGCGTATCCGATTGTGTTTTTGTGTTGAAATGGTTATGAACTATCACTTGAAAGCCAATATATTGTATTGAATGTAATGAAGCATGAGATGCTTGAAAAAGATGCTTGGTAGCATGAGAAAGAGAAGTGCATGTGGTTTAAAAGCTTTGTTAAAGGTATTTTCTAAAAATGCATTATTGTAATGGTTTTGTTTAGAGCTTGCCTCACTAAGCATTTGTGCTTACGCTCTCTCTTATCAATAATGCAGATAATTGAGGTGCTTTGGGCATCAAGGAAGCTAAGTGCATCCAAGGGATTCCAAGCTCACGTATGGTGATGTTTTCATACACGATTAGTTTTGATAAATTGGCAATCGGAACCTAAGTTTTGTTTTGGGAGATATGTTGAACTCCCTAAGGTTGTGGCATGTTGCCTTTGTTGGTTTGAGTTGTAAATGGCCTTTAAATGCTTGATTGGAAGTTTGTTTTCTCTTTTTGGTTTGATAATAGGAAGCATGCCTCTAGACATGTGGAATTTCATGTTTGATGCCATGAATGTGTTTAGGAGTTCTAAATATGCACCTTATATGTTTGATGACTTGTTGGTATGTTTGAGAAGTCATTAGGATGAGTTTAAATGGGTTTGTGTATGAAAAACCAGCAAAATCTTCAGTTTCTGGGCAAACCGTATCGAAACACTCTCTGGCGTTTCAAAACGGGGGCTTGTAATGGCCTTCGTGTTTCGAAACGGCTGGAGGCTGTTTCGAAACGATTTGGCTACTGGAGAGCCGTGTTCCGGAACTAGTATCGAAACGAAAGAGTGATGCCTCACGTTACGATACGGATGTTAAGTGTTTCGAAACAGGTGACCGTTGGACACTGATTTGAATGGTGCTGAAGTTTGCAAGCTTTACATTTTAGTCTCGAAAGTTGAGTTTGCAATTGTATGAGTTTAAGATGTCCAATTAACATGAAATTTGACAGGGAAGCATGTAATACAACTAATTTCATATTGGTAACATAAAAATCAGTAAAGACCATCTAATTCACAGAATTTACATTTTGGTCCCTATTCTTGTAATAAGTGCAATTGAGTCCCTGTTTGTTATCCGATCGCTGTGCCTTTTTCAATTAAGTTTTATGGGAACTCGCTTAGGGTTAATGTGCATCTAGACAAGTTTAAAATAAAAAAGGGATGTGAATCAAGGTTAACTTTCGAGTTGACTTTGGTTTCCCCCGTGTAATCTCCGTAGTTTGGGTCAACCGTCTAGGCCGGGCTAAGGGGGTTACATGACCGAAGCACATAGTAGCCCATTTTCTATGCATCCTGGTAGTACAAAGATGTACCGTGATTTGAAGAATGAGTACTACTTGGTTGGTTTGAAGAGAGACGTAGCCGATTTTGTGAGTAAGTGTATGGTATGTCAGAGAGTTAAGGCAGAACATCAAGTTCCATCAGGTTTGTTGCAACCATTGAGGATTCTGGAATGGAAGTGGGAAAATATCACCATGGACTTCGTTTCAGGTTTGCCTTTGACTCCTCGAAGAAGAACTCAGTTTGGGTTATAGTTGACCGTTTCACGAAGTGTGCTCATTTTTTAGCTGTTAATATGACTTACCCCTTAGATAAGTTGGCCGATTTATACATCAGTGAGATTGTGAGACTGCATGGTGTGCCAAAGTCGATTGTTTCTGACAGAGATCCGAGATTTACAGCCAGATTTTGGGAGTGTTTACATACTGCTTTGGGTACCCGATTGAATTTCAGCACGTCGTATCATCCTCAGTCAGATGGTCAGTCATAGAGGGTTATACAGATTTTGGAGGACATGTTGCGTTGTTGCATTATTGACTTTCAGGGTACTTGGGAGAAATACTTGCCGTTGGTCGAGTTCGCATACAGTAAAAGTTATTAGTCGAGCATTCAAATGGCTCTGTATGGTAGAAAATGTAGAACTCCGATTTGTTGGGCCGAAGCAGGTCAGAAGTTGTTACCGATGCCTAATTTTCTTAAGGGGACTATCGATAAGGTGAAGTTAATTTGTGATCGTTGAAGGCAGCTTCGGATAGACATAAATCCTATGCCGATTTGAAGAGAAAAGAAGTTGAGTATGTCGTGGGAGATAGAGTGTTCTTGAAAGTCTCTCCGTGGAAAAAAGTTATATGGTTTGGCAGAAAAGGGAAATTGAGTCCGAGATACATTGGACCATATGAGATTGTGAAGAGAATCGGTCCGGTTGCTTATCAATTGTGTTTGCCATCCGAGTTAAAGAAGATTCATAACGTGTTCCATGTTTCGATGCTTCGAAAGTATAGATCAGATCCGTCGCACGTTATGCATGTGGAAGAGATTGAGTTGAACCCAGACTTGACGTACGATGAAGAACCAGTTGAGATCTTAGCTTCAGATAGCAAAGTGTTGCGTGGTAGACAGATTGAGTTGGTCAAACTGAAGTGGCAACGCCGAAGTGTGGAAGAGGCCACTTAGGAAAGAAAGGAGGATATGGAGAGGCAGTTTCCGTATCTCTTCTAGTCAGGTAATTTTGGGGACGAAATTCCTTAAGTAGGGGAGAGTTGTAACATCTGGGTTTAGGGGTCGGGTGTTAAGAGAGTAAAATCGGGTTTGAGTCGATGGGCTTGTTTTAAATAAATGGGCTTTGTTTTAAACTAAAAAGGCTTGTGATTTATTAAGGGTAAAATGATACTTTTCTAAATATTTGAAATAAGACAAGTAAAATAGTGTTTTGGAGAAAATAAAAGCTATCTTCTTCTTCCTTTCAACAAAAACCACAACACCTAAACCTCCCCAAACCCCAAAACATTGTTCCATCCATTTCCCCACCGATTTCAAGAGCTTTCATCAAGGTAAATATGTTTTTGACTTCTCCTCATCATCCTTAACGTTTCTATAGCTTTAGATTTTCATAAACTCCATTTTTGAAGTTTTTTAAGTATTCAAATTTTAGGAAAAAGGTGGAAGCTTTAATGGGTTTTTGTTTGGTTTTTGATTTGCAAAGTTAATATGTGTTTTAATCTTGCTCTTAAGTGTATTATATGTTAAAATGGTGGTGTTTTGTTGGAATCCCGAAATGGGTATTTGTGGGTGTGTTTAAGGGTAGAAAACTTGGGTTTTTGGGGTAGTTTTGTGAAGGAGAGTTGGGTTGATGGTATGGTAATGCTTGAGGGTCATTTTGAATGTGCTTAGTGATGATTTGGGTGTTGGAATCAATAGGTTTTTGCTGGGTTGTGTGTGAGTCCGAAAATGAAGAGTTATGCTAGTTTTGTGCTTAGTGATTAAGCTACATTGTTTTTGGTTGATTATAAACAAGGCAAATCGTTGGAGAAGCTTCGGGCTCGATTCCGGGAATTTTGGAGGCTTGATCGGCTTTCTTGGTTTGCTTTAAGGGTGTTCGAGGAGTGGACTGTTGTAAATGGTTTTAAATTTGTTCAAAGTGTGTAGTTGAGGTATTAGATTGTGATTGGTAGGCCAATCTAATGTGAGGATTAAGTTGGTAGCTTAATCCCTTGTTTAATCTTGTATATTACTTGTCAAATGTTCATATGTGATCTTGTGTGATATGTGTTCGTTTATGCATGTTGTGATATATTGATGTTGCATAATGGTGGTTTGTAAGTTGTGTTGCATGATTGTGAAATCATGGTGAGACTCGTTTAGTATGTTGACACTAGTTATAACTATCGGGTATAAATGATCGATCATTAGGATGAGTGTGCACACGGTAAGAGTCAAATTCACGTGTGGCCTTGGTGATATGTAGTCACCAAGGAGGAGTACGGTGAAGTTTCCACCGGAAAGTGTTTTTATGTGATGGTGAGTGGAATCCCATCCGTAAAAGAAAACGGTGATGTGTGAAATCCCACCGGAAGGTAATATGGTTGTTTGAGTACGTTGGGGAAAAATCCCAACGGAAGTTATCCGCATATCCGAGTAAGCTATATAGTTGCCAATATACTTGTTCATTTGTGGTTGTTGTGTAAGATATTTGTTATATCCTTGTTTAGCATAACATGAGGTAAGATGCCATGTTCATGCATTCTTGTAGCGGTTGGTTGTGTCGCTATAGTAGTGTAAATATATGCCTTGTGAATGTCTTATGGATACCATGCTTTGGACCCTGCATTGTCGATGTTTTGTTTTAGAGCTCCCTCACTAAGCTTTCATGCTTACACTCTCATTTTCGACAATGCAGATCATTAGTGTGGAAGTTAGCAAGGAGCAAGGAAGAGGCATCCAAGCACGTGTGTGGTTGCTCAAGTATGGTTTTTCTTAAATAATGTAATAGTTAGCAATGAGGATGTTATGTGTATTAGGAGCATGTGTTAGACTCCTATGTTGTTAATGTTTTTGTGTTGAAGATTTGTAACTCATGTTTTATGGATGCTTATGTCTTTGTGTGAAGGCATGTAAACCTTGTTTATATTATGTTTATGTGGATGTATGTTTCCTTTGAATGAAATGGACTTGTTATGAATGTTTATATGTTTGATCATGCTTGTGGTAGGGTGTAATGCCTTTAGATTGTATGCATGGTTTTTGTTTCATGATTCTTGTTGTTTTGGAGCATGTTTGGGAATGTTTGAAGATGCATAAAACTGTTTTCAGGGTCACTCGGTGTGCAGGTGTTTCGAAACGCTCGTGGTTGTTTCGGAACGGTTGTAGCTCCAGGGATAATCGTATCGGAACGGGGGTGGTGCTGTTTCGATACGATTTGACACCGTGAGCTCTCGTTTCGGTACACATTTCGATACGGTTTGCCACCCTGAGGGCCTGTTTCAGAACCAGTTCCGAAACGTTTCGACACTAGAGACCCCCGTACTGAAACGACGTGGACCGTATCGGTACGGCTTGGTCTGGCTTTTAAACTGGAGCCCGCGTTTTAGAACGGGCAAGTCTGTTTCGAAACACTGCCCTATAAATTGGCTTTTTGGCATCTTTGAAGGTTTTCAGATGTTGTGTTTTAGTCCCGATTGTTTGTAAGCTTCCTTGTTAGGTTCGTGTGTATCTTTCATGTATGGCTCTGTTTCGTACACATGAAATTGGACTAACATGTCACTTGGTAAATTTAAGTTGCCTTATGTTCTGCTTGGCTTGTTCAGTATCGTTTTCCGTTGTCGTCTTTGCACATAGGGCTAAATGTGATATCTAGACAAGATAATTAAATGAATAAATTTTTAGGGTTCTTAATCGGAGTGAGGCCTTAACGGGTTTCACCCCGATTTTCCCCATGTAACCCGTTCGTACCGGCCTGTTGGCTAGACCAAGACGAAGGGGTTACACCACCACTCGATTCCCATTGCGACAAACATGCTAAAAGCATACCAACTCCATCTTCCTTGATAAATCCTGGATGCGAATTAGAATTGGAAAATGCTCATGACGACACCGAGATAAGGAAAGAAGCCAAACATCATCATGAGAGTCCAACTCTGCCTCTAGAACTAAACAAATCCCATTATACTTATAGAAGCCGAGCTTCCATTGTCTTGTAGAGTCTCGAACGACCCCTCCACTCGTAGCATTACTCTCTAATGGGTCATGGTTGCCATCCGTGTTAATTTTCATCCATCCCGATTCCGGTCTTTGCCATACACTATTAGTATTCCCTTCTATGGTGATATTCATTAATATTACATTTATTTATTTATTTCTTCATTGTATTTTTTTTTCATATTTCTGTATATGTGCAAATGATATACGTAGACATATTGCACTATATTAACTAAGAATCATAGTAAATATTATTTAACTTGAATTTTTAATACACTTATATTTTGAGTTAATTGCATTGCATGTCCCCAACTATGACACCTATTCTAAATTGGCCCCTAAACTTTTAAACATTCTAATTACATCCTCAAACTGTGACCTTTATTCTAAATTGATCACGAAACATTTAAGCATTTTAGTTTCACCCTCAAACTATGAATCTATTTCTATATTAGTCCTCAAACTTTTTGACTGATATAATTTCATCCCACAACATTTTTTCTTTTTTCAAGAGATAAATTAGACTGCTTTTGTGTAAATTTAATCGGGTAAGTTTGGGGTGCAGCATGTTTAGAGCGCGGCTAAAGGACGACAAGTTTCGAAAATTGTCCTCAAACATAAATTATTAGTCTTTTTATAACATTTTCGGTTGGTTTTTTGAGTTTTTTTTTGCAAGTATCAATACTTAGTTTTTTATATATAAATTTTTAGTTTGGCACAAAGTATCGAAACTTACAAAATAAGTATCGATACTTGCAAAAAAAAAACTAAAAAAAACAACTGAAAACGTTATCAAGTAATCTAAGATTTCCAATTCGAGGACAAATTTCAAAACTTGTCTCTTTTAGCCGCACCCTAGAAATGCCACACGTCAGACTCGCACTATTTAATTTCATTTTTTTTCAAACATAAGCAGAAGCATTTTCACCCACACAAATCCCAATCCATTGATAAATTTAATTTAATTTAAAATATCATGTATAATTTTTAAATCTCAGATTTTCTCTTAAAAGTAAAAATAATTATCTTACCTAAAAATAAAGTTTTGAGCCCCATTTTCAAGTTTTCTCAAACTATAATTTACAAGTGATAATATAAAGAACAATCCATATTAATTAATCAAGATATCTAGATTAGGAGATCTATATAATCATTAATGAACATATTGCTAATAATTAAAAGATTTTGTTTTTATCGACGGGAGTTGGTTTAAGTGGTAAGCAATCTGGTATCGTTTAAGTGGATCTCGAGTTCGAGGCCTTATGTCACCAAAGTCAGGTGTACGACACATTTCAAATTGGATTAGTTTTGGTAAAGACCTAGGATCCGGGAGGACAACCAAAAAAATTGTTTTTATTTACATTGATTTTGATAATATTTTTGAATAAAGATTAGGATCAATTTTTAATTAATTGGATTTAGGAGATTTTGCATGATTTTACTTTTTTTCTTTGTATATATTGTAGTATGGATGGCAATGGATCGAACTTGGATCAGATTGTATAAAGTTTAAGACCAAATTCGATTACATTCGCACTCAGACATTTATTCGGATTCAAATTCGAATTTTTTCAAACGAATTTTGATCAAAATTTTTTGGATCGAACTTTTTCGAATCAAATTTGGATTATAATGTCATCTCTAGTGTTGGCTGAGTTCGAGGGATAGATTGTCGAATTTTAGCATCATTCGAGTATATTGTGATTTGGACCACTTATATGTTTATTTTAATGTGAATCAGTCCATAATTTTGTGTATTTATTTTCTTGCGTTTTTAATTTATTCCATTTAATTATGTATTTATTCATTTTTGCCCCTTGTTTGTTGATTGCATTTAAATTTGTGTGTTTGTTATTTATGATTTTAATTTATTTCCTATTTTAATTCATATTTTTAGCCTAATATATTTTTACTTTATCTTTCAATTTCACGTCATTTACTATTTTTTTGGTGAAAATGATATGGTTATATTGATGGGAATCATACACTGTGAATATTATCATGTGGCTCATTAAAAACCTCCCTAAACTTAAATGGAGGAAAAGAGTAACACGATAGTAAATAAAAAATCTAACACAACTTGAAAAACTCAAATCAATCGAACAAGTTCGAACAATAAAACAAATAAGCTAACAAGAACTAGCCATTGACATGCAACATCCCTCGGCTAAAAGCAACTCTCGCAGCTCATCTGTGGGATACTCAAGTATATGCACATTAAAATTCGAGGAGCATACATAACTAGCAATACGATCCTCCACTCGATTCCCATTATGACAAACATGCTAAAAGCATACCAATTCTATCTTCCTTGCTAAATCCTAGATGTGAATTAGAATTGGCAGATGCTCATGACGACATCGAAATAAGGAAAGAAGCCAGGCAACATCATGGCAATCCAACTCTGCCTCTAGAACTTGTAACACCCGGGTTTGGGGGTCGGGTGAATTTAAAATATTAAAATATTATTATGGGCCTTGTATTTTCAAAACAAATAAATTGTGTTGGGCTTGTATTAAACTAAACCCAAATAGCCATAGATTTTTCACTATGGTAATAACCCATTTTCATTAAGGGTAAAAAGGACCTTTGACTTTTTAAAAGAAACAAAACAATAAAAAATTGCTTTTCACTCATCTTCTTCCCCCTCCCAAAAACAAAACCAACGACATCTCCTCCCTCCCCTTGCAAGTTACTATTCCATCACCTTCTTGCTTCATCTTTGAAGATTTTTGAAAGGTAATAACATTTTTGAGTTGTCCTCAACTTCCTCTTTCTCTCCATGTTCTTAGTTTTCCATGAAACCCATTATTTTGCATATTAGAGTTTTCAAGTTTTAGGTTAAAAATCCAAACTTTATGGTCTATTGTTAAAGCTTTTGATTTCTTATTATTAGATATGTTATTGGTAGCCCAAATGGTCCAACATAGTAGATTTTCACGAAGTTTTATTAAGAAACTCGGATTTGGGTTTAAGTGGGGTTTTAGAGTACTTTAAAATGGGTTTTTGGGGCTGTTTTGGGTGAGAACTAGAGGGTTGATGGTTAGGTTTTGTTTAAAGGTTGTTTTGGGAGTGTTGTATGTTGAATTTGATGTTGGAAATGAGAGTTCTTTGCTGGTTTTTGTGGCTGCACGAAAATGTGGGTTTTGAGAGTGTTCTTGGCTTGAATTTGAGCTTGATTGGTGTTCTGAGTTTACATCAGTGGTTTGTGTTTGTTTTGGTGATTAATAGAGTGTATTTGATTGTTTAGAAACAAGGAATTGTGTTGGTAAAGCCTCATGTTCGAATCCAGAACCGTTGGGAGCTTGATCGGTTGTTTACTTGTGTTTGGAAAGTCCGGTGAGTGGTTCTTCGATCTTAAATTGGTTTTTCAAATGTTCGTTCGAGCATGTGGACCTAGGTCGGCTTGGTAAACCCACCTAGAGTTGGGATTAGATTGGTAGTCTAATCTCAAGCTTTAGTTTAGAAGACTTTGGTTGAACTTCTAAATGTTGTGTTATGCCTCATGTATTAAATGTGAATGATGTTGCTATGCATTTTATGCATATGTGTTGTGATGAGGCATGATGAGTTGTTTATGCATTATGATATGCTTGTGTTTGATGAAATGTGGATGCATGATGGTGGATCATGGTGAGTACGTGCTAAGCACGGAAATTGGTAAGAATGTTGTGAGATGGAGCTATGAAATGAGTAGTATTGACACTATTATGCTTGGGTACAAATGACCGATATTAGGATGTTAGTGTGCACACGAGTGTCGAAATGCGCACGTGGTCTTGGTGATGGTAGTCACCAAGATGGAGTACGGGTACGCCCAGAAGTCTTCATTTATATTTTAGTCGGTGATGAGTGGAATCCCATCGATGGGGCGTGAGGATGAGTGGAATCTCCTCCGCGTGAAACGGTGATGAGTGTAATCCCACCATGAGGTAATGTAATGGTTGAGTTGTTGGATGTGAGTTCCAACGATTGTTATTCGCGTATTCGGGTCATAGCTAGGTGCCAATACGTTTTGTTGAATGTCTTTCATATGGTTGTATTTATGGACTTGTTGAGCATGGCATGATATATGAGGTTATGTTCATTCATTTCATGTAATTGATTCATGTGGTTCTGAAGGTAAGGAAACATGCATTCATCCTTGGTTTTGTTGCTCGTGCTTGGACCTTGCATTGTCGAGGTTTGTTTTATGAGCTTACCCTCACTAAGCTTTACGCTCTCTTTTGTTCGACAATGCAGATCCTTAGTTCGTGGGTTGCTTGTACGAGGAGAAGGGCCTCAAAGTGTGCTATTTGTGCTTTTTGCTATCATCAAGTATGAACTTTTAAGTTAAAAGATGTAATAGTTAAGCAATGGGGATTTGTGTACGTTGTTTTGTGTTAGGAGCTTGTTTAGAATCCTTTAATATGTTGATGGTCTAGTTGTGGATTGCTTATGCCATGTATGTTGGCATTGTGCCCCTATCTTTACGCTTATGTGTATGTTTTGTTCTAAGGCATGAAACCTTGTTATGCAATGTATGTCTTTTTTGGTGAATGCTTGATTCTTTAAAATGTATGGTCTTTTCATGTATGTTGTGTGATGGACATGTTTGTAATAGGGTGTATGCCTCTAGAGTTTGTGTGCGCATGTTGTTGTTGAGTGTGTAAAAGTTCTATTATTTACACCCTTTTTAACCCATATTCCTGCTGCATTCAAGCATCATTGCATTGCATTTAGGTTAGTTTTCAATAAAACATCACAATTATATAAAAGGCACGGATTCTACTAAAAGATGGCGTATTTTGCAGGTAGCTGCCATGGTTGACGATGAAGGCAGGCGCAGGGCAGATAAGCAGGAAAGCTGAACTGGACAAGCAGTCGAAGAAGACGAACCTGTCACGGACCTGTCGTGACAGCAAGGTGACAGCAACCTTATGAAGAAGAAAAGTAAAATGGACCTCGATAGATAGAGAAAAATCTGCTCGTCTGTCGTGTGGAAGCCAAATATTTTTCCAAGCCCCGGATCAAAAGATATGTCAAGCCAAAGCTCAAGGAGAAGAAATTCCTAGAAACAAGGATGCGGCTGGAAAGTAGGAGACTTTAGAGATTTAGTCTTTATTAGAATTTTACTTTCAATTAAAGTTGTAATCCTTGTTACCTTAGATAACTTGAGCCCAAAGCTTATATAAGGGCATAGATTAAACCTAGGGCATAACCGATTACCCCATAACCGAAACCAAACCCCCTGTCGTCCACCCGTCACCGACATGTTCTAAATTCCCCCTAGGGCTACGGGTTGTTTTGTAAAGTAGTTGCAAGGGTTGTTTTGTTTTAGGATTTTTTAAGTTCAATAAAATAAACTTCAAGTTCTTTTATCTTGGTGTTAATATCTTGCAAGAGCATCGGGAGAGCGTTGTGAGGTTATCCATTTACTTAGCATCGGGAGAGTTAAGTATACGAAAGAGATAAGAGCGCGTTCTCTAGTTTATAGTTGAACTATCTCGTGCCTAGGGATAGGGCGAGGTTAAGTGGCTAAGGAAGAATTCATACACATCGGTGTTCATCCTTCGATTCACGCCGGGAGGTATCATCAAAGACGTGATCATCGACAGACTTGTGCCTAGGGATAGGGCAAGGCAGATCTGGGATTCTTGCCAAGCTTGAAGTACAGAGTTGGTGTGTTAGCTGCCCGCGACAACCAACGGACAGCTGCCGCGACAGGTGCTGTCGGCGACAGGCGCGAAGACAGAACTGGAGATCCTAAGCAATTCAATACCTGCACTACTGAGCAACTCAATACCAGCCCATTCTCTCTATCTTGATTTCTCAATCTTTTATTTTACGTTTTTACCTTATTATTCTCGTGACAACTCTTAATTATTTCCTTTACTTTCGTGCAGTAAACAAGGTGAAGTCATTAGCCCAATCCCTGTGGAGACGATATCCGATACTTCGTATCACTTTACTACTTGCGTCGTGTACACTTGCACTACAATTGCGATAGATTATTTTACACGCAACAAGTTTTTGGCGCCGTTGCCGGGGATTGGCAACATAACTACATCTTTCTTTTATTGCACTTTTCGCTTTTATTTTTATTTTCGTTTTTATTTTTCTTTAATTTTTCTTTTGTGTTTTCAACTCTTGCTTTTCACGAGGTTTTCTTGTTTATGCGCAGATCCAAAAGAGGTGAAGATCCTGAGTATAAATTAGATCCGGAGATCGAACGTTCCTTCAATCTCAAGAAACAACTTCGCCGACTTTTAGACAGAAACGAATATCTCGAGGAACAACTAGAGAAGATGGGTCATAACCAACCTGCTGGTGGATTCATACCACCCCTTGGCAATAATAACCCACCTGTCGCCGATCCGCCCGCAGCAGGTGGACGACGGTCATGTCGTGACTACATGCTGAACGATCATGTAGAGCTGGAGACCACACTGCCGGATATTGATGTTGATAACTTCGAACTCAAGCCTGTCATGTTTAGTATGATCAACAACGCCGGACAGTTTAGTGGTTCTGCGACAGAAGATGCTAGGGAGCATCTCAAAACGTTCCAGGAGATCTGTGGTTCGTTTAGACTGCCAGGAGTTAGTCCGGAGATACTGAGGCTTCGGTTATTCCCTCACTCCTTGAGGGACAGAACTAAAACTTGGTGGAATAAACTAACACCGGGTTCTATTATGACTTGGGCAGACCTAACTCGTGAATTCTTATCTCGTTTTAATCCTTCACATTTATCTGAGCGATTACGTAACGAAATTGCTACTTTTCAACAGGAAGATGACGAGCCAATGCACGAGGCCTGGGACAGGTTTACTACTCTTCTTCGAAACTGCCCTATGCATGGATTCCCCGTCTGGAATCAGGTTACAAAATTCTATAATGCTGCCAATCTACAAACTCGCATCCGAATTGATTCTGCAGCAAATGGATTATTATTGGATAAAGATCCGGACGAGGCCCTGCAAGTTTTGAAAAATCTGGCCAAGAATGAGGAGCAGTTTCCGACTGCAAGAAGAGGGGGTAAACGGGTACTTGCTGTCAAGGACTATGAGGCCGACAGCACTATGAAATCACAGGTAGCATTCCTCACTAAAGCCATGAAACACTTATTGAATGAAGAGGACTTACGAGGATTTGCTGTCGAGGAAGTTTGTACTATCTGTGAGGGAAATCATAGTAGGGATGAGTGCCCTATAAATGTAGAAGAAGGAAAATATGTTGGAAATTACAAGCCAAATTATAATTCCAACAACTACAACCCTAATTAGAGGAAAGATCCCAAATTTTCTTGGAGTAATCCCAACAATGCTCTGAATCTGCAAGCGCATCATCAGAACCAAGGGGGTCCTAGATTGTTGACGCGACAGCAACTACTGCCGCAGAACCTGCCGCAGAACCTGCCGTCGCAGCAGCAACAGCAGCCACCACCTGCCACGAGTAGTATATTGGAGCAGACTCTGGCCACTTTTATGTCTCAGACTGGTACGTATATGGAGAATATTAATCAGTTTGTCAAGAAGACGGAAAACTTTATGGATGAAACCAAGATGAGAATGACAAATCATGAGGCTACCTTGAAATCTCTAGAGACACAAATGGGTCAGGTGTCGCAGCATATTAAGCCAAGGCAGAATGGAGGTTTCCCTAGCAATACTGAAAATGCTAGACCGCCCCCACATGAGCAATGTAAGGCGATTACCACTAGGAGTGGGGAAAAGTTACCAGGGCCGGAAAAAGAAGCTGAAACAGAAAAGGAACCTGCTTTGGATAAACCTGCCGAGGAAGCTGCCCCGACAGGTGATAAACAGACTGCTGCCGATGAGCCTGTCACGACAGCAGAAGTGACAGAGGAGAAAAAAGATGATTACCGTCCTCAGATTCGTATGCAGTGGGAAGGACGCATTGCTGACTATCGTCCCCCACCACCCTTCCCTCAACGGATACAGCAAGCTAAGCATGAATCTCAACTTAAAAAGATTTATGATATTTTTAAACAGGTTCATATTAATATTCCGTTGTTAGATGCTGTTAGGGAGATGCCCGGTTATGCTAAATTTCTCAAGGATGTCATGTCGAAAAAATCTAAACTTGGGGAATTTGAAACGGTAAGGATGCAAGAAGGTTGCATGAGTATTCTTCATCGGCAGCCACCCCAGAAAAAGAAGGATCCGGGGAGCTTCATCATACCTTGTGTAATCGGTGACAAATTCGTGGGTAAGGCACTTTGTGATCTTGGAGCTAGTGTTAATCTAATGCCCAAATCTGTTTTTCAGAAATTAGGTATTGGCAAGGCGCGGCCCACGACAGTTACCCTACAGCTAGCCGACCGCTCTTACGTTCACCCCGAGGGAAAAATTGAAGATATTTTGGTAAGAGTGGATAAGCTTATTTTTCCTGCTGACTTTCTTATTTTAGATTGTGAGGCAGATGAGAACGCACCAGTCATCCTTGGGCGACCCTTCTTAGCCACGGGTAGATCATTAATTGATGTGGAGAAAGGAGAACTCACAATGCGTGTAAACGATCAACAAATTAAGTTGAATGTTCTCCAAGCAATGAAACATGCTGATGTGGACGAAGAATGCAAGGCTATCATTGAGGTGACCTTTGATTACCCCTGCATCAGGTCGGGCTGCCGTGATAAAAAATTTGGTCACTGCTGCGACAGCCACCTACAGGCCTGTCACGACAGCGACGACGACAGCACCGACGACAGCAACTCCTCTGAATCTGATACATCTGATACTGAAGGTCATGAGGAGGTAAACTGGTTAGACCATCGTCCAGGTAAGTTATTCGAACCTTTGAATTACACTTCGGATAACCATATAATCCAAAAGCCCTCTACTGTTGCACCACCTGTCTTAGAACTTAAGCCCCTGCCAGGGCAGCTTAAATATGCTTATCTAGGTTGTGATGACACACTGCCCGTAATCATCTCTGCTAAGCTGCCGCAGGAACAGGAACGACAACTGATCGACATGCTAAGGCAGCACAAAAAGGCGATTAGATGGACGATAGCAGACATTCAGGGCATTAGTCCGGCAATATGCATGCACAAAATCCTCCTAGAGGAAGATCATAAGCCGACCATTGATGCCCAAAGGCGGTTAAACCTTGTGATGAAGGAGGTAGTGCGTAAAGAGATAATTAAATGGTTAGATGCTGGTATTATTTACGCCATCTCCGACAGCAAATGGGTAAGCCCGGTGCAATGTGTTCCCAAGAAAGGAGGAATGACCGTGATAACCAATGAGAACAATGAGTTAATCCCAACCAGGACTGTGACCGGTTGGAGGGTTTGTATGGATTATCGAAAGCTTAACAAAGCTACCCGAAAAGATCACTTTCCTTTACCCTTTATTGATCAGATGCTTGATAGATTAGCGGGTAAGCCTTACTATTGTTTTCTTGATGGTTACTCAGGTTATAACCAAATTGCTATTGCACCAGAGGACCAAGAGAAAACGACTTTCACATGCCCCTACGGAACGTACGCATTTAGGAGGATGTCGTTCGGCCTCTGTAACGCACCTGCCACCTTCCAAAGGTGCATGATGGCAATATTCTCCGACATGGTAGAGGACTTCCTTGAGATTTTCATGGATGATTTTTCCGTCTTTGGAGACGATTTTGAGAGCTGCCTCGGCAATCTTCAAAAGGTACTTGAAAGATGTGAAAAAGCTAATCTTGTTCTAAATTGGGAAAAATGCCATTTTATGGTAGATGAAGGAATAGTTCTAGGCCATAAGATTAGTTGTCGTGGGATAGAAGTCGACAGGGCAAAAATTGAAGTCATAGAGAAGCTGCCGCCGCCAACCACAATCAAGGGCATTTGGAGTTTTTTAGGGCATGCTGGTTTTTATAGAAGATTTATTGCAAATTTTTCAAAGATCACCAAGCCGCTATGCCATCTTCTAGAGCAGAACCGACCCTTTGACTTTAATGAGGAATGTACTGAAGCATTCAAGGTTCTGAAGGAAAAGTTAGTGACAGCCCCCATAGTACAGCCACCAGACTGGACACAACCGTTTGAGATCATGTGTGATGCTAGTGACTATGCTGTCGGGGCAGCACTTGGGCAGCGCAGAGACAGGCTGTTTCACGTCATATATTATGCCAGCAAAACATTAAATGATGCCCAAGTAAACTATACCACCACAGAAAAGGAGCTGTTAGCTGTGGTGTTTTCCATCGACAAGTTTCGTTCTTACATACTTGGAACGAAGGTAATAATACACACCGACCATTCTGCCCTCAAGTATTTGTTCGCAAAGAAGGACGCAAAACCTAGGTTGATACGATGGATATTTCTATTACAAGAGTTCGACCTAGAAATTAAAGACAAAAAGGGGACAGAAAATCAGGTGGCAGACCACTTGTCGAGGTTGGAGACGGGACAGAGTCTACCGTTAGATGAGACACACATACTGGAGACCTTCCCAGATGAGTAGCTCTTTGCTGCCGCAATCGCTGTCGCGACAGCCATGGCGGCAGGTAAGTCTTCTAACCTTCCCTGGTATGCTGATTTCGTTAATTTTATAGTTAGCGGAATATTACCTTCTGATCTTAATTATCAAGCAAGGAAGAGGTTCCAAAATGATGTCAAACATTATTATTGGGACGAACCTCTTCTTTTCAAAATGTGCGCAGATCAGGTTATAAGAAGGTGTGTACCACAAGAAGAACAAGAAGACATTCTCCATCACTGTCATGCTTCACAATATGGAGGTCACTTAGGAGGCAATAAAACTGCTGCCAAGGTGCTGCAGTCAGGGTTCTACTGGCCGACACTATATAAAGATGCACAGGAATTTTACAGAAACTGTGACAGGTGCCAGCGGACAGGTAACATCTCGAGGAGAAACGAGATGCCACTGCAGAATATTCTAGAAGTCGAGATCTTCGACGTTTGGGGGATTGATTTTATGGGACCATTCCCATCTTCATGTGGAAATTTGTACATCCTCCTAGCAGTGGATTATGTCTCCAAGTGGGTTGAAGCAATCGCAACTCAAAAGAATGATGCCAAGACGGTCCAAAAGTTTTTGCATAAAAACATTTTTTCTAGATTTGGCATCCCTAGGGCGATTATCAGTGATGAAGGGAGACATTTCGATAATAGGGTAATTGCTGCCGCCTTGAAGAAATATGGTGTCAAGCACAGGATCGCGACAGCATACCACCCACAGACCAATGGACAGGCTGAGATATCCAATAGGGAAGTGGAGAACATTCTTGAAAAGATGGTTAAACCAACGAGGAAAGATTGGTCTTTACTTCTAAATGATGCATTATGGGCATACAGGACAACTTTCAAGACTCCATTGGGTATGTCTCCATTCCGACTGATTTATGGGAAAACCTGTCACTTGCCTGTCGAGATCGAGCACAAAGCATATTGGGCAATCAAGGCAGTGAATATGGACTTGGACAAGGCCGGCCAGAAAAGGTTATTAGATCTAAACGAGATTGAAGAATTACGGACAATGGCCTACGACAACGCAAGGATTTACAAGGAAAAGACTAAGAAGTGGCACGACAAGAAACTGCTGCCACGTCAGTTCTGCCCAGGGCAGCTTGTGTTGTTATTTAATTCTAGACTTAAACTCTTCCCAGGAAAGCTAAAGTCTAGATGGTCTGGCCCGTTCCAAGTAGTTCAAGTTTTTCCCCATGGTGCCATCACAATTCAATCATTAAAAGACGGGCATCAATTCAAAGTCAATGGACAGCGCCTCAAGCACTATCAGGGGACTGAAGCCCCAGGAATACAGGAAGTGGTTACTTTAGGTGATGCCCCACAAGGCATCCCTAATTTAACCTAAGTTTTATTTTTATTTATTTATTTTATTTATTATTTATTAGGAATTAGGTTTATTTTCGAATAATGTTTTGTTTTTCTAATTTCAGTTTTTAGGAAATAAAGGAGTCAAGAAGAAAAAAAAAGAAGTGGCCCAAGCCCACCGCCCATCCACCAGCCCAATAAAGCCCATTTATGATAACCTGTCGTTTCAGCTGCCAGCGCGGACGGACTTGACAGGCTGTCAACAGCTTGACACTGCAGAAGCAGAAGCGTGCGGCAGACGCACAGCAGACGCATAAATACGTGTCAGACGCGTCAGACACGCTACATCCAATCTGCCGCTCCGTTCTTCACGCCTGCCGTTGCGGCATTAAATGGGCAGCTACTCGACCGCTATATAAACCCCTTCCCACTTTCATTTTTCATCACTTCTGATTTTTCTCTCTTGTTTCTCCTCTAGTTTTATTTGTTTTCTCTCTTTCACAGCCCTTGCAACCAAAATGTCGTCGAGACAAACCCGCCGTAATACTGCTGCCGCTTCTTCTTCAGCAGCAGCATCACCCTTCGCCAATAAAGAACTATGGGAGGAGCGTGGCTTCATTTACAACCGAGATGCTCCTCATATGGGACTCCGGCCCTTCATTGTGAGGGCCATAACGGCACAACTATGGGAGGACTTTGCCGAGCAGCCGGCAGAGTTAAATGATACTTTGGTCCGGGAGTTCTACGAAGCCGTCGACAGCAAAACGGCGACATCCGTCAGCGTCCGAGGAGTGGAAGTGCCTTTTACAGCAAACAGCATCAACCATATGTTCGGCCTGTTCTTTGGCCCCGATGATGATGCTCACCAACAATTTCTGGACACTCTCGACGCTGCTGCCTATGATGCCATCATGGTGGAACTGACAGAGGCCGGTACGACATGGACCACCAGCAAGAAGAACCCCCACTCCGTCAATAGGGGGCAGCTCCTCCCCGAAGCAAAACTGTGGAACGCTTTCATCAAAAAGCGTATCCTGCCCTCGTCCCACCATACGACAGTCAACCGACAGCGGCTGGCCCTCATTCACTCTATCATGCATGACAGGCCCATCAATGTGGGCAGGTACATGAGGGACAACATCATTGATTGTGCTTTCCGTTCAGACTCACGACTCTGCCTGCCGTTCACCATCACCGCCCTCTGCCGTTGTGCTGCTGTACCAGAGGAACCCTCAGACAAAATCAAGACAGGCAGTGGCTGGACTGACAACAACATCTCCAGCCTCATGGAGGTCATAGTCGCATCACCCGTCAATGCCTTCGACCCAAATGCCCCCCATGTTGACTCCGATGATGAACCTGCCACCGACCCTGCCCCAGATGCTACCGCCGACACCGCTCCGACAGACCAGTCTGCCAACATCCTTGCTGCAATCCTGCGGGTAGAGGAGCGTCAAATGGGTTTGATGACATTCATCCGAGACTTCTCAAATGCAACGGTAAATTTCATTACCAATACTTTACATTATTCGGATGTCATCTTTCCCACCTTCCCATCCCATTATTTCCATATCCCCTCCCCCACACCTACACCACCTGTTTCCCCCCATACCCATTCTGCCACTTCCACACCATCCCCTGCCCAGACGGCAGCCGACAACTCTCCGGCAGACACCTCCCCTCGAGGAACCAAGAGACCTGCCACTGATGACAGCCCTCTTCTACGGAGGAATTTGGAGAGGGACTTTACGAGAGTGAAAAGAATTAAGCACGTGGCAGACAAGAAACGGCTGCCCAGAGCCAGCACCACCACTAGCAGCAGCCGGGATAGCAACAGCAGTTCTGATGTCCGGCTAGTGGAGCAACCTGCCCCTCAACCTGCCGATGAAACTGCCCCTCCACATGACGATGATCTTGCCGCTGAACCTGCCCAGCCTCCCCCACAGCGCAGACGCCGCCACCAGATCCGCGTCAGCAGCAGCAGCGAGAGCAGCGACTGAAAATTTAAGTTTTTATTTTCTCTTATTGCTGCCTGCTTTTATATTTTTGTGATGTACTTTTCTTTTCATGTTTTTATTTTTCTGTCATTTTGCATTGAGGGCAATGCAACCCTTGAGTTTGGGGGTGGCAACCCTCCATCATTAATGGAGTCTTAAGTACATCTTTTTATTATTTGTTGTGTCTTATTTATTTATTTATTTTCTTTAAAAAAAATCAGAAAATTAAACTGTTGGCTTAAAATTGTGAAGTTAACTCACCTGTCATGACGGCTCTGTCGTGGCAGCATCTTTAGGATAGGTTAAGGAAAAGTTTAGAGCCTTTCTATAGTTCTGAAAACTTAAACACTTTTGTGACTGTTATACTGCTTAGATTTCTTTTAGCCAAACTAGAATAGGAAAGCTTAGCACTTAGAGTAGAAAAGAGACTAGAATCTCAGGAAACCTAGAGGTGCCTACCACCGGCTCTAGGCAGATAACCAGAGAAAAACTTCTAGAGGTGCCTATCACCGGCTCTAGACAGTTAACTAGAGGTGCCTGAAATACTGGCTCTAGTAAAAGAGAAGAAATTTGAAAAAAGGAAATAACTAGAGGTGCCCAATTCTGGCTCTAGTAGGAAAAAGAAAGAAAACAGTCTCATAGGAAAAACTCTAAACAGGCTAAAGTCGAATATTCTAGTGAAACTAAGAGAGTCTTGGCATATAACTGTTCACAAGCATGCACACACTGCACGAGAGCTATAGGGAGATTCCGGACAGATCCTAATCTTTCCGACAGGTTGCTGCCGCCATAGAGAACGAGCGACGGGTAAGGGACAGTTCACTGTTTGAAGGCCAACACAAAAATTTTCATCTTTCTTTTAGGTTTAAATTGCTTGAGGACAAGCAAAAACTTGAGTTTGGGGGTGTGTTGAGTGTGTAAAAGTTCTATTATTTACACCCTTTTTAACCCATATTTCTGCTGCATTCAAGCATCATTGCATTGCATTTAGGTTAGTTTTCAATAAAATATCACAATTATATAAAAGGCACGGATTCTACTAAAAGATGGCGTATTTTGCAGGTAGCTGCCATGGTTGACGATGAAGGCAGGCGCAGGGCAGATAAGCAGGAAAGCTGAACTGGACAAGCAGTCGAAGAAGACGAACCTGTCACGGACCTGTCGTGACAGCAAGGTGACAGCAACCTTATGAAGAGGAAAAGTAAAATGGACCTCGATAGATAGAGAAAAATCTGCTCGTCTGTCATGTGGAAGCCAAATATTTTTCCAAGCCCCGGATCAAAAGATATGTCAAGCCAAAGCTCAAGGAGAAGAAATTCCTAGAAACAAGGATGCGGCTGGAAAGTAGGAGACTTTAGAGATTTAGTCTTTATTAGAATTTTACTTTCAATTAAAGTTGTAATCCTTGTTACCTTAGATAACTTGAGCCCAAAGCTTATATAAGGGCATAGATTAAACCTAGGGCATAACCGATTACCCCATAACCGAAACCAAACCCCCTGTCGTCCACCCGTCACCGACATGTTCTAAATTCCCCCTAGGGCTACGGGTTGTTTTGTAAAGTAGTTGCAAGGGTTGTTTTGTTTTAGGATTTTTTAAGTTCAATAAAATAAACTTCAAGTTCTTTTATCTTGGTGTTAATATCTTGCAAGAGCATCGGGAGAGCGTTGTGAGGTTATCCATTTACTTAGCATCGGGAGAGTTAAGTATACGAAAGAGATAACAGCGCGTTCTCTAGTTTATAGTTGAACTATCTCGTGCCTAGGGATAGGGCGAGGTTAAGTGGCTAAGGAAGAATTCATACACATCGGTGTTCATCCTTCGATTCACGCCGGGAGGTATCATCAAAGACGTGATCATCGACAGACTTGTGCCTAGGGATAGGGCAAGGCAGATCTGGGATTCTTGCCAAGCTTGAAGTACAGAGTTGGTGTGTTAGCTGCCCGCGACAACCAACGGACAGCTGCCGCGACAGGTGCTGTCGGCGACAGGCGCGAAGACAGAACTGGAGATCCTAAGCAATTCAATACCTGCACTACTGAGCAACTCAATACCAGCCCATTCTCTCTATCTTGATTTCTCAATCTTTTATTTTACGTTTTTACCTTATTATTCTCGTGACAACTCTTAATTATTTCCTTTACTTTCGTGCAGTAAACAAGGTGAAGTCATTAGCCCAATCCCTGTGGAGACGATATCCGATACTTCGTATCACTTTACTACTTGCGTCGTGTACACTTGCACTACAATTGCGATAGACTATTTTACACGCAACAGTTGTGTCTTGCTTCTTGAAGTTGTTGGGGTCTTTTAGGATCGTTTGGAGATGCTTAAAACTGGTTTTGGAAACTCACTAGTTGCAGGCGTTTCGGAATGAGGGAGGCTGTTTCGGAACGAGTGTGGTTCCAGGAACACCCGTATCGGAATGCGTTCCGGTACGATTTGGCTACTGTGAACCCCTATTCCGATACGAGTTTCGAAACAATTTTGCTACTGTGAGTAGGGGTGTTCAAATCCGGGTACCCGGACCTTCGGGTATTAGATTTACCGGCCCGTGTCCCGACCCGTAAATACCGGGTACCCGATAATCGGGTACCGGGTACCCGGTTCTTATCTTTTTTTATTATTTTTTTATTTTAAAATTAAAAAAAAATCTTAAAAGTTTATAACACATGATCCAAACAAAATAATAATAATGATTTGAAGTTTATAACCATAAGAAAAACATTTAAAATATTAATCTCGATCGTGATTTTTTTTAATCTCATATTTTTTAAAGAAGCCTACTAATGCATAAATGCAATAGAGAAACCTTGTTGTTTGTTTCATATCGAATCTTACATATTCACAAATTAATATTTTTTTTGTTGAAAAATTTAAAACATGAAAGCATATAATACAAATATAGAATGAATTTAAAGATTTAAATATAGTTCTAAAGTAAAAATATTAAGTAATCTAATAAAATAAAAAATAAAAAAATAGGAACCGGGTACCCGAAAGTAACCGGGTACCCGAAAAAATCATATTTTTGACCCGGGCCCGACCCGGGAAATGACAGGCCGGGTACCCGACCCGGGTAAATACCCGATTATTTGTGTTCGGGTAGTCGGGTAGTCGGGTCGGGTAATTTTGAACACCCCTAACTGTGAGGGCCTGTTCCGAAACGTGTTTCGGAACGTGTAGATGAAATGGACCCCTGTTTCGAAACGGGGTGGATGTGTTTCGGTACGAGTGTTTGGCTTTTTAAACTGGGGCCCGTGTTTCGAAACAGGCAAGCCAGTTTCGAAACACTGGCCTAAAATGTAGGCTTTTGACATCTCTAAAGGTTCTCAAGTGTTGGGATTAGGCCATGTTTGATGTTAGCTTTCTTGTGAGCCTTTTTAGTAATCGTTTATGTGTGTTTTGGTCGTGTGTGCAAGGAATCAACCTAACTTGAATACACGGTAAGTTTAAATCAAATTACATGTCGTTTGTATGGTTTAGTCTTGTTTTCCGTTGTCGCTTCTCACATAGGTCTAATTGAATTCATCTAGACAAGATAATTAACGAAAAAGTTTTCTCGGGTTGTTAACCGAAGTGGAGCCTTAACGGGTTTCGCCTCGGTTTTCCCCGTGTAGCCCACACGGACCGGTCGGCCGCCCGGACCGAGACGAGGGGGTTACACTTGTTGGTATCAGAGCCTGATGTTTCCGAGACCTCGGGCAGGTAAGTGAGGTAAGTTAAATTCTTTTATTACAATTGCACAGTGTTTGCTTGCCATGTAAGTATGTTTTCTTGCTTATCAGGTATGCTTTGATGTTTGTTTAAATTGATCGTTGTTGTGTGTTGTTTGAAGCATGTTGAGTAGAGTCCCATTGCTTCTATAACATCGGAAAAAAGATTTTTAAGTGAGGGAAACATACTTAAGCCACTTGGACCCTTGCCTTTGCTAACCCTATTTTATATGTTGTTGTTGTAGTTGTTATTTGTGAGCTGTTATGTCGAGGCCTAGAGGTAGACCCAGGTTGGTTCGCCAGGAACCCCGTGGTGCGGCTCCTGTTAATGAGCCGGTGGCTGGAGTAGAGGCTTTTGTGGAAGAGCCTACTGTTGGGGTCGAAGCTCCTCCACCACCACCACCTCCTCAGCCTGATGTGGAAGGCAAGGCTAGAGCTGAGGGAGCGGGACCTCAGGTTGGCCAGGGTGGCCAAGATCCTGCTGGGATAGACATGGCTCCGCTAGTTCAAGCTATAGCGGGAGCGTTTCAGGCTGCAGCTCAGCCGAGAGGATATGATGCTAGTTTACCCCTAGAGAGGCTCCGTAGCCTCGGAGTGGATGAGTTCAGGGGATCTACGCCTGAGAGATCAGAGTTGTGGCTAGAGAAGACGGTTCGTATTTTGGCTCAGATGGGATGTGTTGGGGCTCGTAAGTTGGGCTGTGTGGTTTTGTTACTTCAGGGTGATGTCTACACCTGGTGGGTCACCATTACGTCCGGCGTGCCTGAGGCCGAGATCGGTTGGGATTTCTTTGAGACTGCTTTCAAAAAGATGTATTTGGGCACGAGATATTTAGATGAGAAGAAGAGGGAGTTCATGGCTCTTGTTCAGGGAGACACATCAGTGACAAATTACGAGATCCGCTTTGTCCGATTGAGTCAGTATGATCCGGAGTTGGTTCCTACTGAGAGGGACCATTGTAATCAATTCAGGTATGGACTTCATGAGGAGGTCAAGAGGTACACCTTGGCTACAGATTATTCTGATTTTGATGTCTTGGTCGCTAGGGCCAAAGACATCGAGCATAGCTTGGGGCTGACCAAGCGTTCGGGAGGATCCAATTCAAGGAAGAGGCACAACAAATTTGATTGTGGTGATGCCAATAGGCATCGGGGCAATGGACAACAGTATGATCATAGGCGTGGTGGTGGCCACCATGGTAGAGGCCATTAGGGCCAGAGAGCCGGAGGGCGTTTGCCCGAGTGTGCCCGATGTGGGAGACAACATTCAGGAGAGTGTTGGGGGAACTATCATGCTTGCTGGAACTGTGGATCGAGAGACCACTTCAGGAGAGAGTGTCCGCATCAGGCGGCACAGGCACCGATTCAGGCGCAGGCTCCTGCGAGAGCGATCGACTATTAGAGTGGTCGTGGGTGCGGCCGTGGTTACTTCTAACCGAGGGCTGATGCACCTAGGATAGAGGCACCGACGAATCTTGCTCATGTAGTGGCAGTTCAGCCAGAGGCCGGTGGACCAGCTAGAGTCTATGCACTAAGGGAGGCAGGGAATGACACAGATGTGATAGCAGGTAATTTCGAGTTACAGTCCATGTCTTTGCTTTCCTTAGTCGATTCGGGTTCCACGCATTCTTATATTCGGGTTCCAATTTCTATTGCTCCGTACCGTATGGCTCCGAAAGAGTTGAAAGAGTTGAAAATTCAGCTTTAGGAGTTGTTAGACCGAGGTTTTATTAGGCCTAGTAGTTCGCCTTGGGGTGCTCCCGTGTTGTTTGTGAAGAAGAATGATGGTAGTATGAGGATGTGTATCGACTACAGGTAGTTGAACCAGTTGACAGTAAAGAACAAGTATATGTTGCCTCGTATAGATGACCTGTTTGATCAGTTGAGGGGTGCCTCAGTGTTTTCGAAGATAGATTTGAGATTAGGGTACTATCAGTTGAAGGTAAAGGAGTGTGATGTTCAGAAGACAGCCTTTAGAACTAGATACGATCATTATGAGTTCCTTGTGATGCCGTTTGGGCTCACGAATGCACCAACATCTTTTATAGACATGATGAATAGAGTATTCCGAGACTATCTAGACCGATTTGTAGTTGTTTTCATAGACGATATCCTTGTGTACTCGAGATCAGAAGAAGAACATGATGAGCACTTGAGACTTGTTTTGCAGAGATTGATGAGTAATCAGTTGTATGCTAAGTTGAGTAAATGCGAGTTCTGGATCAGAGAGGTTGTGTTTCTTGGCCACGTTGTATCAGCTGAAGGTATCTGAGTTGATCCGAAGAAGATTGAAGCCATTGTTGAGTGGAAACAACCTAAGTCAGTGACTAAGATTAGGAGTTTTCTAGGACTAGTTGGTTACTATAGGAGGTTCGTTGATGGTTTCTCTAGAGTAGCTGCTCCGTTGACTAAACTTTTGCAAAAATAAGTGAAGTTTGAGTGGTCAGATGCGAGACATAGTGCTTTTGAGAAATTAAAAGAAGCTTTGACGAATGCTTCAGTGTTAGTACAACCAGTTTTAGGGAAAGAGTTCGTGATCTATAGTGATGCTTCCTACGTAGGTTTAAGTTGTGTTCTGATGCAAGAAAGGAGAGTTGTTGCTTATGCTTCGAGACAATTGAAGGTGCACGAGAAGAACTACCCTACGTACGACATTGAGTTAGCAGCAGTTGTGTTTGCGTTGAAGATTTGACGTCACTACTTGTATGGTGAGAAGTGCACGATTTACACTGATCATAAAAGCTTGAAGTATCTGATGACTCAGAGAGAGCTGAACTTGAGACAGAGAAGATGGCTTGAACTGTTGAAAGACTATGATTTGACTATTGAGTACCATCCAGGTAAGGCAAATGTAGTGGCTGATGCGTTGAGCAGAAAAGTTGCAGTTGAGTTGCGAGCTATGTTTGCTAGGCTGAGTATATCAGGGGATGTTGGTTTGATTACAGAGTTGCAAGTGAAGCCTTCGTTGATTCAGGTGATCAGAGAGAAACAGTTGCAAGATGTATCATTGGCTTCGCATGTTCAGGACATTAGAGAAGGTAGACCGACAGAGTACAGTTTCAGTGATGAGAATGTGTTGTTGTTCAGAGACAGAGTTGTAGTACCTGAAGATGTTGAGTTGAGACATATGATTCTGAGCGAAGCACATTCGAGTCCTTTTTCTATGTATCCGGGCAGTACTAAGATGTACCGAGATCTGAAGAGTGATTATTTCTGGGTTGGTTTGAAGAAGGATGTGGCCGAGTATGTGAGCCGTTGCATGGTTTGTCATAGAGTGAAGGCAAAACATTAGGTTCCTTCAGGTTTGTTATAGCCTTTGAAAATTCCGGAATGGAAGTGGGAAAGATTCACTATGGACTTTGTGTCAGAGTTACCATTGTCTCCTTCGAAGAAGAATTCTGTTTGGGTGATTGTCGATAGATTCACTAAGTGTGCTCATTTCTTAGCAATGAACACCACAGATTCTTTAGACAAGTTGGCATATTTGTACATCCGCGAGATTGTGAGACTGCATAGAGTTCCGAAGTCTATTGTATCAGACAGAGATCCGAGATTCACATCGAGGTTCTAGGGTTGTTTTCATAGTGCCATAGGTAGTCATTTGCATTTCAGTACTTCATATCATTCGCAGTCAGATGGTCAGTCAGAGAGAGTGATACATGTATTAGAGGATTTGCTCTGTTGTTGTGTGATTAACTTCCAGGGTTCTTGGGAGAAACATTTACCCTTAGTTGAGTTTGCTTACAACAACAGTTACCAGGCTAGTATCTAGATGGTTCCTTATGAGGCATTGTATGGTAGGCGATGCAGGACTCCGATCTGTTGGGTCAAAATGGGTCAGAAATTGTTACCTATGCCAGATTTGCTTAAGGGGACTACTGATAAGGTGAAGTTGATTTGTGACCGTCTAAAAGCAGCTTCCGATTGTCAGAAATCTTATGCTGATTTGAAGAGAAGAGAGATTGAGTTTTCAGTGGGTGAGAAAGTGTTATTGAAAGTATCTCCGTGGAAGAAGGTAATGCGATTTGGCCGGAAAGGCAAGTTGAGTCCGAAGTTTATCGGTCCGTATGAGATAGTTGAGCGGATTGGGTCAGTAGCTTACCGTTTGAGATTGCCTTCAGAGTTAGAGAAGATCCACGATGTATTTCATGTGTCGATGCTTAGGAGATGTAGATCGGATCCATCTCATGTTATGCCCGTTGAGGAGATAGAATTGAATTCAGATTTGTCTTACAATGAAGAACCGGTTGAGAAACTTGCTTCGGATAACAAGGTGTTGCGTGGCAAGACCATAGAGTTGGTCAAGGTGTTGTGGCGACATAGAGGCATGGAAGAGGCCACGTGGGAGAGGAAAGCGGATATGCTTGAGCAGTTTCCGTACTTGTTTTCGTCAGGTAATTTCGGAGACGAAATTCCTTAAGTGGGGGAGAGTTGTAACACTCAGGTTTGGGGGTCGGGTGAATTTAAAATATTAAAATATTATTATAGGCCTTGTATTTTCAAAACAAATAAATTGTGTTGGGCTTGTTTTAGACTAAACCCAAATAGCCATGGATTTTTCACTATGGTAATAACCCATTTTCATTAAGGGTAAAAAGGACCTTTGACTTTTTAAAAGAAACAAAACAATAAAAGATTGCTTTTCACTCATCTTCTTCCCCCTCCCAAAAACAAAACCAACGACATCTCCTCCCTCCCCTTGCAAGTTACTATTCCATCACCTCCTTGCTTCATCTTTGAAGATTTTTGAAAGGTAATAACATTTTTGAGTTGTCCTCAACTTCCTCTTTCTCTCCATGTTCTTAGTTTTCCATGAAACCCATTATTTTGCATATTAGAGTTTTCAAGTTTTAAGTTAAAAATCCAAACTTTATGGTCTATTGTTAAAGCTTTTGATTTCTTATTATTAGATATGTTATTGGTAGCCCAAATGTCCAACATAGTTGATTTTCACGAAGTTTTATTAAGAAACTCGGATTTGGGTTTAAGTGGGGTTTTAGAGTGCTTTAAAAATGGGTTTTTGGGGTTGTTTTGGGTGAGAGCTTGAGGGCGGATGGTTAGGTTTTGTTTAAAGGTTGTTTTGGGAGTGTTAGATGTTGAATTTGATGTTGGAAATGTGAGTTCTTTGCTGGGTTTTGTGGCTGCACGAAAATGTGGGTTTTGAGAGTGTTCTTGGCTTGAATTTGAGCTTGATTGGTGTTCTAAGTTTACAACAGTGGTTTGTGTTTGTTTTGGTGATTAATAGAGTGTATTTGATTGTTTAGAAACAAGGAATTATGTTGGTGAAGCCTCACGTTCGAATCCGGAACCGTTGGGAGCTTGATCAGTTGTTTGCTTGTGTTTGGAAAGTCCGGTGAGTGGTTCTTCGATTTTAAATTGGTTTTTCAAATGTTGGTTTGAGCATATGGACCTAGGTCGTGCTTGGTAAACCCGCCTAGAGTTGGGATTAGATTGATAGTCTAATCTCAAGCTTTAGTTTATAAGACTTTGGTTGAACTTCTAAATGTTGTGTTATGCCTCATGTATTAAATGTGAATGATGTTGCTATGCATTTTGTGCATATGTGTTGTGATGAGGCATGATGAGTTGTTTATGTATGATATGCTTGTGTTTGATGAAATGTGGATGCATGATGGTGGATCATGGTGAGTACATGCTAAGCACGGAAATTGATAAGAATGTTGTGAGATTGAGCTATGAAATGAGTAGTATTGGCACTAGTATGCTTGGGTACAAATGATCGATCATTAGGATGTTAGTGTGCACACGAGTGTCGAAATGCGCGCGTGGTCTTGGTGATGGTAGTCACCAAGATGGAGTACGAGTATGCCTGGAAATCTTCATTTATATTTTAGTCAATGATGAGTGGAATCCCATCGACGAGGCGTGAGGATGAGTGGAATCCCCTCCGCGTGAAACGGTGATGAGTGTAATCCCCTCCTCGTATTCGGGTAATAGCTAGGTGCCAATACGTTTTGTTGAATGTGTTTCATATGGTTGTATTTATGTACTTGTTGAGCATGGCATGATATATGAGGTTATGTTCATGCATTTCATGTAATTGATTCATGTGGTTCCGAAGGTAAGGAAACATGCATTCATCCTTGGTTTTGTTGCTCGTGCTTGGACCTTGCATTGTCGAGGTTTGTTTTATAAGCTTACCCTCACTAAGATTTACGCTTACGCTCTCTTTTGTTTGACAATGCAAATCCTTAGTTCGTAGGTTGCTTGTGCGAGGAGAAGGGCCTCCAAGTGTGCTATTTGTGCTTTTTGCTATCATCAAGTATGAACTTTTAAGTTAAAAGATGTAATAGTTAAGCAATGGGGATTTGTGTATGTTGTTTTGTGTTAGGAGCTTGTTTAGACTCCTTTAATATGTTGATGGTCTAGTTGTGGATTGCTTATGCCATGTATGTTGGCCTTGTGCCCCTATCTTTACGCTTATGTGTATGTTTTGTTCTAAGGCATGAAACCTTGTTATGCAATGTATGTCTTTTTTGGTGAATGCTTGATTCTTTAAAATGTATGGTCTTTTCTTGTATGTTGTGTGATGGACATGTTTGTAATAGGGTGTATGCCTCTAGAGTTTGTGTGCGCATGTTGTGTCTTGCTTCTTGAAGTCGTTGGGTCGTTTAGGATTGTTTGGAGATGCTTAAAACTGGTTTTGGAAACTCACTGGTTGCAGGCGTTTCGGAACGAGGGAGGCTGTTTCGGAACGGGTGGCTACTGTGAACCCCTGTTACGATACGAGTTTCGAAACATTTTTGCTACTGTGAGGGCATGTTCCGAAACGTGTTTCGAAACGTCTAGGCGAAATGGACCCCTATTCCGAAAAGGGGTGAATGTGTTTCGGTACGGGTGATTGGCTTTTTAAACTGGGGCCCGTGTTTCGAAACGGGAAATCCTGTTTTGAAACACATGCCTAAAATGTTGGCTTTTGACATCTCTAAAGGTTCTCAAGTGTTGAACTTAGGCCCTGTTTGATGTTAGCTTTCTTGGGAACCTTGTTAGTAATCGTTTATGTGTGTTTTGGTCGTGCTGTTTAAATCAAATTGCGTGTTGTTTGTATGGTTTAGTCTTGTTTTCCGCTGTCGCTTCTCACATAGGTCTAATTGAATTCATCTAGACAAGATAATTAAAGAAAAACTTTTCTCGGGTTGTTAACCGAAGTGGAGCCTTAACAGGTTTCGCCTCGGTTTTCCCCATGTAGCCCACTAGGACCGGTCGGCCGCCCGGACCGGGACGAGGGGGTTACGAAACTGAACAAATTCCATTATACTTATAGAAGTCGAGCATCCATTGTCTGATAGAGTTTCGAACGACCCCTCCACTCGTAGTATTACTCTCCAACGGGTCATAGGCCGAAACTCTTCAAGAGTTTTATTATTAGTTATGCCTTGGGTCTCTTCAGGAGCACTCGCCTCCAATATATGACCATCTCATACTATTTTTCATTTACGAGAATTTTGATCATTGGAACCAATTTCCATGCTTCATGCATGATTTACATATGTTTTCTCTAACATCTAATTCAAATTTAGAGCATTTCAGCTAGTATATGAGACTCAATTACTCTCATTGGGTCAGTAAATATGTCTGGCATTGACATGTAGTAGCATGAATTATCTTATGAACTTTTGGTTCATATACGAGGATCTAGATAAGATAATTCATTTTCCTTTATCCAGCTGATTATTATCTCCTCTTAATGTTGAGAAAAATCATGTCATAAATGATTCTCCAATTAATGATTAAGAATTTAAACATAAAAGGAGACTCATACTCAATATATATTCTCAACCTTTTTTATTTACTCATTTTGTGCGTTGTGGTGGAGCAATTCAACAATATATCACACATTCAAAAATTATAAAATGGGAAATGTATGGCTTCTAACCAAAAACCAATCATAACAGGGAGTTTATTATAACTCGTTGGCTTGATGCGTATAAGTGCTTCTATATGGAAATACCATATAAATAATAACTTTTTTTTCTCATAGTTTAGCTATTAAAGAGGAGGCATCCAATAGAAATTTTGCTAAACTGTATTTTTCATAATCAATAGGCTTCGTATCAACTGATATAGCCTAAAATATAAATCCACTAGCTTTTGCAAGACGAATAGTCGAACTGCATAATCTGAATCTTTTTATATTCAATCTCACAAACTTCTGGTTGTAAGTTGATAAAACAATGTAGATGCATCTACTAAAATCATATAAAACTTTCCATATTTGCAAATATATGGGCCCATATTTCATTCAGATATGAAGACATGCAGTCTCAGCTTTAGTACAAGAACTTCAAGTTCTTTTGGTAAGTAGGATCTTAATTATTTCCTTTGAGAACAAGCAACACAAAAAATTCGTGTTCTTTCAATAAGTGGAATTTAATCAATTCCTTTGAGAACAAGCACCACAAGAACTTTAGGTTCTTTTAATAAATGTGCATATAAATCTCAATAGCTTTCGCATCATTATTGATCAGAATGGTCTAACCGATCATGTCAACTATATACAAGTGTGTATATACATTTTAAATTTGGTAAACTTCTGGTTTATCATAACATGTGATTTAATCTCACTCTTACATGTCTAGTACAACCGTCAAAATTGTTCCTTTGAATAGGAATATATTTAGCTCTTTCGGGGCTTTCAATGAAAATTCTCTTTTGGTAGCAATATATAGCTCTTCTACAGCTTTCAACTGACTTTTTGGCTACCAGAATTTATATTCACATTGGCTTATTTCAAATGCAAATTGATAACATATGTTATCTATAATTCCCAAAGGAATATTTTTGCGAACTCATATTGCTCTCTGAAAATTTTTCACTTTTAGTGGTGAAGATATTATTACCATTAGCGGTAATTATTGCAATATTCACAATTCTGCACTTTTCATAATGTGCTTTCTCTCAAGAATTTATTGCTCTTCTAGAGCATCAATATTTTTAGTACTTTGATATATAGTACTCACATTATTCCCTTGCATTTAAACGAGAAAATATATATTATGCTTATGTTGAGCATAAATTGTCACCATAGATTGTATTTGACAAGTAATCATGTTAAACAAAATAAATAAATATCATAATATGTAAATATAAATATAAAACGTAAATAATGCATGTGTATAAAGCAAATAAACATAAAGCAAAATAAATAAAAAGATAAATAATTCTCTTCAAAGTTTTTTAGAATAATTAGAAGATAATTGATTCCCTTCGAGTGTTATAAGAAATCAACAACGTCCAAATGAGTTGGACCAACAATGTCCAAATAAAGTTGGACCAATATTATCTTCGTCATTTTTCGCAAACAAAATTTCTTCTATTTTTTTCCCTTAATCATTCAATGATTGTTGATTTTTCAACGTACGACAAGTACGAGACCAATGATTTATAACATCGCATTGGTAATAAAAAGGATTTTACTTCATTAAAATGATCTTTATCACTCTTGTCATCCTTATAACCTCACTACCGGTGGGTAGAAGTATCCTTAAAATGACCATATTTTCCATGTCTATATTCATGGTTTCAATCACGACTACAACTTCTAATGTGGGTTTTATTCTTTCCATAATATAATCTCACATTCACTTCAGGGAATGGAATAGAGCCCGTGGGCCTTTGAAACTTTTTTCACATATCCTTATCACAGAGAACAAATATTTAATCCTCGTACGCGACATTGTTAAACCAGTCCACAAGTTCCTTTAAAAACCTCCTTTGAGACCAATAGCCTCGCAGAACGGGATGTCCAACCAATATACTTGGATTATATCGAAGTTATGTTACCAATTAAATAGTGATTTACCATGTTTGCATTCTCTTCAGGGAATAAAACAGATCCAATAATTACATGGAATAAACATCATGCTTGCACTCACTTTAGGGAATGCCTCATCATTGATAATCGCATGGAATAAACATCATGTTTGCATTCACTTCAAGGAATGTCTCCCACAAAATTCTTGTCAAGATGAATTTTTGTAATCTAACATTGGGAGAAGTCTACGGTTGAGTTTTTCGATGTAGAAGAAATATTACTTTCGAGCAAAATCACCATGATTTATCACACTTTAAAATAATAATATGAAGAATAAAAATAAAATTAGAATTTACCGATGTTGATTATCCTCTTAAGGACAATGGAGACATAGCAAACAGTCAAAATGGCTTCTCATAATCTCTTTCGGTCATGTCTCTTACCACGTCATTCAAACATATCATGTAAAACTCAAAACACGATTAAAAATATCAAATATCATCAATAGGATAAAATAAACTAAATATTGATAAATAAATCACAACAAGTATGTAGGGACTAAAGTAAATAAACCAGAAAATATGAAGAACCTAACAGAAATTTACCATTTTCTCTTAAAGTTTACGCATGAGCAAAAAACAACATAGGAAACTATTTTTTTTATCGAAACAATGAAAAGCAGTAACAAAATAAAAAAAAAGTTATCGATTGATACTGAAATTAAAATACAACCAATCATAGTATACCCATCTCTGTTAATTCGTCCTTTAATTTGTGAGAAACCACATATTCATCTTTACCCAATGCTTAAATACAATCGAACACACCCGTCTCTTTGGTTCACCCTAGGATAGAATTCTTTCCAATAAGTATTTTTAGATTTGAACGACAAAGATCTCAGTTGATTAGAAGCTCGTGTTGATAACGTGTTGTAAATAAAATAACGAAGAACAATGAATAAGAATAAAATAACAAAGAGATGAGAGAAAGAGGGAGATCCGTATTATTATCAAAACTAGAATTGTGTACAATGCATTAATCAATTTATAGGCATAAGAAGTACATAATACATTAAAATCTAATTAATAGAGATAATATTACTAATAATAAATAAATTAAATCTCCTAGATAAAGTTCTTATCATTATAGACATCCACATAGATAAATATTCATAACATATTTTGGTTTTTAAAATAACTTTTACTGTTTTATATATATTTTAAATATATTTTATTATTTTATATTTTAAAAATCAAAATAATTTTTTTGTTTGATATTTTTTAATTTATTTTTTAAAAATTTTATAATAATATTTAATATTTTAAAAATTTTAAAATATTTAATCTTTTGAAAAAAATATTATTTATTATTTTTAAATAAATTTTGAAAGTTAAAAATATTTTTTTATGTTTTAAAAATATTTTTTTAGAACTTTCTAGATTTTTTATAATTTTTTTATGATTTATAAATTGTTTTTAGAATTAAAATTTAAAAATTCATAGAAATGATAAAATGCATCATCCTATTGCGACATGTGGCAAAAATGTTTTAAAAAAATGTTGAAGTTAACGGTTAACGTTAGTCAAAGGGCTAAAATAATTTTTTTTTCTTGAGTTTGAGGGCTTAATTAGGTACAAAAAATATTTAGGGGCTTAATTTATTTTTTTGCAAAAGTTTAGGAGCTTATTGTACCCTTAAGCCAAAAAATTTTACACATTTTATTCTAAAATATGAATAATCACATTTTAGGTTTTATGATTTTAAAAATTTATTATAATAGTTTATGATACATATCAATACATATAATTAATTGTACATATCAGTACACAACGTGTACTTTGAAATTTCCCAAAATTTCCCAACCGTTCTCTATACAATTATAAATTAAGAGCCAAAAGAAAGTTGTACAAGATCGAGTCAGGGCCGTTTCTGAGAATTTTGTGGCCTATGGGCAAATCAAAATTTTGGGCCCTAATAACAACAACTAAAAATAATAATTTTAAAAGCATGCAAAATAAATTAATTTGCTTGTAAATTATATTTTTTACAATAAAAATAATCTAATAAATACATTAAAATTCAAATGAAAAACATCAATAAATTTTATTAAACATCCAACTACTCATACAAAACAATTTCTACGAGCACTTTTAGATGCAAAATCATTAATAATAGTGTCTACATCAATATGTTCTAACATATTTTTCTCAATACATAAAATGGCTAGACCATTCAAAATAAATTATTATTATAACTAATAATTACCCTAAAACCTACTAAAATGTGTATTAATTACAATAAACTAAAAGTACTGTTTATTTTGCAGAAAAAATAACGGTACAATTTACAAATATAAATGTTAGATTGCTTGTAAATGTGGATTATTTTGTTTTGCAGAAAAAAAGAGAGTTAACGATACTAATAGATTGGGCTAGCCAATCCATGTATTAATCAAACTGTTATAGATATTAATAATGAATTATCCCCAAAATAATCATGATGATTGGGCTCGCCAATCCATGCAGCCAATTTCTATTTTTTAGCCGTTCACCATAATAATGTGGGCCCGCCCTTCATCAGCTTTATTCCAATACATATATTATATATATAATTATTGTGATGGGCTTTTAAAAAAATTTAAATTTATTTTAAGTCTCTAATTAATATATTTAGGTATGGGCCCTGAACAAGACTGGGCCCTGGGCCGTCGCCCTTATTGCCCTGGCCCAGCGACGGCCCTGGATCGAGTCGGCACCTTTTCTCTCTTATTTCCAATATTTCCTTCCAATCTTCAAGAAAACAATACCACTTAAGATCTGAATAAAGAAATAGATCCTAATATTAAACATAAGTATACCATATAAATAGCAATGATTTTTTTTTTTTTTGTACATTTTGAGGATTAGTTTGGAAAGCAGTGCAATAATGTTGAAGAGATTAACTTATAAGATAAAGGGATTGTCATGAATCACCGATTTATCGGAAACTGTTATTTTCCCGTAACGCTATGCTCGGTGGTATTATGTCCTAATTTATTTGACTGATATGGTTGTTGTAATATCTAGGACGATGTGGATTTGAGCGTATTAAAGTGTTTATTTTGATAAAAAAAAAGGCATAAATTTTAAAAGTCAAAATAATTAGACATTGTATAAAAAAATTGTTCAGATGTGTGATTTTGATATAATTCAATGAAAAATATTTTTAGATTTGAACAAATATTATAAAATCAGTTTAAAGTCCATTCATCTTGACAAATACATTTGAAAGGTTTTTGAAAATTATTTTTGACTCAAAAAGACATTTACAAGTATTTTAAAAGTCTCCAACGGCTAGGTTTTAACAACTAGTTTTTTTTTTCATTCCACACTATAAATACAAGCCAATGACACTTGAAGAATGAAATGATGGACATCCAAGCTTAAAGATCAAGATAATAGAGTTTTTACTGTCTATTTCTTTAGTTCAATCTTAGTGAGCCAAAATGTGTAAACACCCACCTAGAGAAGTAATTAATTTACTATGCCAAGACCTCATTATTGAGGGATATATTCTAGTTGATCCTTATAAAAATTAGGGAGAGGGTTCTATCTTAGCCTGTGAAAAGATATGGATGTAAAGGTTAGCCCTTTAGCCTATCAAAAGGAAGAAATCATTGTTAGTGAATTGAGAAATCCTTAGTGTGGATGCTAAGGTAGTGGATGTAAACCTTGGTTAGAAGGTCAAGCCACTCTAAAATCGATCGTGTCAAATTGTCATTTCTTTTTCGATTTTTGTTTCCCCAATTTTAAAAGAAACCTCTAAATCCTTCATCGACGCTAATTTCGGTTGAAGACATCGAGCATTTCAATTGGTATCAGAGTTGGATTCAAATATTCGGTCTAACAACCATTGAGGAGATCCTAGGAGTGTTCGATCCATTTCTATATTCAACCAACCTTGATGAACTATTTTGTTCGACATCAAGCTCAAGGATTCAAATATGAACCATCAATCTTCCTCTCATTTGCAAATGTGACATGCTCACACATTAAAAATGGGTAACCTCTAAGCTTAATCTCTTTGATTATATAGTAACTTATTTTTAATTATTTTTTGAATGCTCATACATATTTTTAATTGTTAATTTTTTATAAATGCATGACATCGAAAGAGTTTTTATGCATAAATGTGTTAAACATACTCATTCTTATTTTTGCATAAACTCTAAAAGACTTGGATAAATTGAAATTCATAGATTTTAAAACTTGATATTTTTATTGAAATTCAATGATTTTCTTAAGTGTCAAAGTATTTTGAGCTAAAATTTAAAATTTATTAAGGGGAGCTTTTGTTTTCAAAATAATTTACTTACTCTCTATTGTTATTTTGAATCTTAAATAATTTTGAATTATTTTTTATATAACAAAAATGGGAGAGATAAGTTTGAAAAATTAAATTTCAAAAAGAAAAATGGGAGCTTTAATATTTTCTAAAAAATATTCTCTTTTTCTAAAATTATTTTTCTAAGGGGGGGTTTTCACAAAAACAATTTTCAAGTAGTTTCGTTATATCAAAAAGGGGAGAGTGTTGAGATATGCGATTTTGATAAAACTCAATGAAAAATATTTTTTGACTTGGACAAATATTGCAAAATTAATTCAAAGTCCATTCATCTTGAAAAATACATTTGAAAGGTTTTTGAAAACTGTTTTTGACTCAAACAAATATTTCCAAGTATTTTAAAAGTCTTCAACGGCTAGTTTTTTTTCATTCCACACTATAAATACAAGCCAAAGACACTTGAAGAATGAGAGGATGGACATCCAAGCTTAAAGATCAAGAGAATAAAGTTTTTATTGTCTATTTCTTGTAATCTCTTGTATTTCTTTAGTCCAATCCTACTGAGCCAAAATGTGTAAACATCCACCTAGAGAGGTAATTAGTTTACAATGCCAAGACCTCATTGTTGAGGGATAGGTTCTAGTTGATCCTTATAAAAACTAGGGAGATGGTTCTATATTAGCCTATGAAAGGATAGGGATGCAAAGGTTAGCCCTTTGGCTTGTAAAAAAGAAGAATTCATTGTTAGTGAATTGAGAAATCCTTAGTGTGAATGCTAAGGTAGTGGATGTAGACCTTGGTTAGAAGGTTGAACCACTCTAAAATCGATCGTGTCAAATTGTCAGTGCTTTTTCGATTTTTTTCTTCCAAATTTCTAAAGAAACCTTTACACCATTCTTCGGCGTTAATTTTGGTTGAAGACATCGAGCCTTTCAAAAATACTTTACGAGTTTAATTTGAACAAATTGAATCTACTAGATACCATAAATCATGTCAGTTTGAATTGACTTTCCTTAAATTTATCTCAAGACTAAGAGGTTAGTAATAGGCTCAACTACAAGTCTTGGAGTTAGGCAGCTCAGTATGGTATGAGGATCGAAGGGAAGCTAACAATTAGGATGCCCCTAGTTGTTGAATTCCATTAGTTGGAATTACTAGCTCCAACTTTAAGGAATAGGTCAGAAAATGCGACTAGAACTGAAAGAAGAGGAAGGCAACATGACCGAATAGAAAGATTTTTTCATGGCTTATTGAATTGAATACTTTGAAAAGCACATGTACAATTGAACAAAGCTATTCAAGGGTTTCCCTCCCGGATTTAGTGCACACTGGCTTACGAATAGTGAGATTCTTATAGTCAAGTCTAAGGAATGAGATGATGGGAAAAAAAGAGAGTTTATGCGCTTAACTCTGACCGTACTTTCGGCTAACATAACTAGTTCTCTAGTAAGATTGGTTTCAAGTAGCAGGATATTCGCTTTCTTAGCTAAGGCTGATTGAATTTCTAACTGAACTGAACTAGTCGAATTCCATTATTCTTACCCTGTTGGGACTGGGATCACTTCAACCCCTTTGCTACTCTATCTATTAAATCTTTCTCATAGCTAAATGTGTCCTTACTGACAAACTTTCATTCATTGTTTACTGCTTATTGAGCACACTTCATGCTTTTCCTGCCTTCGAGTTCCGATCCTGCTAAGGAGAGGCATTTCAGGCATCCACTGAGATCTTCATTCGCTTTAGACGACTAAATCCTAAATACATCACTTCGTTCCTCTCTATCTAAACCGAGAGAGTAAGCCTCATGCTGTAACTAGACCTAAGCTGATGGTGGAGCCCTTTCGCTTATTAACCAGCTGACAACCTTTCGCACTTATTGAGCCGCTTTCTGTTGTTAAATCCTCTACCGTCGAGTGAAATGAAGTGTTGACGCTCCACTTGCCACACGTTATAGGAGCTCTGACTTTCCTCTATGCCAGCCAGTTAACTTAACAACACTCCCTTAACCGATCAAAAAGAAAAATCTACTTCAACCGATATGCCCTTAGGCACGACCATACATAACATATAAATCACACTTGAAAGGAGTGGACAATTAGCTAGAGCAGCTGGTGCTATAGCGAAACTGATTGCGAAAGAGGGGAAATTGGCCACATTAAAATTACCTTCTGGGGAGGTCCGTTTGATATCCAAAAACTGTTCAGGCCGCGAGAGCGGTACCAAATGGAGGCAAACTCTGAATACTAAATATGATCTCAAAATAACAGGGGTCGAGGTCAGCCAGTGAGTCGATGGGGGATAAATTTCATCGTCGAGAGGGAAACATCCCGGATCACCAGGTATCGTGAGAACTGAAAACGAACGTGTTTGTCTTATTAGAAAAGAATAGTTATGGAAACGTGAGTCAATGGTAAAGTGAAGTATAAGCCCAAAGATTCGTTTAACAAGTGAATGCAAAATAGCAATTTCGTTTTTAATGTTTTATATTTTTGGAAAAAGTTGAATTATATGTGATCCAGAAGCATTCAAGTTGTTATCCCCAAATCACCCACAAATAGTAATAGGAAGGACCGTGGAAAATACCCACCATAACTAAACTATAACCCAAACCCGTTTGTATTAAAATTGAAATGTTTGTGTCTCCCATCCTTTCAAGAAAAAAAAAGAAATTTTGTCTCGCCAAAAAGACTTTATTACGAGATGTTTAAGTTTACGACTGTAGATCGATAAAAGGGATTCTCTTTCTCTATATCTGTTCAATTTTGTATAAATGTTAAAAATGTTTATCTTCAAATATTTATTGAAGTTGAAAGCTTACTTGATTTAGGGATTTGTCGATTTGGGAATTTTGGATAGAAAGGAAAAGACTTTTACTATCGAACGTTTATCAGAGTATTCAACAAAAGTAAAAAAACGGTGCGTTTTATTCAAGATGATTAAAAGTACATTAGACCTTGACTTATATATTAATCAAGATCGGATATCAAGATTTACAACTAATAAAACTAACTCTACAGCTAAGATGAACACGTGTACAAAGTTTGTTAGCCCCCCTCAAGTTGGAGCGTATATGTCATGTACGCCCAACTTGGAAATTAAAAGATGAAAAGAAAAAGTGGGCAAAGCTTTAGTAAGACAGTCTGCAAGTTGATGTTGAGAAGAAACTGGAAGCAAGACGATGAGCCCTTGATGAATCTTCTCCCGGATTAAGTGACAATCTAATTCAATGTGCTTCGTACGCTCATGATGGACAGGGTTTTCTGCAATTTGAATGGCAGATAAATTGTCACAAAACAAGTTAGCAGGCTGAAAAGGTATATGAAAAGCTTGAAGAAGATAAAAAAATGCATTGAAGTTCACAAGTAACAGAGGCTAAGGCACGATACTCAGCCTCACTAGAGGACCTAGAAACAGTTTGCTGCTTTTTAGATTTTCATGAAATAAGAGAAGATCCTAAAAATATACAAAATCCAGTAATGGATTTCCTGGAATCAGGGCAAGAAGCCCAGTCAGAATCAGAGAAAGCCTGCAATTTCATATCATTGTCAGCAGCAAAGAAAAGACCTTGACCGGGAGTTCCTTTCAAATATCTTAAAATCCTATGAGCTGCTTCCAAATATACAGTAGTAGGACATGAAAGGAATTGAGAAAGCTGCTGAACAAAAAAGGCAATATCAGGCCTAGTATTAGTTAAGTATAGCAGTTTCCCAATCAGTCTTCTATAGGCCTTAATATCCTCTAATGGACTACCATCATTTTTAGACAATCTTTTAGATCCTCTAGTAACAGCAATGGGAGTAGTTACAGGTTTAGATTCAAGAAAGTTGGTATCCTTAAGAAGTTCCAAGGTATATTTCCTTTGACAAATGTTAATACCAGCACTAGTTCTAGCAAACTCAAGTCCTAAAAAATATTTCAGATTTCCTAGATCCTTGATTTTAAAAGAATCATGTAAAAAGTTTTTAATAGAATCAATCTGCTCTTGACTAGGACTGGTTAACAAAATATCATCCACATAAACAGCTAGGGCAATAAAATTTTCATTTTCTCCCTTAGTAAAAAGACTAGTGTCAGAGGAACATTGTTTAAAACCTTGAGTTATTAAGGCAAGAGTAAGTTTCTCATTCCACTGTCTGATAGCCTGCTTTAGACCATAAAGGCTTTTATTCAGTTTACAAACTAGAGTGGAATCATTATTAACAGAAAAACCAGGGGCATTTCCATATAGACTTCTTCATGCAAGGATCCATGAAGAAAAACATTATTAACATCTAACTGTTGCAATTTCCATTTTTTGAGGCAGCAAAAGAAATAAGAATTCTGATGGTGGTCATTTTAGCAACAGGGCTAAAAGTACTTAAAAAATCAATGCCAAATTGTTGGGTATACCCTTTAGCTACTAATCTAGCCTTGTATCTATCTAAAGATCCATCAGACTTAAACTTAGTCCTAAAAACCCATTTGCAACCTATAGTTTTCTTATTAGGATGTAAGGATACTAAATCCCAAGTTTTATTGGATTCTAAAGCTAAGATTTCTTCTTGCATAGCATTTTTCCAACACTCATGTTTTATGGCCTGTTTATAAGTCTTGGGAGTAGCTATGACATCAATGTTATCAACAAAAGACTGATGCTTGGAAGAAACATTCTGATAAGAGAGGACATTAGCAATAGAATGAGATGAAGTATGAGGTTTAGGTAAGGTTACCTGATAATCTTGAAACTTTTGAGGTAACTTAACCTGCCTAGATGGTCTAGTAGACACAACAGGAACAGGCTGAACAAACTGACCTTGCTGATCAGTAGGAAGAATATTTGGAGACTGATCTGACAGATTAGTATCACCATGTACATGTTGATCAAATTTTTTTACATTTTGAACTAGAAGCTGGATCATCATATACAGGAACAGAATTATGAGACAGAAAAACAGGATCAGAATCAGAGTTTTTACTAAAAGGGAAGATGGATTCATTAAAAGTGACATCTCTGGAAATCAGAACAGTTTTTGTTTCCAAATTGTACAATTTATAGCCCTTTATGTGTTGTGGAAAGCCAAGAAAGATACATTTGATAGCCTTAGGATGCATCTTAGTGGCAGATTTGGGTAAGCAAGAAGCATATGATAGACAACCAAATATTTTAAGATTATCTAACTCAGGCAGAGTATTTGTAGAACTAATGTTTTGATATAATAATTGAAAAATGTTTTGGACTAATTTGAAAAGAATTTAAAACTTGTTTTTAAGTCCAAACAACTTGAAATTATGTTTGAGATATTTTAAGAGGTTTTTGACAAAGACTTTTCATGTTTTTAATAGCCAAACTTGTGTTTTCAGAGTACCAGTATCGATATGGTAAACCCCCGTACCGATATCTTTTTGCCCCAGTTTGGCCTCTGTCAAAACCTGTATCGATACAGGTCCTTGACGTATCGATACGGAGTGGGGTCGTTTCGATACGCCAGGTAAGCGTACTGATCCCATTTCAACTACCCCAACGGCTATTTCCCAACGACCATTTAAATGTGAACCAGTACCGATACGCCCTCAAGCGTATCGATACGCCTAGGCTGGCAAGAGCTCAACGGCTAGTTTCTGATGAAGGTTGTATCGATACCGTTCCACGCGTATCGATACCGATAGCTGCAGAACAGCATTTATGAAGGGAAATAAAGTCCTCAACGGCTCCAATTCATCCCCAACGGCTAGTATCGGCTACAAACTCATTTGGGAGTATAAAAGGGACCTCCAAGCATCAAGAGAAGGCTAATGCTCATATTGTCAAACATCAAATGATCAAGAAATTGTCTTAGTGCTTTATTTGTCATTTCTTGTATAGACAAACACTAGTGAGCCAAAATTTTCAAATTTGCTCAAGTGTTTTAGGTTTTGGGTGAGTGCTTAATTGTGCAAACAAACACCTATTAGAGGGTTTTAAGTTTGCTTTGTTTATCTCTTTGTAAAGAGGGTTTTGATCAAGGCTTTGGGTAGAAGCTTGATCGGTTGTAAGGGTTTCCTCCTAATCCTAGAAAAGGGGACGAATCAATAGTGGATTGATTGTGAAATCCTTAGTGGGGAGCTAAGGTAGTGGATGTAGACCTTCGTTAGAAGGTTGAACCACTATAAATCATTGTGTCTTTTTACATTCTAGCTTCCACAACCCTTCCACCCAAAAATCCATCTCTCCACCACTTGGTGAGCATAATCGGTTGAACGAATCGAGCCCCACACATCCCAACAATTGGTATCAGAGCTTGGCTCAATCGAAGGGGATTCACATCCTATTGAGAAGATCCGGCAAGCTCGATCACTATTTCATCAACCGGCTCAAATGACACAATCAATCGACAAACCACCTTTCTTTGACGGAACCCACTATGCCCATTGGAAGACAAAGATGAAGTTCTTCATCAAATCTAGAGATTACAAGCTATGGGATATAGTTGAAGATGGTCCGTTCGTGTCTCAAAGAAGCAAAGCGGAGTGGAGTGCCGACGATCGCAAGAAGATGGAGCTAAATTGCAAAGCCTTGCACATTCTATTTTGTGCATTTGGTCCATTCATCTATGAGAAGATGTCTTCTTGTGAGAGTGCCAAGGAGGTATGGGACAAGCTTGAAGTCACATACGAGGGAACAAATGAAGTCAAAGAGACCAAGATTGGGCTCCTAACCTTAGAGTATGAGAACTTCAAAATGGATTCGGAAGAGAACATCGAGAAGATGTTTGATAGGTTCTCCACAATCACCAATGGTCTTAAAGGCTATGGAGAAGCCATCCCGGAGGAGAAGCTTGTTCGAAAGCTCATCTACTCACTTCCCGAGTCTTGGGACTCAAAGAGGACCGCCATCATCGAAGCCAAAAATTTGAAGACCTTGAAGCTTGATGAACTCATGGGGTCACTCCTTACTCATCAAATCATGAAGAAGAACAAAGAGGATGAGAAGAAGAGGGAAGAAATTAGAGCTATGGGAGAGAAGAAAATCAAAGGGCTTGGCATCAATGCAAGTGCCATGGCTCTCAAGTCCTCCACTTGCCATCATGTCTACACAAGTGAAGAGGAGGATGAAGATGAAGAGATAGTTCATCTCTTCAAGAAGTGTGCCCCGTTCATGAAGAAAGCCTTGAGTGAGCTTGAACGAGAACCTAAAAGAAAGAAGAGGGCAAGCACTTCAAGCCATAAGAAGAAGGCACATGTGGCTACTTGGAGTGATGAGGACTCCACCGACGATGAACAAGCCAACCTTTGCCTTATGGCCATCGAAGAAGATTCAAGGGTAACTTCTAATTCATCTACTTCATATTCTTATTCCTTTGAAGAATTACAAGATGCCTATGATGATTTGGTTTTAGATTTTAAAAGCCACATTTTGAAAAACAATAAATTGATTTCAAAGTTAAAAATTCAAAATGATTTGCTTTCTAAAACCAAACTTGAACTTGAAGAAAAACTTGAAGAGTTTGAATTAAAATGTCTTGATTTACAAAAATTGCTTCAAAATGTTCAAGAAGAAAAAGATTTGATTTCCAAAGAACTTGAAAAGAAAAACAATTTTGGAAAATCAAATTTTTATGTTAGACAATCTAGTGCCCCTAGATTTGTAAAAGGAAAATGTTTTAGAAGTGTTTGGGTCCCAAAAGGACTAACCACTTCAATTAAAAAGGATGACATTGAAAAATGGATTCCTAAGGGGACTAAAATTTGTGCTACTAACATTCATGGATCCAAAGTAATTTGGATACCAAAAATCACTTGATTGTCTTTTGCTAGGTGTGATGGAGATGTTCAGCAAGTCAAATCAATGAGGGGGAGCTCCATACACACAAGAAAGAACACTTGAAGAAGGAAGGCTTCACATCCTCCCTTGAGTTCAAGTGTTGGTAAAAATCTAGTTGCTTTTGATTTTATTTGTTTTATTTTCTTTCATGTCAACTAGATGATCATAAATGATGGACTAACATTTCTAGTGATGCTTTGAGTAAGGGGTAGCCAATTTTAAACCAAAATTTTTAAGTATGTCAATTTTTTTGCCTCCTATGTTATTTTGAGCTAAATGTCATTTTAAATTCTTTTTGATATAACAAAAAGGGGGAAAATGGTTTTGAAAAATTGAATTTTCAAATGAATAAGAGGGAGCTTTATTTGATTTCATATCCTTAATCTCTTATTCACATTTTTAAAGATAAAGGGGGAGAATCTCAAACAATTTTTCAAGTTAGTTTTATTATATCAAAAAGGGGGAGATTGTAGAACTAATGTTTTGATATAATAATTGAAAAATGTTTTGGACTAATTTGAAAAGAATTTAAAACTTGTTTTTAAGTCCAAACAACTTGAAATTATGTTTGAGATATTTTAAGAGGTTTTTGGCAAAGACTTTTCATGTTTTTAATAGCCAAACTTGTGTTTTCAGAGTACCAGTATCGATACGGTAAACCCCTGTACCGATACCTTTTTGCCCCAGTTTGGCCTCTGTCAAAACCCGTATCGATACAGGTCCTTGCCGTATCGATACGGAGTGGGGTCGTTTCGATACGCCAGGTAAGCGTACCGATCCCATTTCAACTACCCCAACGGCTATTTCCCAACGGCCATTTAAATGTGAACCAGTACCGATACGCCCTCAAGCGTATCGATACGCCTAGGCTGGCAAGAGCTCAACGGCTAGTTTCTGATGAAGGTTGTATCGATACCGTTCCACGCGTATCGATACCGATAGCTGCAGAACAGCATTTATGAAGGGAAATAAAGTCCTCAACGGCTCCAATTCATCCCCAACGGCTAGTAACAGCTACAAACTCATTTGGGAGTATAAAAGGGACCTCCAAGCATCAAGAGAAGGCTAATGCTCATATTGTCAAACATCAAATGATCAAGAAATTGTCTTAGTGCTTTATTTGTCATTTCTTGTATAGACAAACACTAGTGAGCCAAAATTGTCAAATTTGCTCAAGTGTTTTAGGTTTTGGGTGAGTGCTTAATTGTGCAAACAAACACCTATTAGAGGGTTTTAAGTTTGCTTTGTTTATCTCTTTGTAAAGAGGGTTTTGATCAAGGCTTTGGGTAGAAGCTTGATCGGTTGTAAGGGTTTTCTCCTAATCCTAGAAAAGGGGACGAATCAATAGTGGATTGATTGTGAAATCCTTAGTGGGGAGCTAAGGTAGTGGATGTAGACCTTGGTTAGAAGGTTGAACCACTATAAATCATTGTGTCTTTTTACATTCTAGCTTCCACAACCCTTCCACCCAAAAATCCATCTCTCCACCACTTGGTGAGCATAATCGGTTGAACGAATCGAGCCCCACACATCCCAACAGTATTATATAAAATTTCATGAGGTGTTTTATTAGCTAAAACATGAGTAGGAGTTAAATTAATTAAAAAACTAGCATGTAGGATACAGTCAATCCAAAAAGGGAAAGGCAAACAAGCATGAATCCTTAGAGACCTAGCAACAACCAGCAAGTGTTGATGTTTTCTCTCTACAACACTGTTTTGTTGTGGAGTATAAACACAAGATGTTTGGTGTATAATCCCTTTACTTTTGAAAAAATCATCCATTTTAAACTCTTGAGCATTATCAGTTCTGAAACATTTTATTCTTTTAGAGAATTGAGTATCAATTAGAGTATAAAAATCAATAATGAGTTTTCTAACTTCAGACTTATGAATCATGGGAAAAATCCAGACATATCTACTTTTATCCTCAACAATAGTTAAGAAATAATTGTGGCCATATATGCTCTTAACTGGGAAAGGACCCCAGACATCTAAATGCACAATGTCAAAAAGATTTTCAGAAATAGAACTGCTAATAGGAAATGGAAAACGTTTATGTTTTGCAAGATGACAAATATCACAAGATGACACATTACCAGATGGAATATTTTTATTCAATTTTGAAAAGAAAGTCATCCTTTTACTAGAAGGGTGACCTAACCTAGCATGCCATGTATGCAAAGAATGAGGAGAAGAGATATTACAGACTGTAGAAGCAGAATGTGCACAATCTGAAAACTGATAAAGACCTCTGACTAGCTTAGCTGAACCAATCATCTTCAAGGAAAGAGGATCCTGAAGAATACATTTGTTGTCAGTAAAAATAACAGATATATTTGTATTTAAAGTAAGCTTACTGACAGAGATCAAATTAAAACCAAAATGAGGTATGTATAGAACATCTTTAAGAATTATACCAGTACTTAAAGAAACATTTCCAATATGCAAAACTTGAACCAGATTACCATTTGGAAGTTTAACAAACTTGTCTTTAATATCATAATAACTATCAAAAATAGACAAAGAATTAGAGATATGATCTGTGGCTCCTGAATCTATAATCCATGAAGTATTAACAACAGTAGATGCAAGAGAACAGGTAAGAGCTATACCTGAATCAGTGCTGGTTGCTGGAGCAGTTGCAAAGTCAGAAGATAAAGCATTGACAGCAGATTGAGGGGCATGGACAGAATTAAAACTAGATACTCATTTCTCTTGAAGTAAAGAAAGTAACCCTTCATGTTGATCTTTAGTAAAAGAAACAAACTGACTTTCTGACTTATGATCAACTGATACTAAGGAATCATTTGGATTGGAATTTTCATTTTGAGGGAAACTGACAAGATTTGCTTTACTAACAGGAAACCTAGACCTATAACCAGGAGGGTAACCGTGCTTTTTATAGCACTTATCAACAGAATGCCCTTGAAGACCACAGAAAGAACAAAGAGGCCTTCGAGATCCAGTGTTAGAAGAAAAGGATTTCTTTTGAAATTTTCCAGAACTGATATTTCTATCAACAACAAGAACACTGGATTCAAAAGGAACAACAACAGATATTGAACAATGACAGAAAAAATTTCATGAGTTTGAGGAAACGACTTAGTCATCAGAATTTGGGATTTAGGGATTGCAAAAGACTCATTTAATCCTCTAAGAAATCTAAGAGCGAAATCTTGATTTCGGAATTTAATAGCATCACAATAACATGAATTCAAAGTTCACAAAGCACATAATTCGTCCCAGATAACCTTCAATTGTGTGTAAAAGGTAGTAACAGTGTTAGTACCTTAATTTAAGGAATAAAATTCCTGTTGGAGATCGGAAACCCTCATTAGGTCTCCCTGACTGAATCTATCGCACAAATCCGCCCAGAGTTCGTAAGCATTATCGAACCATAAAACGGATTGAGCAATCTCCGGACTCACCACTCGTTGTAACCACGAAAGAACGAGGTTGTTACACTTGACCCAAGGGAAATAAGCATCATCATCTTTAGGGGCTGCTTCAACGACCCATTAACAAAAAGAAACTTGTTCTTACTAATCAGGGCCATCCGCATAGACCGTGCCCACGAGTGATAGTTTCCACCGGTGAGAAGAGCAGAAGTCAACATGAGCGACAGATTCTCGTTGGGATGTATGTAATACTCATCAGAAGGATCGATATTTTTGAATCAAGTGAATGCAGAAGATCGAGCATCGGAAGAGTCTCTTGATACCATATTGAAGTTGAAAGCTTTCTTGATTTAGGGATTTGTCGATTTGGGAATTTTGGATAGAAAGGAAAAGACTTTTACTATCGAACATTTATCAGAGTATTCAACAAAAGTAAAAAACGGTGCGTTTTATTCAAGATGATTAAAAGTACATTAGACCTTGACTTATATATTAATCAAGATCTGATATCAAGATTTACAACTAATAAAACTAACTCTACAGCTAAGATGAACACGTGTACAAAGTTTGTTAATATTAAGGGTGGAAATCGGTTGGTGCGAAAATAGTTTTGTATTTTTCACTTCGTCCGCAGTACTTACAGGCAGGCCCGGCCCTGGGCAGGGGCAGAAAGGGCGCCCACCCAGGGCCCACAGCTTAAAAAAGTTACATGTTTATAATTTTATTTGAATTGTATTTGTTTTTAATAGTCTAATTTTTTTAATACTTGTTATTAGGGGCCCAATTTTTTTTCAATATTTGTTAATAGAAATTTATTTTTTTCAATATTTATTATTAGGGGCCTACTCTTAAAAATCAACTTTTTCTAATATTTGTTATTAGGGGCCCATTTTTTTAATATTTGTTATTTTGGGCATACACTTAAAATTCATTTTTTCAATTATTGTTATTAGGGGCTCAATTTTTCAATACTTGTTATTATGGACCTACTCTTAAAATTATTAATTTTTTCATTACTTGCTATTAGGGACATAGATTTAAATAATAGTATGCAACCACAACGACTGTTACATGACGATAGTGGTAGTGGAGGAGCTAGAATTTTCTTATAGTGAGGTCATGAGTGAAGTATGATGTATTGAGGATTTCTATACCACTAAAATAAACATTGTTGACCGCATACTCCAAACAAATTAAGTGGGGTCAAATCTAATATTTCCTATGAAAAATCTATATTACCTCCTTAAAAGTCTTATGCCCCAACAAATCAAGTAGAGTCAATTGCACTCCCAATTTATATGCTACATCCGCTCATGATAGCGGCACCATCTAAAACCGCGTTACTTGCAATTTTTATGTCCACAATAACATATGTTATTAAGAGATTTCACAACCACGCTATTTGTAGTGACCGAAATAGCATCTATAATGCCCGCAACCACAATAAAACCTAACATGACTGTAAATACGACGAAAATCGCAATTTAAATTTCTAATTTGGGGCCCATGTTTTATATTCGCCCTGGGCCACCAAAAATTCAAGACCGGCCCTGGTTACAAGTACAGTTTTGGGCAATTTCCATTAAAGGCTCTGGTGATTTTTTCGTCATTATCCCCATACCCATCAGATCCCCATGGGTATCGGGGAATCTCCAGCCCCAAAAAGTTAAACAAAATTACTACTTTATTAACCAAAATATATGGTCGATTTCAATTTATAAGTCATATACTCAATACACTTAAACATATGGTTGAAAGGGAACAAGTTTTTGCATAACATGAACGACAAAAATACAGAGATAAACAGATTATATAATCTTAATTAACAAAAGAATATAAATTACTAGAGAGGTCACCCAAACTTAATAAAGTTTAAACAAAAGACACAAATATCTTGATGGGCTAGAATATTGATAATAAGATGAGTAAGTATACATGTAAACGAGAGTTATATATATATATTAAAAATTTTGTAAAATATCGAGATCCTTGCTGATACTTTTCGGGGATTCCCAATCCTCACAGTTATTTATACGGTCACAGTTCGGTTATCCCCATCGTTCAGATATAATAATCCTCGTCCTCATCCTCATTTGAGTTTCGGTGATAAAACTTCAACGTCCTCGTCCTCATTGGTGAAGGTTTTGATTATTCCTCATCTTTGTCTGTTTGGATCCCTATTATTTTTGGATATTCTCCACCCAATTTCCACTCCTACCAAATATCATTATGATCTACAATTGATCTACATTATTTTACATCACTCCACCATATTATTTTATCAATTATTAATTTCATATTCTAAAAAATTAATATTATTTATTCTTAAACATGCTTTTAGTATATCTACCATCCATTTAAAGAATGACGAGTTTAGAGTAAACACCATGTACTAATATGTACCACTAATCATATGCACTAATATTGCATCATTAATTATTTTATTAACTTTTGAAATAATGGGACCTAAAGTGTGATTACTCTTTTTGAGAATAAAATATGTGTCGCGACCATTTTTAAAATCGAGTGTAAAAATAGCCTAACGATTAATTCTTTTTGAAAATTAAGGCTTTTTATTCATTTTAATTTATTTAATTCTCAAAATTAGATTTCTTCATTTTAAACCAAGTTTCTATTTATTTATTCTTAAAAATCAATTTGGAGTCGTCAACGGTCACTTTGATAGACCTGACACCATAAAAACGGACTAGAGATTCTTTTCTTTAAAATTTAGGTTCGGAAGTCGGTTAGGTGTAGGGAAGGATTAGCACCCCTACAAGCGCCCATTATTGGTACATTATTAATCCACGTTGCATTTTGGTATTTCGAGCAATAATTTAAATTTAATTAAATCTTTAATTGTTAACTAAATTTTATTTCGAATGGAGATATCCTTTTGTAAGAAAATACATTTTTACGAAATATAAGTTTTGAAACATCCAGTCACTTTGGGATACTTCAATTTATATTCAAAATGCATCTCAACACAAAAAGTTTTAATGCATGTTCATTTATTTTCTTGTCAATTTTAAGTTCAAACCTAATTAGGGCTCCAATTGATTAAATTAATTAAGAAAACTATGAATATTATTAAGTTTAGGGTTTATGTGATAACACCCAAACAATTGGACACTATACATACTAGACCCTAAATTAATAATATTCCTAATTATTTAGTATCACTAACTATTTAAATCTCATCCTAGTTTATTTTAATTAGATTAACTATGTGATTTCATTGTTCTAAGTTTAAATGAAATATTAAATATTCAACCAAAATATTCCTTTTGATTAATATCTCATTGTAATGAGACACTAATCAACTTAGAATATTAAAGTTTCCATTTAATATTCATTTATTTTCTACAATTATCTCACATATTTAGATTATTTAATTTAATTTAATTAAAGAACCTAAAATACTAAGGCTCTAATTATTTAAAACTATGTGAATTAATCACCTAAACAATTATACTACATACTTTATTTTAAATCATGCAACATACAACAATTAAACAATTCAATTGAACTAAAACAAATTAAAAATAGGGACTCAATTGAACTAAACTGCAAATTTGAGAGCTAAATTACAAAGTAATAGTGACTAAATTGAAACAAATGTAAAGTAAAAAGCCTAAAGTATGAGAAAGCAATAGAAGGGCGCAGATCTTTCCGCCTGACCCGACTCGACCTCGTGGGTCATCCAGACTCGGTGCCAAAACAATATCGTTTTGGACCGAGTATAAAAGAGGTAAAACCGAGTTGAATCCGTCATTTTTCACCAAACCATTCTCTCTCCTCTCGTCAAATTCCCTCCCCCTCTCAACAAACACTCCCATACCTAGAAAACTTGAATAAAATTGATCAAACTCCATTATTTTTCCCATGTTCATCTCATATTCTTTTTCTTAATTCATTTGATCCAAAGTCGCCCATCTTCGGTCGAGTTTAACTGTTATTCGGCAATCGGCCACCGCCCCTGCCACCGTCGACCTCTGGCCAGAACCTTAAAATCCCGATATTCTCAATTTTTTAACCTAAAAACCCTAAATCTATTTGTAACACCTGTGTTTTGGGGTTAGGAGTTAGACGCGTGAGTTGGTTCGAGTCATCAAAATCCATTTAATCTAAATTGACCTTGGCTTTGATCTAATTGAGATTTAAACAAAAAGGAGTGGCCATTTTGGTAATTTAGCCAAAACAAAAAGTAGACAACCTTTTTGAAATAAAAAAAAGAAGAAAGCTATCATCTTTCCTCCCCTCTTTCATTCCAACGTGAAAATGAACTAAAACCCTCCCAAACCCCAAAGTTTATTATTCCATTCAATCTCTCCATTTATTCAAAGGCATTTTCAAAGGTAATGTCATATTTAAACTCTCCTCATCATCCTCTTCATTTACATTGTCTTGGATTTTAAAACTACCATCTTTTTGGAATTTCAAGTTTAGGGAAAGTTTGAATTTTTAATGGGTTTTTCAAATCCTTTTGATTTGTTGAGTTGGGTTTTGGTTTAATCTCATCAAAATACACTTAATATCTTGAAATGGTAGGATTTGGGTGAAAACCCGAAGTGGGTCTTTGGGGTAATTTTTGAAGTGTCTAAAATTTAATTTTGTGTGTTTTAGGGTTGGGTTGAAGGGCTGATGGTATAGGGTTATTAGGGAAGTGTTTTGGGACCTTTTAGATGCCTTTTGGGTGTTGGAAATCATAGTTTCAGCTGGGTTTTTGGGGGAGCTCGAAAATGGGAATTTTGGTGGTTAGTTGAGTTGAAATTGGTGAAGTTTGGCTTGTGTTTATGGGTTGGAGTTCATGACTGGATTTAGCATCGAATTTGTGAGTAATGATTGTGTTTTGATTTGGTTAGAAGTAAGAGGAGACATTGGAGAAGCATCGGGATCGAATCCGGGAATTTAGGAGGCTTGCTTGCTTACTTGGTTTGCTAAGGAAGGGTGGTGAGTAAAACTTTAATTATGTTTTAAAGTTGGTTCAAATGTGAGTAGTGGAAGTGTTGGAATGAGCTTGGTAGGCCATTCCAGGGTGGAAGTTAAATTGGTAGTTTAACTCCTTGATTTCTAATGTTGCTTTATATATATGCTATTGCCTATTTTGATCTTGCGAAATATGAATTGATTCGTATGTGTATACCTTGATATGTGTATGTGATGAATATGTACTATAATTGATGGATGTGTGATATGGTTAAAGAAATTGGCACTAATTAACTTACCGAGTGTAAATGATCGATCATTAGGATTAGTGTGCACACAATTGAGTCAAAACGCGCGTGGCCTTGATGGCGTTGAGTCATCAAGGAGGAGTACGGTGATGTAATATTCCACCGGAAATTTATTTATATTATACGTGATGATGAGTGAAATCTCATCCGTAGGGTATGTGGTGATGAGTGGAATCCCACCCATGCGAGATCCGGTGATGAGTGAAATCCCACTGAGGTAATGTTGTTGTTGAGAGTAAATCCGCACATCCGAGTAAACTAATAGTGGCCAATGAAATTGTTCTTATACTTATGATGTTATGGTAATTGATTTATATCGTTGAGCTTAATAAGATGTAAGATGCCATATTTATGACCCTTGAAAGACTAGGTAGGTTACCTTGTTGATGCCTATAAATGTCGTGTATGATGTTAGGGATTTGCATGCTTGGACCCTGCATTGTTGTTGTTTTTGATTTTAGAGCATCCTCACTAAGCTTCTAGCTTACGCTCTCATTTTCAACAATGCAGATCATTAGCATGTTGTTAGCAAGGAGCAAGGCGAAGGGGACTTTTCAACTTTATACATGCTCAAGTATGATTTAGTAATTAATGTGGTAGTTTAGCAATGTGGCTATTATGTGTTTTGTATGAGCTTTGTATGACTCATGGAGGTTGTTAGCGTTATTGTTTTTGTTGAATTTTTAAACCATGTTAAGCCTTGTTGATTGCTTGTTTGAGATGCTATGCTTTGGTTGGGTACATGTGTTGATGTTGCATGTAAACTCTATGTGTGGTGACTTGTGCCTAAAGGGCTTTTAATGCTTATGTATGCCTTGAATGAATTTGGAATGTGATGCAAGAATTGTTGTTATGCATGTTGTTTCATTGGTGTTTGGCTTTACATGTATATTATGTTCTAAGCATGTGTTATTAAGTTGCCTATCATCTAAATTGGTTGTGTATTGAGTCTTGAGTGTTTTGGTGAAGTTTTGGGGCTGCCTAGTGTCTTAAACCAACAAAAATCTGTCTTTTCGCAGCCCGTGTATCGAAACAGTTGGTCTCGTTTCGATACGGCCTCTTGTTTCAGGCAAGGCGTTTCGATACGCCTAGGGTCCGTTCCGAAACAGATTTGCTACTGGAAATCTGAGAAATTGTCGATATTTTGGGGTTTCGAAAGGGTCTAGGTGTATCGAAACGGTCAATATATCGTTGACCACGAGAAGTTGACCGTTGGGGGTGTTTCGGAACGGTTGACCTCCGTTCCGATACGGCCTTCTCGTGTGGACTTGAGGTCGTTGACCAAGTCAAGGTGTTTCGATACACCTTAAGGGTGTTGAGAAACAGCCTGCCAAATAATTTAAAATTGGACTGTTTACTTACTGTTTTGAGTCCAGTTACATGTCTTTCTCGATTTAATCTGCTGTCGTGATCACATAGGATTCAAATGTGCCTTTAGAGAAGATTAAATTAAAAGAAATTTTAGGGTTGCTAACCGAGGTGGAATCCTTAGCGGGTTTCGCATTGGTTTTCCCCGTGTAGACTACTCGAACCGGTCAGCCGACCAGACCGGGGCGAGGGGGTTACATTTGTTGGGAAGTGTTAGAATGAGCTTGGTAGGCCATTCCGGGGTGGAAGTTAAATTGGTAATTTAACTCCTTGATATCTAATATTGCTTTATATATATGCCATTGCCTATTTTGATCTTGCGAAATATGAATTGATACGTATGTGTATACCTTGATATGTGTATGTGATGAATATGTGCTATAATTGATGGATGTGTGATATGGTTAAAGAAATTGGCACTAATTAACTTACCGGGTGTAAATGATCGATCATTAGGATTAGTGTGCACACAATTGAGTCAAAACGCGTGTGGCCTTGATGGCGTTGAGTCATCAAGGAGGAGTACGGTGGTGTAATATTCCACCGGAAATATATTTATATTATTCGTGATGATGAGTGGAATCCCATCCGTAGGGCATGTGGTGATGAGTGGAATCCCACCTATGCGAGATTCGGTGATGAGTGTAATCCCACCGAGGTAATGTTGTTATTGAGAGTAAATCCGCACATCCGAGTAAACTAATAGTGGCCAATGAAATTGTTCTTATACTTATGATGTTATGGTAATTGATTTATATCGTTGAGCTTAATATGATGTAAGATGCCATATTTACGACTCTTGAAAGACTAGCTAGTTTGCCTTGTTGATGCCTATGAATGTCGTGTATGATGTTAGGGATTTGAATGCTTGGACCCTGCATTGTTGTTGTTTTTTATTTTAGAGCATCCTCACTAAGCTTCTAGCTTACGCTCTCATTTTCAACAATGCAGATCATTAGCATGGTGTTAGCAAGGAGCAAGGCGAAGGGGACTTTTCAAGTTTATAGTTGATCAAGCATGATTTAGTAATTAATGTGGTAGATTAGCAATGGGGCTATTATGTGTTTTGTATGAGCTTTGTATGACTCATGGAGGTTGTTAGCGTTTATGTTTTTGTTGAATTTGTAAACCATGTTAAGCCTTGTTGATTGCTTGTTTGAGATGCTACGCTTTGGTTGGGTACATATGTTGATGTTGCATGTAAACTCTATGTGTGGTGACTTGTGCCTAAAGGGCTTTTAATGCTTATGTATGCCTTGAATGAATTTGGAATGTGATGCAAGAATTGTTGTTATGTATGTTGTTTCATTGGTGTTTGGCTTTACATGTATATTATGTGCTAAGCATGTGTTATTAAGTTGCATATCATCTAGATTGGTTGTGTATTGAGTCTTGAGTGTTTTGGTGAAGTTTTGGGGCTGCCTAGTGTCTTAAACCAGCAAAAATCTGTCTTTTCGCAGCCCGTGTATCGAAACGGTTAGTCTCGTTTCGATACGGCCTCTTGTTTCAGGCCAGTCATTTCGATACGCCTAGGGTCCGTTCCAGAACAGATTTGCTACTGGAAATCTGAGAAATTGCCGATATTTTAGGTTTTCGAAACGAGTCTAGGTGTATCGGAACGATCAATATACCGTTGACCACGAGAAGTTGACCGTTGGGGGTGTTTCGGAACGGTTGACCTCCGTTCCGATACGGCCTTCTCGTGTGGACTTGGGGCCGTTGACCAAGTCAAGGTGTTTCGATACACCTTAAGGGTGTTGAGAAACGGCCTGCAAAATAATTTAAAATTAGACTGTTTACTTACTGTTTTGAGTCCAGTTACATGTCTTTCTCGATTTAATCCACTGTCGTGATCACATAGGATTTAAATGTGCCTTTAGAGAAGATTAAATTAAAAGAAATTTTAGGGTTGCTAACCGAGGTGGAATCCTTAGCGGGTTTCGCATCGGTTTTCCCCGTGTAGCCTACTCGAACCGGTCAGCCGACCAGACCGGGGCGAGGGGTTTACATTATTCTTGGTTCATCAGAACCGCCCAAATCCGACCAACCTACGCTAACTACCCTCTCAGCCCTCTTCAACTCCGCCGTTGCCATTCTATGGCCACCGAAACAAATCTCCAATCTCACCTTTCTTATGATTTTCAATTCTATTTTTTAGCTTTTTTAGCTAATATTCGACTTTTTGCAGGAAATGAAGAGATCGGGAGGATTTTACCTCAATTTCGGTGATTCGACGATGATTCCGATGGCGGCGCGAATCTCCAGCGATGGTGTAGCTCCCGATGGTTCGATCTTCGACGTCTTTCAACCTTCCCGAGGGTATCCTCCCTCTCTTACTTTTTATTTTATTATTATTATTATTAATTGGGACTAATTATGGTGCTCATTAATTGATCTAACTTTTTATCTCTCTTTCTATTTATAGGGTGATGCAGGTGCTGATGTCAACGAAGGTTTGATCCATGTGAAGGGCAATAGACCAACCGAAGGCCACCACGTGTCTTTTTATCACCAAATTTGGGAGGGAAAAAGGAGATTTGGATCAGATTTGTGTTTCTTTTGGTGTTAAAATGAGAGGGAATTAATTGTGACTTGGGCTTTTAGTTGGGCTTTTAATTCTTTGTATGTGGACTCATATATTGTAATGGACACTTTATTTATTTATTGGACTCTTTGGACACTTATTTTATTTATTTACTATTATTAGTTTTGGTTTTATTTATAGAGAAAAATATAATATATTGATATACCCGGAAAAAATACGAGTATTACATATGCCTCTCTTCGGTCATTGTTGTGGAACAAGAATAGGGCAAAGACTGAAAAGACACGAATTTTCTCCGAATCGTCTGATCGCCGAAGCTTGAAGTTGTTCTTCAGATTATGGACTGCCTCAACCTCTTCTCTACTATTCTGTCTCTCTATAAAGACGTCGAATAAGAAAGCTATTCTTATTGTGGACTTCCTCATTCTTCAAAATAATAGGCTCTTCTTATTTAGAACCTCGACACAAACTCTTCTCACTGAGAATTCTATCTTCGCTAGGTGAACTCTTCTTATTTGAAGTTCTTTCTTTGCTAGGGATGGACTCTTCACATTAGGAGTCTTTTGTTGCTGAGCGAACTCTTCGCATTAGGAGCCATGTCTTTGCTGAGCGAACTCTTCACATTAGGAGTTCTGTCTTTGCTGGGTGAACTCTTCACACTAGGAGCTCTGTCTTTGTTGGGTGAACTCTTCATATTAGGAGTTCTCTATTCTTCATCAATTCTCTATCAAAACAAACTAAAATATGAGGGTTAGCATGACCCTAATTTCCTATATGATGCATGGACCATGACTTGTTGGGATTCATCAATCAACTTCCGCTCTTTGAGGATCCATTATGGTGCTTCTTGTTCGCTTCTTTATTAATTCTCATTTTCCTTGATGTCTCATCTCACATTCAGGATTGGCCGTCAAGATCTTCTTTTTGCGTTTCAGGCCATTTTCTCTAAAGCGCCCTTTCGAGTTTTCACTTTAGATTGCTTTTCTCGATGCGCTCTTTCGGGTTTTCTCTTCATTTTTTTCTTTTTTTCCAATGCGCCCTTTCAGGTTTTCTTCTCTTTTTTTTTCTTTTTTCTTTTTTTGAACTCAAATTGACTACACTAATATCTTGACAATTGGTAATTCAAATTTCCTCTTTCAACAAAGGAACAAATAACTACAAATCTAAGAAAATGACAATCATTATATAAGAACCCACTTTAAACTTCATAAACTGTCCCAACTAAGGTTCTGCCAAGTGATAGCAACGGGTCGGAACAATAACAATGATAACAATGATGTTTCTTTGACGTACATAGGACAAAGAATGGACAAGTTCTGATCATGATAATGTGTTATCCTTGTGGTTCCACTCATCCTAGTATGAGTACATAGATAAAAATCATTGTTCTTTGACTGACAGACTTTGTTGTCAATGATAGTCCATGTTAATCTTTGAATCTCTGCTAAAGCTTATCATGACGCTTTTCTGCAATGGTTTTCTTTTGAATTCTATCCTTGAGTTCCAATTGGTATGACGTTCAACACCATCTTTGCTTTATACACTCTTCTTCAATAACCCAGAGTATTAAAGTTCGCACGCACCTTTCAAAACATAACAATACCAAGAAATTATATGCTTTTATACATTATATCAGCCATTTTATGATGCTTTAAAATAAAAAGAAAGCTCAAAAGTGAATTCATGAACTTTATTAAGGCTTATAAATTCAGATACAATTGAGTTCTGAAAAAGAGTCATGGAAAACTGAAACAACAAAATCAAGAAACAAGGTCAGATCTTCGGGCATCCAAAGCATGGAGGATACAACCACCCCATCGACCAGATATAGTGTTGAGTTCGAACCCTTGTCGAACAGACTTTGAACGTTGTCAGGATACTTATAGATGTGAAATCACTTCTAAAATACTAGGTGTCCGAGAGGTTTTATGTAACACTCTGGAAATATATATATATATATATATATATATATATATATATATATATATATACATATAAAAAAAGAAGAGTGGCTGCCAAGGGGACTCGAACCCGTGCCCCTTGGCATGGGAGGTAGAAGGGTTAACCATCTGATCTAAAGACGCTCTCGATGTTAGTCTGCTTTGGTTTTATTTTAAACTATTATGTTTCTCATATACCAGTAATAAATGAAGATCTGAACTTTTCACCTACCCAATATTTTTTTTGAACACACAATCGAATATGTGAACTGGGAGAGAAAATATCCAGAGGGTTTCAAACCCTTCAACTCCCCTTACCGTTCATCCTCCGACCACTGTGCTCTGGCGGGCCGTGGTGTGCACCGCCCTCATCGCCGTCATCCTTGCCTCTTCGCCGTTAAAACCCGACCACCCAACCTCTGTTGTTGCTCGTCGTTCGTGTGAAAACGGTGGAAGACCGTTAGGCTTCGCCACCCTCGATCTGCGCCACCGTCCGTCCGTGGCTACCACCGCCCAAGCCATCGGAACCGCCACCACAACCCGATCCGACCCTTGACTTTCACGCGCAGTTACAAGCCGTCGGTTGTCGTGAAAACTCGTTTGAAGGTTCGACGTAGCAAACCCATCGCCGCCACTGATTTTTGCATTTCCGGCCACTTCCGTCATGATTTTGGCGCATCGACGGGACAGCCGTGACCGATGAAGCTAGACGAGAAAAACCCCTAAGGTTTCGCGTCTGATCGACGCCGGTAAGACTCCTAACGGAGCTTCGTGGATTCTGATGGCCCCTTTTTCTTTTTCGTAAGATTTTGGTATGATTTCAGTGAATAATCTGTTATGTGTAGTTTGGGTTAAACCATGTAATCCCAGATCTATTCATTTTCAGGTAAAAGGTGGCACTTTCGGCTCTCCGACGAATTTTCCGGTGACTGGCCGACGAAGCTTTTTCGAATGGTAAGTGGACTGGTCTGAACCGGCTAGACCGATCGGCCCGTGAACCAGACCCGAACCGGCCAACCCGAGTCTGACCCAAACCGTACCCGAACCCGACCCATTAACCCAACTCGTCTGCCCGATCCGAAAATCCGAACCGAGTCAGTCGAGTCAACTCGCCCGAGTCAGCCGAGTCAACTCGTCCGAGTTAGCCCGAGTCGACTCAGTTGACCTCTGCTCGTTGGCTGTTGAAGTCAGCGTTGACCTGCTGATGTCAGCATTGACTTTGACCCCGTTGACCGTTGACCTGCTGACGTCAGCGTTGACCTGCTGACGTCAGCGTTGACCTGCTGACGTCAGCGTTAACTTTGACCGTTGACCAAAAGTCAAATTTTTCGAAAACTCCCATTTTATGTTTTTTGACGTCATGAGTCTGTTTTTGAAGCCCGTTTTGCAAAATTCCGACCCGAAAGCCTCTGAATTTGATCTTGAACCCAAAAATGCTTATGCGTTTCTTGTTTAGTTTAAAGGTGGTGTGATTAAGGATTAACTGTGGATTTTGTTTAACTGAAGGCATCCGCACATCTTCATATCTGCGTGGTTGTGGGATGTTGAATCCGAGTTCGAGGGTATTCGAATGTCGTATCATGAATCGACTGATGTAGCTCGGAGTTAAGGTAATACTCTACTACCCCTTGTATGCTTTATGAACATGTTGATATCCAGTTAACGCATGCATGCTTATGATGACGTATACTGTAAATTCTGCTTAAATTGAATCAGATTCGAGCAATAAGTATGGATATTAATAAGAGCAAATTATCCGAATAAGATTACTAATGGGCTAACAGTATCAGAAGTTCTAATAGCTAAATTCAGTTAATCTGCAACTCAATCAACATTGTATAAGAATCGAGGCCTAGGATACGGAGTGAGAGATATTAATTATGAAATTACGAAAATGCCCTTGGAGCATAAGTATGACTAAACTACTCCTCTGATAAAGGAAATGATCTAAAATCTGCATTCGACCTGATTATGCAATACGTGTGATACAAACTTGGATAATCCCTCAAACTCTGTATAACACCTGAATGAGAATTTTCTAGAAATAATGTTGAAATCCTAAGTCGATCCTTATGACAGTAATGCGTGAATTAAATGAGAATGATCGTAATGACCAAAAAGACGGTAACGCCCTCGAGCACCTAAATGTCTGATTAATTTGAATGACGTTATACCCTCAAGTTCTGTAATGAATGAATCGTCTGTAAAGGGCCGAAGAGAGTTAGAACGCCGTAATCTCGTTTGAGTACGTGAATGATGGAGGTACCAAATGGTAATTCAGAAAGAAATGGTAGATTTATCTTAGTCTAAAATAACCAAAATACCCTCCTGAGTTAATCGGTAACTAATTATTTGACGAAATTATGGATTTGTTAATAAGACTTAAATAGCTAAGCTTCCCTTAAGTGTTGAGAAATACGACAAGTGTATGCCCATCGCTCACCATATCGATGTAAGGTAGGAAGATCCGCTTAGATTGTATGTTCGATTACTCGAAGTTAAACCTTATAGTAAAGTATGAGGGCGACTGTTCAAACATACAATACAGTCAGTGTTAAGTTATGATGCACGCTAATTACTCACATCTGAACGTTGGTAAGTATTGTCAAGTTGGGTTACGCTGCATTAAACAAATTCTGGAGGTATGATAAATTGTTAGAGCCCCTGAGAATTATAATTTTTGTTCTGATATGATTGTGACATAGTATAAAATTTGTCATGACAGTCAAATAACTAAAAGACCATGATAACCTAAATAATCGGAACATCACTGAAAATATCCGATAACTTAAAAGACTTTAATTTAGAAATTCTTGAATGTCCGGTTAGAAAACTAATGAGCAAATAGGATACTCGAGTTCTGTGAACCATTGCTTATTCAATGTTGGTATAATTACCAGAATGTCCATGAACGTTGAAATGACCATAATGCCATTGTAGGCTTAAACGACTAAATAACTCATGATGCGTCTAAACTCTCAAAGATCTTAATGTATCACCTCCTTAATATCTGGGTTAAACCGTTAGTATGAACCCCTTTTAATAGGGTCCACGTTTCAGAAATCCGTTCAAATCGTCAAAAGTTTAATATGTCCCATTCCGTAAATGCCAAGTATCTCCAAGAAATGATCTGTCCCACCTAGTGTATTCCAGGTGTGATTTATTCTATTGAATGGATTGTATAATTATTTAATTATGAATAATATTATGTTTGATGAACTTGATATATGATGACATTCTCTGCCTACTTGATATATGTCTGCTCAATCTGTATACTTGGTATGTGATTGTTTGATCTGTGATGGTATTGTCTGACTGTTTGATGAATTTGTTAGCATGATCTGTTAGTTTGACCTATGATGGTACAATCTGTTTGCATGATGAATGCTGAAAATGTCTGCTCTGCTCAATAGTATGCCCATTTATCTATCAAAAGCATGAACTTCTGTTTTTGATACTCTAAATAGAATATGCATGTTACATGTATTATGTTACTCATGTCTGGAATCTGAACACCGATTACTATCTGGGGTATACTGTTGGGTTATGTTATGAAGTCTCTGTTGGTACAGCCCTGATCAAGCTGGTAAATCCTTATGGACTCAAGGTCTCCCCTTGAGTGGCACATATGCCCATCGGGCCTAGGGTAAGTCCTTATGGACCTAAGGCATCCCCTTAGGTGGCACATACGCCTATCGGGCCTAGGGTAAGTCCTTATGGACCTAAGGCACCCTCTTAGGTGGCACTTATGCCCATCGGGCCTTGGGTAAGTCCTTATGGATGTAGTTCTGGGGGATTGCATATTGGTGTAAGGTTTGAGGGTAGTTACTAGTAAACCATTGTATGTACTTGAACATTTGCATTGAATTTTTATGTGTTCTCATGATATGATTGGTATGCATTTATGCCTATTTGATATGCACCCTTTGGGACACACTAGACACCAAACTCTCTGATTCCTACCTCGTATGTTACCAACCTATATAATTCCCGTCTAATTCTCAAGGTCTAATTAAAGAACAAATACTGTTATTCTTGAGTATAATGCAACCTCGGAATAGTAAAACAGAAATAGAGGTCGTTACTGCGTGGAACATCATTAAAATGTTATGCATGTCATATATCTGCATGAGCTTATAGCATCTTTTGGTAGTTCTGTATTACTGAGCTTTTCCAAGCTCACGTTATTTTTACTATCGCAGGTTAAAAGATTATAGCATGCTATAATGTTTGACATCAGTGTTCGGAGTTCCCTCGGCGTTGCCTCTGGAGTACGGTACTGTATAGTTAGTGGGCATGTATGTCATGTATTGTTTCATGTCAGTGTCTGTAAACTACTTTCTGAAATTTTTGTTATGTGGTTAAATGATTTTCCTGAAATTGTAATTTTAAACAGAAGTTGATTTTACAATTTAATAAGTGTTTTGAGAAAGAAAAATGTTTTCATGTGTATTTTTCACTGTGGGTCGCTCTTGTGACCCTAATGTGACTTCCTAGGATCCGTTGTAACGCATAGGTGGGTCTAGGGGTTTACATTTTAATTGTCGGATGCCTATCCTCACATATCTGAGCCGCCCTTTACGAGTTTTCAACCCAAATCCTCATTTGGTTTCAAGACCCCCTTTGCTGATTTTCATTTTGAACCCCCTTTGTTATTATTTTTTTTCTTTTCTTTTTTGATTTAATATCTAAAGTGCCCTTTTGGGTTTTCACAATAGATATTTTCATTTTGTGAAGCGCCCTTTCGGGTTTTCACTCCGCTTTTTTATTTTTTTAAATCTCTTTTTGAATTCTTCAAGCATAATATTTCTTGACTAAATCATAATTCACTGGCTTATGTAAGTCCTTGCCATCCATTTTAGTCAGAATCAACGCTCCTCCAAAGAAAGCCTTTTTAACAACATAAGGTCCTTCCCAATTAGGCATCCATTTTCCATGATCATCTCGGTGTATTTGCATGATCTTCTTCAGCACAAGATCTCCCTCTCGAAACTCTCTGGGTCGTACCTTCTTATCATATGCCCGCATCATTCTTTTCTAGTACATTTGATTATGGCAAATAACTCCCAACCTCTTTTCTTCAATAAGATTCAGTTGATCAAATCGAACTTGTACCCACTCCGCATCATCCAACTTTACTTCGGACAAAACACGAAGAGATGAATTTCAACCTCAATAGGAAGTGCTACTTCTGTCCTATAGAATAAAGAATAAGGTGTTGCCCTAGTTGAGGTTCATATCGAAGTTCGATATGCAAACAGTGCGAATGGTAGTTTCTCATGCCAATCCTTGTAAGTTTCTTTCATCTTTGATATGATCTTCTTGATGTTTTTGTTTGCCGCCTCCGCTGCCACATTCATCTTAGGGCGATAAGTTACAGAATTTTGATGCATAATTTTGAACTGCTCACACACTTATGCTATTACCTTGTTATTGAAATTAGTGATGCTATCAATAACAATTCTTTCTCGCAATCCATACAAACAGATTATCTCTTTCTTTAAAAACTTGCAAACTGTTGTTCTCGTGATATTGGCATAAGAGGCTTCTTCTACCCATTTGGGGAAGTAATCAATGGCTACAAGGATGAAATGATGTTCATTAGAAGCCTTTGGGTGAATATGCCCAATAACATCCATGCCCTAGACAGCAAAAAGCCATAGTGAATTCATTGTATGAAGAGGTACCGGTGGGGAATTAATCTTGTCAGCATATATCTGTCATTTATGACATTTCTTGGCATATTCAATGCAATCTCCTTCCATGGTTGCCCAATATTAGCCATATCTCATGATTTTCCTAGTTATCGAGAATCCATTCCCATGTGTACCACATATTCCGTAATGCACTTCTGCATAATGTTTCTAGCTTCGTTAGCATTGATACATCTTAACCGGATCTGATCTTTGCCCCTTTTGTACAGGATCTCCCCATCAAGCACGTATCTTGAAGCCATTATTCTAATAGTTCTTTTGTCATTATCATTTGCCCCCAAGGGATATGTCTGAAATTTTAGGTATTGCAAGATATCAAAATACCAAGGTTTTTTTATCTGCCTTCTCTTCTATGCTATAGCAATGCGTATTGGTTTCATAACTCTGCATCTGGATTGACATCATGTCTTCTGGTTTATTTGCTAAGAATACCGAAGCTAGTGTAGCTAAGGCATCTGCCATTTGATTTTCCTCCTTGGGGATATACGTAAAGGTAATTTCTTCAAACTCTTTTATTAGCTCCAGGATCAATATTCGATACTCTATCAACTTTATATCCTTTGTTTCCCATTCTCCACGAAGTTGGTAGACAACCAAGGCTGAATCCTCGTATACTTTCAGAACCTCTATCTTTCTTTCAATAGCAACCCGTAAACCCATAACACAATCCTTATATTCTGCTATGTTATTAGTACAAAGAAACTCTAGCTTGCTTGTGAAAGGATAATGTACATTGTTTGGAGAAATCAATACCGCTCCAATTCCGCGTCCTAGGGAATTGGATGCTCCGTAAAAAATACAATTTCCAAGTTTCATTATATGGCATTCCATTTTCTTTTGTGGAGATATTCATCACGTCTTAATCTGGGAAATCAAAGTCTAGGGGATCATAATCTTTTGAAGCACGACTTGCTAGGAAATATGCTATAGCACTTCCTTTTATTGCTTTCTGGCTCAAATATATAATGTCGAATTGTGACAACAACATTTGCCAACGTGCCAATCTCCCATCAATGCTGGCACTTCTATCATAAACTTTAATGGATCAAGGCGAGAAATGAACCAAGTAGTGTGGTATAACATGTACTGTCCGAGTCTACGAGTTACCCAAACCAAAGCACAACATAACTTTTGAATTGGTGGGTATCGCACTTCACACTCTGTAAACTCTTTGCTCAAGTAGTAAATAACTCATTTTTTCTTTCTCGTGTCATCGTGCTGCCCCAGCACACATCCCATTGAGTTCTCATAAACTGTTAGATAAAGGATGAGTGGTCTATTAGGAATCGACACAACTAGTATTGGAGCATTTACCAAATACTTCTTAATTTTATCAAACGTTTCTTGGCATTCTTCGTTCCATACTCATGGATTATTCTTTTTAAGCAATTTGATGATTGGATCACATTTATTGGTCAACTAAGAAATCAACCGAGAAACATAATTTAGCCTCCCGAGAAATCCACGAACTTCTTTTTGTGAACGGGGTGGTGGTAGGTTCTGAATTGCCTTCACCTTATCTGGATCTATTTCAATTCCTTTTCTATTGAACACAAATCCCAGGATTTTTCCTGATGTTACTCCAAAAGTACATTTATTGGGATTGAGTTTCAACTGGTATTTCCTTAACCTCAAAACAATTTTCTCAAGTTCCGAATATGTTCCTCTTAAGTATGAGATTTAGTGATCATGTCATCCACGTACACCTCAACTTCTTTGTGCATCATGTCGTTGAACAAGGTAACCATTGCTCGCTGATAAATTGCTCTGGCATTCCTTAATCCAAAAGGCATCACTCTGTAACAATATGTGCCCCACAAGGTTATGAATGTTGTTTTGACCATATCCTCCGGGTTCATCTTTATCTGGTTATACCCCGAAAATCCATCCATGATGGAGAACCATGAATGCCTTGATGTATTATCAAACAAGAAGTCTATGTGTGGCAAGGGAAATTATCCTTCGGGCTGGCTCTACTCAAATCTCTGTAATCCACGCACATACATACCTTCCTATCTTTCTTTGGTACAGAGACTATATTGGCCACCCATTCCAGATATTGGGACACCCCAAGAAAACCATCATCAATCTGTTTTTGTAACTTTTCTTTTATCCTTAATACCATTTCTGGCCTCAGTCTTCTAAGCTTATGCTAAAGTGGTTTACACTGTGGCCTTATGAGCAATTTGTGTACCACTATGTCAGTGTTCAATCCTGGCATGTCTTGATATGACCAGGCGAAGACATCTTTGAACTCTCGTAACAAATCAATCAGCCCTTGTCTTGCTTTTGGCAAGAATGCAGTCCCTATTTTTACCTCTCTCTCGATTTCATCTGTTCCCAAGTTGAGAATCTCTAACTCCTCTTTATGAGGTAGGATCTGCTTGTCTTATTTTTCCACCAACCTTAGTAATTCTTCAGGGATTTCACTTTCTGTTTCATCCTTGACCTCATTGACTTCCATCAGACACATTGGCCGCTCAGAATCTGCTCCAGGATTAGGTTTAGGATCATTCATGCAATCAATAATTGAATACCAACAAAGAAAATATTAATATATATTTTGGAAAGGATGCAAAAAAAACAAGAAACATGTTTTCCATTTATGAATTAGCATGAAAGCATCTTTATTAAAATGAACTGATATGATGGCCCTTTACAGATAACTCCTTATATATCCGTGGGCAAAGGTATAGAGATGTTCATGGTATTTACTCTGTTTTATTCTTATACACTAGAGAAAGCTACTTAGTCGTCCAGTTGCCAAGCACCTCACCAGGGAAGCATGGGTTGATTTTCTCTAGAAATCTCCCAGGTTGAGCCCCCTCAAAGACTCCTTCAACAAAAAGCCCTTCCAAGTCATTACCAAAAATCTCCTCCTCATGTAACTTTGCAGTTTCACAGTTGACCTCTTCAAGTTGCTTCTCAACATTCTTAAATCCTCGTGACTTGAAGATTTTTTCCAGGTCGAATGAGGTTACAGGCTTGGAAGGAGCTTTAGTTCCCAAAAAATGGGCTCTCCTTTGTTCTTCTCTTCTTTTCAGATCTTTCAGCCTCTCTTGTATGCTAGGTTGAAACCAAGTCCAAAGTAGTCCTTTTTCATGATGAAAGGTTTTGGACGTAGGCACCCCTAAAGATGCTTTCCCAGTCCCTTTCCTATCTTTGCACCCCTTCCGAGCGTTTCACGTATAGTCATCTTGATACAATTCGACAGCCTTGGTTGAAGAAATGGTTTACCTTTAGCTTAAAAAGTTGCATTGACAAATTCTAAAGCTCTGAAAGAACATTCAAGGGGATTTTCATTAGCTTCAATATATAGAGCATCAGTGGTTACCGAAGTAATAATATCTTCTTCTGCCCCAACGTTGACTACCTTCCCTTATATCAGAAACTTTAACTTCTAATGCAGGGATGACAAGACTACACTGGTTGAATGAATCCAGTGTCTACCCAATAGGCAATTATACGTGGGTTTGATGTCCATCACCACAAAATCTAAATTGTAAATTGTTGGCCCAATTAATAGTGGCACCTCAATTTTCCCAGTACGTCTCGAGTGGTACCATCGAAGGCCCTCACAGTGTTCTTATATGTCTTCATGTGTGAATCATCGATTGACAACCTTTGTAGAGTTGCCATCGACAGAACATTCGGAGCTCAACCATTGTCTATTAGGACTCCTGACAACACACAACCCTTACAGTGCGTGGTGATGTTTAAAGCCTTTACAGACCCCATTACCCCTTCAGGAATCTCATCATCAGTGAATGTAATATAATTGTCAGCAGTAATATGATTCACTATCCTGTCCAACTTGTTCACAGATATGTCGTTCGGTACGAACGTCTGATTGAGCACCTTTATTAGAGCATTGCGGTGCCCCTTAGAGCTTAGCAACAACTCTAGGATAGAAATTCTTCCATGTTTCCTTTTCAACTGCTCGACTATACTATACTCATTGTGCTTCAGAAATTTCAGAAACTCTTAAGCTTGTTCTTCTGTCACCGGCTCATTTATTTTTGGAGCAGGATCTTCCCCAAAATTATCTCAGTTACTGCCACAACCTTTCCTTTAATCTTCTGTGCTTCTTTAGATACTTCAGAAGAAGAATAACATCTACCACTACGAGTAAAGTGTCCCACCTCATTCATTGTTTCTGTGCCAGGATGTTCATCCTTCTTTTCTTCTGGCATTGTGTTTATTTCATCTAGTGACTTTTTCTCCTCATATGGTTTTCCTTCCTCAAGCATAGTCACATTAGCTGCACAATTCCAGGGAATCTTGTGGGTGCTCTTGAAAGCAAATGGCACGGGAGATGAAATCACAACCTTTGGAGCCACTGTTGGCTTTTCATCTGACCAGCTTTCAGCCTTGGGTCTAACAGAAACAATCAAAGGCTTGTGAATTCCGTATTTGACTCTAGAACACTCGGAAGTACACGCCTCTACTTCTTTCTTCTCTTCTGTTTTCTCAAAGAACTCGATTTCTTTATTAACCATCATCTTCTGTATTAAGCTTCCGAACTCTGAGTAGTGTTGAATCTCGTTGTCACATTCTTGGTGATACTCATAGTACACATCATATTGCACTTCCATTTCCACTTCCATGCCTATCTCAATCATCTTGGCATTATACAACTGTTCAAATACCTATCTCAATGGAGATCTGATTTCTGAAACATCAGTCTTCAATCGTTTTACTTCATCATCTTTATATATGACATTCAGTCCTCGCCCATCGTGACTCGGCAAGGGATGTGCTGCAATACTAGGCTCATCAAACTTCAAAATCCCATTGTTGATCAGATTTTGAACCACCTTTTTGAATGTCGTGTAGGTCTCGATCGAATGCCCCGGTATTCCGGCATAGAATTCGCAATGAGCATCAGGTTTTTACCATGGAGGGTAAGAAGGATGCAGAGGGGTCAGATAATATGGCCTTACCAAATCCGCTTTGTACAACTGAGGGTATAGTTCAGCATACGACATCGATATTGGTGTAAAATTCATCTTTTCATTTCTTAGGCCACGAGAATCCGTTTTGTTCAAACCTTGTGAATTTCCTGATGATGTACCATGTAAAGTGATGGTTACATTCTTAGGAGCCTCATATGCGCTCGTATTGTTCACCTCATTATCTTTCCTCTTGTAATTCCTTAAGGAGCTCTCCCCAGTCTCAATCCTAACACTTTTAATCGTTGCTTCTATCAGTTCCCCAGTCATTGCTATGTCAGCAAAATTATGTGTAGCAATACTGATCAATTTTTTGAAAGTGGTCCTCTCAAAGTCTAAACAAACATGTGGGCAACCTCACTTTCCATCAGTGGAGGCTGCACTTGGGCCGCTATATCCCTCCATCTCTGGGCATACTATCAGAGTGTCTTATCATTTCTCTATTCCATGCCTTGCAACATAACTCGGCTAGGAATCATTTCCGTCACATGCTTGTAGTGCTCTACGAAAGCTCCAGAGAGATCCTTCCATGATCGAATGTTCATACGGCTCAGTTGTGTGTACCATCGTGCCGCTGAACTAGTTAAACTATCTAGAAAGCAGTGTATCAACAACTTTTTGTCTTTCAAGTGAGCAGCCATCTTTTGGCAGTACATTGTGAGGTGGGCTTTTGGGTAAGTAATCCCATTGTACTTCTCGAAATCCGGGACCTTAAACTTCAAAGGAAGCACCGGACCAGCCACTAAGCTCATTTCAACCGCACCCGGTCCTATCTCATTCACTTTCTGTATTTTTAGCAAGCGGTCCTCTAAGACTTTGCAGTGGTCCTCGTACTTCTTTTCGATATCGGGGAAAATTTTCTCTATCTCATTCAAAGTACTCAGATCAGGAACCTCTTCACTACTTCCAAAATTCACTCCAACGTGCATTGGATGACTAGGCGTTGCTCCTGCCAAATTGATGTGGACCTTCTTTGCAGAAGGAGGTCCTTCGGGCTGCACCCTAATGTGAGATGTGGTTTCTTCTTGGTCATTCATTTCATTGGAAGAACACTCATGTACTTTGCCCTTTCCAGACTCTTTTGGTCCCAACAAAGTAGTTAGCTGATTGATAATCTCTTTTTGAGTCCGAGCAAAACAATCCTTGAAAGATTGCTCCATTCTATCAAAGTGCTTTTGAGTTTCCACTCGATTATTCTCCAAACCGGCAAATTGATCCTTAAAAGCCATGGCTTTAAAGTGTAAGCGGGTTCCGTATGAAAGCGGAATGATTGCGGCTTAAAAACAAACTACCATAAAACCTTTCTTCATTAAACCCCTTATTTTGTAAAATATAATGCTAATGTATGCATGTATGAATGCAAGGAGACATCAGATTCAAGAACTAGTCTTTTGGAAACATTCATTTTCCCGAAGGTCCAAATACAAGGAAAAGCTAATTTCTTCTACAGAAAACTACTAGCCCTAACTCCTAGATTAACCAATTCATGTAGCAGACGAGTGATGACTTCTCAGTGCTCCAGCTCGACATCCGATCGTTCCAACGGGCTCGTAGCTTGCCTCGATAGTATCTACACATATGAAGTAACACTCCTGACTTGTTTCTTGAAGTTTACCAATTCATCATTCTGGTTCTGGACTTTGCGTTGTGTTGCTTCATATTTGTCCTTCCATGCTTTGCTTTCTTGGTATAGTGCTCCTTCATATCCTGCGAGCTTCTCTTTCAAATCCTGCACCATATTTTCTAACTCTGATATCTTTTGCTACAACCCTTCCCTCTCTTGTTCCATCTGGACCTTGTCTTCATTGTGGTATTTCATGATCAACTGTTCTAACTGTGTCACTTGGCTCATTAAATCAAAGTTTTTGGCCTGTTCTTCCTTTAGTTTCTTCTTTGCCTTGCCGCTTGATTCTTTGCTCGCCCGGGATTTCCTCTCGTACATCTTTTGTAATAATGTATTTCTTTTGTCATGGCGTCCAATTTTTCTGACAAGTTTTTCACCACCTTACCTGTCCCTCCTTTTTGCTTTGCCTAGTAGCTGTCATGAATTTCTTGTAGCTCTTTTAGATCCCGACTGATCTTTTTGTTTTGCTCAATTAACTCTTTTTCCTTTCCTTCGTGCATATTCACTTGCAGCTTTGCCATGGTCAATTCTTCAGTAAGGTAACTGATTCCTTTCTCATATTTCTTCAAGTCCAACTCTCGATCATGCCTAAGTTTTTCCAATGCAGAAGGTGCTTCTCTAACAGGTTGAGCAGACGAGCCGACATTCACCTATCTTTCTTGAAACGTATTATCATTAACCCTTTGTGTCCTCCATTCCTCATATCTTTCCATCACTTCCAAGTCCTGATACGGTTGAACCCTTCTCGGCCTTTCCCACGGTTTTGCAGTCTGAGTTACTATCCCTTTGTAGTCATTTGTCTTATATGCATATTCGAATTTTTCCATACCCGCAGTAGTTGGTACAAACTTCCTTGAACCGAACTGCCTGGACACCAACAGGGGGCAATAGGCTGTTCCTCCCAAAATTCCAGGTAACATGACTGTAAAACTCTTAATTTAACTTAACTTGATTTTGATATAACAAATATTTTAAGGACTATTTTGCAAAGTAAATAAAGTTTTTAAGTTCTCAAAAAGATCAAATCGACAAGTAAAAATTTAACCCAAAATGTTTTTAAGATTTAAAATTAATCCCCATAAAATTTTAGAGCCAAAACTATAAACTTCGCATAGGCGTTTCGATAAGGCTTAGGCCTTTTTCGATACGCTTTGCCACTAGAAATTTACAAATTGAACAAGTCTCGAAACGGCTTAAACCTGTTTCGATACGACCTTCATCTAGGCAAGTCAAACTTTAACTTTGTTTCAAAACGAAAGTTATCGTTTTGATACGGGGGTTAAAAGTTTTCAAATTAAGCATTTAATGTTTTCGACTATTACTTTTCAGATAGCAAACTTTTCAAAATTAGAGCTCGTTTTGATACGGCCTAAAAAGGTCTCGAAACGATTTCCTACTGGAATTTTAATGAACTCAACTGTTTCAAAACCCGGTTTCGAAACGGCCCCTATAGTTTTGAAACAGCCTCGAACGTTTCAATACGACCCCTTTAATGCACTTAACGACTCTTTCTACTTTAGTCATGTTTCAAAACAGGTACGAGTGTTTCGATACGGGTAGTTGCAGAACTGCATTTATGGAGGGAAGAGAGAGCCCCAACGGCTCTATTGATGATCTCAACCACCCAAACAGCTAGAAATCAATGAGAAGGTATAAAAGGAAGCATTTTAAGCACCAACAACGATGATTGAGCCTCAAGGCAACAACAAAGCATTCAAATCCAACCCTTGTTCATTTTAGAGTCAAATCTTTGTACCCACTCAAGTGTGTTTTCATTGTAATTTTAATTAAGAGTTTGGGGAGTGTTTGATTGTATTTGGGTAAACATCAACCTTTGAGAGGTACTATTAAGGTTTACTAAATTCCTTAATTGTAAAGAGTGTGTTGGATTAAGCTTTGGGTAGAAAGCTTAATTAGTATTGTAAGGTTTCCTCCTCATCCAAGAAAAGGGGAAGAATCAATAGTGGATTGGTTGAAAATCCTTAGTAGGAGCTAAGGTAGTAGAGTTAGAGTTCATTTAGGAACTTGAACCACTATAATTGTCTTGTGTCAAATTTTCATTCATCCAATTTCCACCCTCAAATTTTTAATCGCCAATTCAACCCCTATTGGCCATTTGCAATCGTTTGATCAACTCAACAATTGGTATCAGAGCTACACTCATCGGAAGGATTACAACCCTCTTGAGTCGATTCTAGGAGAGTTTGATCAACAACAACTTCAAGCAATGGCATCCACCTCTGGCCCCAACCTCTGTGAGTCTCAATCCACCACCAAACGACCATTCTTCAATGGGGATAACTACCCATATTGGAAGAATTAGATGCATTTCTTCATGAAATCCAACGATTACATGGTGTGGGACGTTGTAGAAGACATGCCAAGCATTCCTATGAAGAGATATGGTGAAGGAAGATTAGTCCCAAAGGTCAAAGCCGAGATGACCGATGAAGATAAAAATGGTTGCAAGTCAATGATAAAGCCTTGCATATGATCTTTTGTGCTTTCGGTCATGATATCTACTCAAAGGTGTCTTCCATCGAAAGTGCCAAGGAAGTTTGGGATACCCTTGAGACGACATATGAGGGAACTAGCGATGTTAAAGAGACAAAGATCAGGTTGCTCAATTTAAGCTATGAGAATTTCAAGATAGATCCCGATGAAAGCTTCTTCAAGATGTTTGATCGGTTCTCGGTCACCTTCAACAGTTTAAAAGGCTTCAGTGAAGTCATTCCCGAAGATAAGCTAGTTCGGAAACTTCAATATTCTCTTTCGAAATCGTGGGATGGAAAAAGAACGACCATCATTGAAGCTAGAGATTTGAAGACTCTCAAGCTTGATGCCCTTGTTGGATCTCTACTCACTCGTGAGATCATTAAAAAAGGAAGGGAAGAAGAGAAGAAGAAACAATATAAGAAAGTTGAGAAGAAGGAGGTTGAGAAGAAGAAGATCGGAATCGCACATAAACCTTCATACAATGATAGCAATTCAAGTGAAGAGGAAGATGAGGAGATGGCCATGTTGGCCAAAAGGTTCACACGTTTCATGAAGTCCAATTGGGGAAGAAAATTCAATAGAAAGGGGGACTTCAAGAATAGAAATAAAGAAGAAGAGAAGGACCAAATCACTTGCTATGAGTGCAAGAAAACCGGACATATCCGATCCGAGTGCCCTCAATTGAGAAAGAAAAGCTTTGGAAATAGGAACAAGCTCAAAGCTCAAGTGGCAACTTGGAGTGGCGAGGAGTCATCCGAAGAGGAGGAGGAAGTGGTCAATCTTTGTCATATGGCATTTGAGGAGGAACCAATGGTAAACCCTAACACATCATCTTTTACTTACAATGAATTATATGATACTTATGATGAGTTACAAGATGTTTATGATGAATTGGTTGAAAAGTATAAAGAGTCTATTTTGAAAAATAAGAAAAACATTTTCGATTTGAAAAATCAAAATGAGTCTCTTTCAAAGACCAATTCAGAATTGGAAAAAAAATGTTTTATATTTGATGAATCTTTCAAATGATCTCAAAAAGAAAAATGTTGATTTACAAAAACTTCTTTCCGATTTTCAAGATTATCACACCAAGAAGGTGGATAATCTTAAAATCTATATTACTATTGGGAGAAATAATTTTGATAAAGGAAATTCTTCTAAAACCCAATATGTAAAAAGAAAACCTTTTTATCCTAATCAAAGAAAATTTTCAAAACAATCTAAATATAAAAGAATTAGAAGTGTTTGGGTTCCTAAGGAACTAGTAACTTCTAAGAATTATGATGTCATGTCTTTTTGGATTCCTAAGGGAAACAAGATTTTGGAGGCTAACACACATGGACCCAAAATGATTTTGGTACCAAAAACCAAAGCCTAATTTCTTTGTTTGTAGGGGGCATTGCTACAAGGCCAAAGCTTCAAGTCAAAACACATGGTACCTTGATAGTGGATGCTCAAGACATATGGCCAGAGACAAGAGTAGATTCAATGAGCTCAAACCAAAGCATGGTGGAGTAGTGACATTTGGTGACAACTCCAAAGGCCATATTAAGGGTATTGGCTCCATTGGTAACCACTCTTCCATATTGTAAAGTGTCCACAAGTTCTATATTTTGTACACATTCATGCACTTATTATTGTTGTTCTTAAGCTCATTTAGGCATATTTAGGTGCATTGCATGCATAATAACAATATTTGCTCTTTTACCATGCTTTTATTGAATATTCTATGTTTAGTTAAGAAAGGATATTGTTGTAGTTTAGTTTTCATTTTCAGGTGTTGTAGCTGTGTAGAGGAGGAAAAGACAGGAGAGCATGGAGCAAAAGGAGTTGTACTGAAGCAGTTCCAAAGTGCTGCCAAGGACGCCGCCGCAGCAGCATTGCCTCCGACTACCGCCCAAGCAGGAGTTAAATTGACTTAGTCAAGATGGGTTGCGGTTGAAAGAGGACAATTTCCTGAGTTCAATGAGCCCAGTCTTGCAGTTTGCTGAAGCCTGTAGCTGCCTGAATAGCTGATTGAAGAGGGATAAGTAGGGTGACTTATCTTTACTTACTAGAGAAGGCAACGTCCAAATAGTCCACATTCAAGTCAAAAGGAGTCAACATTTAATATAAAGTTACTTTAAGGACTTCTACTCCAAGGAGGACTCAAACTTAGGCCATGAGCCCTATATATACCAATGTATGTGAGGGTATAGGGGAATAGCAGAGAGGTAGATAGATAGATCATGTTAGGGTTTAAAGTTTTTTTGTATGTAAAGTAGTTGTGAGAAACGATTGTATTAGTTTAACTGTTTTTTCAATAAAATACTCTCAAGTTTGCTTAATTCATGTTCTTCACTTCTTCAATTAGTTCCAAAAGTCCATGTAACCCCCTCGTCCCGATCTGGGCGGCCGACCGGTCCGAGTGGGTTACACGGGGAAAACCGAGGCAAAACCCGTTAAGGCTCCACTTCGGTTAACAACCCAAGTAAACTTTTTTCTTTAATTATCTTGTCTAGATGAATTCAATTAGACCTATATGAGAAGCGACAATGGAAAACAAGACTAAACCATACAAACGACACATAATTTTATTTAAGTTTACCATGTATTCAAGTTAGGTTGATTTCTTGCACACGCGACCCAAACACAGATAAACAATTACTAACAAGGCTCACAAGAAAGCTAACATCGAATAGGGCCTAATGCCCAACACTTGAGAACCTTTAGAGATGTCAAAAGCGCACATTTCAAGCCTATGTTTCGAAACAGGCTTGCCCGTTTCGATACACGAGCCCCGGTTTAAAAAGCCAGACTATCCATTCCAATATGCTCCACCCCGTTTCGGAATAGAGGTCCATTTCGCCTAGGCGTTCCGAAACACGTTCCGGAACAGGCACTCACAGTAGCAAAAACGTTTCGATACTCGTATCGGAACAGGGGTTCACAGTAGCCAAACCGTATCGGAACGCGTTCCGATACGGGTGTCCATGGAACCACACCCGTTCCGAAACAACCTTACTCGTTCCGAAACACTTGCAGTCTGTGTGTTACTAAAACCAGATTTTTGCATCTCCAAAAGCTCTCAACAAGCCACAAACATCAAGAAACAAGATATAACATGCATTTACCTACTGTTGAGGCATTCACCCTACTTCAAACATGTTCATCACACAACATACATGAAAAGGCCATACATTCTAAGGAATCAAGCATTCACCAAAAGAGACATACATTGCATAACAAGGTTTTCATGCCTTAGAACAAAACATACACAAAAACATAAAGATAAGGGCACAAGGCCAACATACATGCCAAGCAAGCCACAACCAAAACACCAACATACTAAAGGAGTCTAAACAAGCTCCTTAACACAAGCAACATACACAAATCCCCATTGCTTATCTATTACATCTTTAGCTTAAAAGTTAATACTTGACGACAGCAAAAAGCACACTTAGAGGCCATTCTCCTTGCACAAGCAACCCACGAACTAAGGACCTGCAATGTCGAACAGAAGAAAGCGTAAGCGTAAATCTTAGTGAGGGTAAGCTCATAAAACAAACCTCGACAATGCAGGGTCCAAGCACGAGCAACAAAACCAATGATGATGCATGTTTCCTTACCTTCGGAACCACATGAATCAAATATATGAAATTCATGAACATAACATCAATTATCATGCCATGCTCAACATGTCCACAATACAACCATAAGGAACATATTTAACAAATTGTATTGGCACCTAGCTATGACCCTAATACGCGGATAACAACCGTTGGAACTCACATCCAACGATTCAACCCTTACATTACCTTACGGTAAGATTACACTCATTACCGTTGCACGCGGAGGGGATTCCACTCATCCTCACGCCCCGTCGATGGGATTCCTCTCATCACCGACTAACATATAAAAGAAGATTCCCGGGCGTACCCGTACTCCATCTTGGTGACTACCATCACCAAGACCATGCGCGCATTTCGACACTCGTCTGCACACTAACATCCTAATGATCGATCATTTGTACCCAAGCATACTAGTGCCAATACTATCTCAACACAAGCTTATCATAACACAATATGCTTACCATTTCCCGTGCTTAGCACGTAGCCACCATGATTTACCATCATGCACCCACATTTCATCAAACACATGCATATCACAAAACATAAATGAATCATCATGCCTCATTATCACACATATGCACAAAATGCATAGCAACATCATTCACATTTAATACATGAGGCATAGCACAACATTTAGAAGTTCAACCAAAGTTTTCTAAACTAAAGCTTGAGATTAGACTACCAATCTAATCCCAACTCTAGGTGGGTTTACCAAGCCCGACCTAAGTCTACATGCTCGAAGCAACGTTTGAAAACCAATTTAAAATCGAAGAACCACTCATCGGACTTTCCAAACACAAGCAAACAACTGATCAAGCTCCCAACGGTTCCAGATTCGAATGTGAGGCTTCACCAACACAATCCCTTGTTTCTAAACAATCAAATACACTCTATTAATCACCAAAACAAACACAAACCACTGTTGTAACTCAGAACACCAATCAAGCTCAAATTCAAGCCAAGAACACTCTCAAAACCTACATTTTCGTGCAGCCACAAAACCCAGCAAGGAACTCTCATTTCCAACATCAAATTCAACATCCAACACTCCCAAAGCAACCTTTAAACATAACCTAACCATCATCTCCCAAGTTCTTATCCAAAACAGCCCCAAAACCCCATTTAAAGCACTCTAAAACCTCACTTAAACCCAAATCCGAAAATCAGTTTAAAACCATTCAAAATTTAGATATGTTAGACCATTTGGGTTATTAAACACTATCTAACTTCAAAGAATCAAAAGCTCGATCAAAAGTCAATAAAGTTTGGATTTTTATTGTTTAAACTCAAAATCTCAAAACACAAAATAATGGGTTTCATTGAAAACTAAAAACATGAGTAGCAAGGGGAAGATGAGGACAACTAAAAAATGTTATTACCTTTCAAAAATCTTCAAAGATGAGGCAAGGAGGAAATGGAAAAGTAACCTTCCATGGAGAGAAGAAGAGTGTCGTTGGTTTGAAAGTGGGTGGGGAAGAAGATGATGAAAAAGGCACTTTTTTGTTTTGTCTTATTTTTAAAGCCAAAAGTCACTTTTACCCTTAATGAAAATGAGTTATTACCATAGTTTAAGATCCATGGCTATTTGGGTTTAATTTAAAACAAGCCCAACATAAATTTATTTGTTTTGAAAATACAAGGCCCATAATTATATTTTAATAATTTAATTTCACCCGACTCCCAAACTCGGGTGTTACAAGTCCAGTTGAAGAAATTCATTTGTTGGGCACGAGAGTGTAAAACTCACGAAAGAATTAAGCACGGTCTCATCATGTCGAGGTGTTGACTAATTCGGCTTAGACATAAGTTAGAATTTCAGCGGCTAAAAGGAGCAACCAAACGTCGACTGCATGTGTTAGGTTTACGCTGAGATTGCTAGGTATTGCCTACATCACGTGGTGACAGAATCCTTGCCTAGACATAGGAAGGATCACTTCAGAATTGCTTCGCCGAACTTGGAGTATCTGCCAGACTTGCCGCCAAGACTTCTCTCCATCTTACATGCCGAGACAACAAAAGTTGCAAGAGCAGAGTTCCGTTGTGGCAGCGAAAGTTGCCGCTGCCTCAATCCGCCTTTACCCACCGAGGAAGAATATCGTGGCAGCACAAAACAACTTGACCTACTCAACGCAGTTTCACACTAAGCAACAGCATAACCCTGCTCTCTCTATAAATCTGATTACTTCCTCTTTTACTTGTGTTTTATTTTACTTTTCTTCTCAAACAACTATCTCACTTGTGCATTTACTTTTCTTGTGCAGGAACAACAATTCGAACCAAGATGTCCAATCCCTGTGGGAGACAATATCTTATATAATATAACTTGATAAGAGCGTGCACTTGCGCTCATAAATATAGTACACCCAAACACTCTACACATATTCATTGAAAATGTCTTATATGTCAATAGTCTTAAGCATAATTTATTGAGCATTAGTCAATTATGTGATCAAGGTTTTAATGTTCTTTTTGATAAAAATGGTTGCAAAATAATGAACATTAAAACAAATCAATTGATGCTCATAGGGCATAGGATAGGAAATATCTACATTATGCATTTAGATGACATTCACACATCTCATGCATGTTTAGTTGCATATGATGAGCATGACTCATGGCTTTGACATAGAAAATTATGACATGCTAGCTTGAGTGTTTTAGAAAAATTAGTTTCCCTTAATCTAGTTAGAGGTTTACCCAAACTTAAGTTCTATAATGATAAAATATGTGATGCATGCTCTAAGGGTAAACAACATAGAACCTTATGTAAATCCATTAATGATGTCTCTACTAGTAGATGCTTACAATTGATTCACGTGGATCTTTTTGGGCCAATTAGGACTATGAGCTTTGGTGGTAAATCATATGTTTTTGTACATGTTAATGGCTATTCTAGGTTTACTTGGTGTTCTATTCTTAAGTACAAAAGATGAGGCTTTAGAAAAATTCATCACATTTTCAAAAATAACTCAAAATGATCTTGAGCTTAAAATCACTCACATTAGAAGTGATCATGGAACCGAGTTTCAAAATTTGGGATTTGAAGAGTTTTTAAATGAAATTGAGATTAGCCACAATTTTTCCGCACCTCGCACTCCTCCACAAAATGGGGTAGTTGAGAGGAACACCCAAACTTTAGAAGAAATGGCTAGAACCATGCTTTGTGAAAATAATTTACCTAAATATTTTTGGGCGGAAGCCACAAATACCGCTGGCTACATCATAAATCGAGTAACGATTAGGTCAATTTTGAAGAAAATACCATATGAGATTTAAAAATCTAATAAGCCTAACATTGGCTATTTTCATTCATTTGGTTGCAAGTGTTTTGTTTTAAACAATGGAAAAGACAACTTAGGTAAATTTGATGCTAAAAGTGACGAAGCTATTTTCTTATGATATTTTTTAAACTCTTAAGCCTATCGTGTATTTAATAAGAGAACTTTAGTAGTAGAAGAGTCTATACATGTTGTTTTCGATGATAACCTCCTTCCGAGGAAGGATTCATGTGATGATGATGATGTAGGGATCATTGAAGCCATTGATGGAGGACAAACATCAAAGGTGGATGAGATTCCAACAAAAAAAGAAGATGCACAAGATTCACCTCTTGAAGCCTTGAAGGACTTGGCTCTTGAAGAAAAGGAGGTGACATAACCAAGGGAGTTCAACTATGTCAAATGTGGTGAAATCTTGGGTGATCCATCCAAGGGGGTAACTACTAGGTCCACTCAAATTAATGAACCATGTTGCATTTATTCCATGCATTGAGCCTAAAAATATAAAAGAAGCATTAAAAGATGATTTTTGGATTTTGGTCATACAAGAAGAACTTAATCAATTTGAGAGAAGTAAAGTATGGACATTAGTTGAAAGGCCTAGTAATCAATCTGCTATAGGAACTAAATGGGTCATTAGGAATAAACTAGATGAGAGTGGTAACATAGAGAGAAACAAGGATAGGCTTGTTGCTCAAGGTTACAATCAAGAAGAGGAAATTGATTTTGATGAAACATATGCACCCGTAGCTAGAATGGAAGCTATTAGGATGCTTCTAGCATTTGCATGCTACCATGATTTCAAGCTTTTTCGAATGGATGTAAATAGTGCTTTTCTAAATGGTTTTATAAATGAAGAAGTGTATGTTGAATAATCACCGGGTTTTGAGGATCCTAAATTTCCAAATCATGATTTTAAATTAACCAAAGCTCTTTATGGTTTAAAACAAGCTCCTAGAGCTTGGTATGAATGGCTTTCAAACTTTTTTATTGAAAAAAAGTTTTGGAAAAAGGCAAGGTAGACACTACACTCTTTATAAAAAAGATATTGTAATGACATCTTAGTAGTGCAAATTTATGTTGATGATATCATTTTTGGTTCTACTAATGAATGTTATTGCAAAGAATTTTTTAAGCTAATGCAAGGTGAGTTCGAGATGAGCATGATGGAGGAAATCTCATTCTTTTAGGGGCTCCAAATCAAACAAAGGAAGGATGACACATTCATCAATCAAGCAAAGTATGTGAACGAAATGCTCAAGAAGTTCGACTTGGAGAATGCGAAGCCTCAAGTCACTTCTATGAACTATTCTATAAAGCTTGACAAAGATGAAGGAGGTAAGTGTGTCGATTCTAAGCTTTATAGATATATGATAGGTTCTTTGTTTTACCTTACCGCAAGTAGACCAAATATTATGTTTAATGTTTCTTGTGTGCTAGGTTCCAAGCTAGTCCTAGAGAATCACACTTAGTAGTCATTAAGAGAATTTTTAAATACCTTATAGACACACCTAACTTAGGTCTTTGGTATCCTAAGGATTCTTCCTTTAGCCTTCATGCTTATTCGGATGCGGATTATGGGGGATGCAAGATAGATAGGAAAAGTACCTCCAGAATATGTCTATTCTTAGGTAGTATGCTCGTATCTTGGTTCTCTAAGAAACAAAATAGCGTAGCCTTATCTACCACCGAAGCGGAGTACATATCCTTAGGAATTTGTTCTGCTCAAGTTCTTTGGATGAAGCAACAACTCTTAGATTATGTCGTTCAAGTAGATGTCATACCCATTAGGCGTGACACCACTAGTGCCATTTGTCTCACTAAGAATCTCATCCAACACTCTAGAACCAAACATATAGAAATTAGACATCATTTCAATAGAGACCATGTTTTGAAAAATGATGTTGTTCTAGAATATGTTGATACCTTGAACCAATTAGCGGATATATTTACCAAACCTTCAGATAAAGAGCAATTTTGGACCCTTATGAGACAGTTATGTTTAACTAGCCTTTCTTGACCCTTTTAGGTCCCAAATGGTCAATTTTTTCTTGAAATTGGTTGATGTTCATGCTTATATTAATTTGCATCATTTTGCTTCTATGCATGGTGCTAAGGGGAGTATGCATTGATATTTTCCATTAAATTGTGCTCATATATCATTCCCATGCATTTAGGCTCGATCTAAGTTGACTCTTTGAACATGAAACTGCGCAAACTGCAGTTTCTGGTAAGGGTGTATCGAAACAGCTAAATCTATTTCGATACGAGATACCTTAGGAAGGGTTTTTTCCCTTAAGGGTTTCGAAACGGGCTCTTGAAAGGGACGTCTCTGGAATTATTGGGATTGAAATGGGTAAGTGGTGTTTCGAAATGGCCCCGATCATCAAAACAGTCGTCTTTTGGTTTTGAAACTTATGTTCCGAAACGCTCGTAACCGTATCGAAACGGTTACTCGATGTAAAGGCTATTTAATACCTTTCCATCTTTAAAAAGCTTTCTTACTAAACCCAAACTCCTCTCAAACCCTAAGCTAAATTTTTCTATAATTTTTCACTAAACCTAAAAGTTTTTACATACTAAATTGACGGTTTTTGCTCTGAACAACAATCCTAAGCAAGCTTCAACAACTTTGTGCATTATCATCTATCTATTCCTCCCAAATCCCAAATTCAAGGTATTTTCCTATTTTTCTTTTTCTTTTCAATTTTCATTTGATTTCTTTAGTTTAAAATTATTGTTTTTGCATATATTACTTGTATATACTATGGACTTTGATGTTTTTACAAAATTTTTCTAAAAATCCGAAATTTTTTATTCGAATATAAAATTCTTTAACCGTGTTTTTCAAAAATTGTTTTTAGTTATTCTCTTGTAAAAACTTGTTTTTGAACCTTTTTGTATATTCTTTAAACCTATATTGTATATTATCAAACCTTGATTATAGGATTACTATTGGATTAAATGTGGATTTCTTATGCATACATATTTATTTTTGCTTGCTTAATATTTTTAGGATGACATCCTCCAAGAAGAGAGCTAGAGTTACAGAAGAGGGTCAAGGGTCTGTAACATCCGAGAAAAACCTCCCTAGACCAAATCTAGCCTATATTTTCAAAAAAAAATTCCAAACCCCTACCGCTCAACAAGCATACAAATACTACCAAACCATCAAATTTCGACTCGAGCGTGTAGTTGACGTTGATTTCCTTGATTCCGACCGTTTTCACTTTAGATACTATGATCTTTTAACTCGTTGGAATCTCATGACCTTTTTAGGCATTCCCGGAATCACGTACCGAAACCTAGTTTTATTGTTCTATTCCAATGCCAAATGTGTCCTAAGTCCCGACTGTTCCCAAGTTATAGTCATTGACTCATATCTTTTAGGGAAGAAAATTCGTATGGAGCCATCTAACTTGGTCAATCTACTTGGTCTTAAAGATGAGGGCATTGAAGATGAGAACTCTCTTGATCCTTATACTGGTCAACTGAATACCTTATATGTCCATGATCGATTCCTTCATCTCAGGATCTCATGGTGGTTCCGTCAATCCAGAGGGAAGTTTTCACACATAGAGAGGTGGATGGTTTTTGGCTTAAGTGTTTCCGCCAAGAGCAACAACCCAACTTGGTCAAGATTATATTTGTGAAGATGATGCACTTAGTCAAGAACCGTAACAACGTTTCCTCCTTCACCTATGGAACAGTTTTGAGCCACATCTTTTTCCTTACTGGGATTGATTGCACTTTTGATATTGAGGAGCCCTTCAAGGAGAAGCTAAACGAGACTACACTTGTGAAGTTTGGTTTTCGCTTCAATGGTGAAGATTGGGTTCGTGTGCCTCGTGGTGAACGTGCTCAAGTTCAAGCTCCTCCTCCACCTCAAGGTGCTCCACAAGCTCCCAACAATGATGCAATGATGGCTTTCCTTACCGAACAATTCACCGGCTTGCGTACTCACATGGATGCCCGTTTCCAAGCCTTGGAGAATCACTTTGTTGGTATGGAGAATCGTCTTTCTGCCATTGATGTAACGCCCTGGTTTTGGGCCAAGATGTTTTAGACATCGAATCGGACTGATCGGTAACGGTTCGAATCATGTTAAATGATTTAAGGAAATCAAGGATCGGGAAAGGATAAAAATATGGTAAAAATTGCTAAAATCCTCTAAAATCATGTTTAAGAGATTGGCCAAATCAATTTTACAAAAAGAATTTCGGAAGTTGTACATTTTGGGTAGTGACCAAAATGTAAAGTTTCAAAACGTGGAACATTAATAAAATTTAAAAAGAAGACAAAATCTTAGAATCTTTAGGGAGCTATGGTGCAATTACACCTTCCTTAAATTGAAATGTGTTTTAAAATAATTTTGGATGATTATAATAAAAGGGATTTTTATTTAATTAAAAATGATAAAATAGGAAATTTAGATTTCATTTCACGTAACTACCTCTCATTTCAGAAAAACCATTTTCTCAACTCTTTTCTCCAGATTTCTTTTCTCCCAAACACTCTCTCTTAGATTTCTAAACCATTTTCAAGAGTTCTCTTCAAACTCTTCAAGCTTTGTGAAAGGAAAACTTGTCAATCATTAAGGAAGGAAAGGATTGGAGGTAAATCCCGTTCTCAACCTTCAATCTAGGTTCTTTATTGAAATTCCCAAGATCTTTGACTTCTAAATGTTGTTTTTGGCTGAGTTTTCATTATAGTTTTGATTTGAGATCAAAATCTTGCAAAATTATGATTTAAATCTTGATTTTCAGAATGTTATTAATGATCTCTATTTTGGATTGATTTTAATTGAGCTTTGAGTTGATTATTATGATGAAAGAGGGCTTTGATAATATAGATCCCGAAATCCTTGAAATCCTTGACTTTCTTAATGGTTTTTGTTAGGTTTTTGGGGTGAAATGATGAAGTTATGCTTGTTGGAGGTATAAGGAAGGGTTTAGGTTGTTTTAGATGTGTTTTGATGCTTAAAAATGGTTGAAAGTGATGTATGTTGGATGGGCTTGGTTTAAGAAGCAATCGATTGAGTTTTTGGTTGTTTTGGATGGGTAAATTGGTGTAGTTTTGGTGAGCAACGAGTTTGTGTTTAGTTGCTGGTGTTGAAATGCATTTTAATGCATTTGGATCACTGTTTTGGTGATCTAAAAATAGGGGATCTTGATCCGAAAACAAACGAAATATTTTTGGAGGCTTCGGAAGGGTAATTTCGCGTCGATGAGCAAGGTTTCGTGTATCGGTGAGTGGAAATGGATTTTTCAGCTTTGTAACGCTTTGAGCGTGGTCTTGGGAGCTTAGTGTAAGTTTGAAACACTTAGCTAAGCTCAAGAGTAAGTGATTCGAAAGTCTCTCTCGGAATGTGCTATGTTTTTGTTGGAAAAGCACTTGAATTTAATGTGTTTTTTATTACTGTTTTAAAGCACGTTTTAAGCATTGTTGATGCTGGATTTTAATGCTATTTTTTAAGGATGCACTTGCTAGGTGATCCTTGGATTTATGAGATATATGCATTTGAGTTTAAGCATGTTTATGCTTGTGAAAATGACATTGTGATTTATGCTTGTAAAACAGTGAAATAATGATGATGAATGATTATATTGGCAAGTGATGGAAATGGTTTTTGGTTACTTTAATCGGATATAGTTAGCCGGCTATAGGATTGGATGCACCGTCAATAAAGTCGCCTTGGATGTCGAAGGGTTGTGATTATGCCGTAATCTCCATCCAAGTACCCTAACGATTGAGTCTAAGATCACAACGGTGGATGGTTTAATCCCGTGTGTGAGTCTTGTGGTATGTGTCTCATACTCTCATTAGTGGAATTATACAACTACCGATGAGTGATGTTGAGGGGTTGTGATTGTGCCATTAATCTCTATCATGGGTGTTGAATGGTTGTGATTGTGCCATTAATCTCCACCTTGTGTAGTTTGGTAGTGTGTATGAAGCGTATGGGATAACGCTTGTAATCGGCGTATCCGATTGTGTCAATTGTGTTGGTTTTGTTATGGTTTGGGATTTATCGCTTGCGAGCCAATATAATGTTGTTGATTAATGATTTAAGCATGAGATGCTTGTGATTTATGTTAGAATGCATGTGATGCTTGGTTTAAGCATGAGCAAGGGATTTTACTGTTATTTTTATGATGCTATGAGCATGTGATTTTAAAAGTGCATTGATGCTTTAAAAAGCATGTTTTCAAGAAAGGCATGAGTTGTCAAATGATGATAAGTTGGTTTTATAAAATGCATTGATAAATGTTTGGTTTAGCGATCCTCACTAAGCTTTATGCTTACACTCATTTGTTTCATCAATGCAGAGAATTGAGCAATCAAGGCAGCCCAAGAGCAAGTGGAATCCAAGCATTTTTGTCTAAGCAATGTATGTGGTTTACCTTAGTGTAATAAGAGGCAATGGGTGGGATTTCTACTCCTGGTTTTGTTGGTGATGTTTAACACTTTGAGCATGTTTGGTTTAAGTTGTGGATTTATAAATGGCTGTTAATTGGTTTATGGATTTGCTTATAGTGTTTTGACTATGGTATGGCTTACCTTCTTAAGCATGCTTGTGTAGCCAATGTTTCACCATGGTTGATGAGCATGATGAGTATGTTATACTGTTTGTTGATGCTTACATGTTTAATAGGTTGATATTTTCTTGTATGTATGATCTAAGCATGTTTGTATGTGGTTAAATGTGTTAAGATGGCTTTTGGTAATGCATCTCTGGTATGCGTATCGATACACGGGGTCGAGTATCGATACGCTAAAGCCAAAACCAAGCTTTTCAGCTTAGGTGATCCGATACGAAATGCCCGCGTATCGATATGCCTAGGCAAATGTTTGAAGGTCGTTTCGATACGGGCTTGGGCGTATCGATACCTTTTTCCCAAATGTTGCTACTGTCGATTTTCGTGTCGATACGGGGAGAAGTGTATCGATACGGGTTAGTTATTTTCAGTTAAGGGAATCTTTAAAGTTCTGAATTTATGCATTTTGGTCCCTGATTAATGTTTGTTCAATTAGTTGAGTTTGGACGGCCTGTTTGGGATAAATTTTGACATGCTGGCATGTTACATTACTAATCATGGATTGGTAACTTTAAAAACGGAAAAGTCCTAGTATTTTCTGTAATTTACTATTTGGTCCCTAAAAGTCAAAAGTATGCAATCGAACCCCTAAATGATCTCCGATCGATGTGCCATTTGCTTCTAAGTGCCTTGCTGAACACATAGGGTAATAATGTGCATCTAGAGAAGATAAAAAGAAAAATAAGGGTTGTTAATCGAGGTTGTCTTTTACGAGTTGACTTTAGTTTTCCCCGTGTAATCTTCTTAGTTTGGGTCGGGTGTTTAGGCCGGGCTAAGGGGGTTATATTTGTTGGTATCAGCGCCAGGTTGCGAAAGAATTGGGGATGATAGTAAGCGATATTGGTATGATTTGATGTATGTTGTTTGAAAAAGCATGATTTTGGTTGAATGTTGGAGCTTATGCCATGTTTGATTGTTGTGAATCATATGTGAGTTTGATATGATTGTATGATAACGTTGTGATAAGAATATGTGCTGATTTTGGATGATGTAAAGCATGATGTACATGATATGCTATTGTATGTTATGTTATGCTTGAGGGAAATCGGGGTGCTCATTGCCTTATTACACTAGTTAAATGTTTTTATGAACTTGGATTCTTGCTTGAGGCTAGCCTAAATGGTTTGATTTGTTTTTGTTGTTATGCCTTGTTAAAAATAGCACCATGGGTCTGAAAAGAGAGCTTAGGTCGAACATGATAGTGTCTGCGGCTGAGCAGGGTGACCAGGGTAACCAAGGGGATGATGTTCCCCCTGGTGGAAACTTACCTCCTCCGCCACCACCACCTGGAGGTGGAGAGCCAGAGCAACAAGGACAAGCTGGTCCAGTTTTGGGTGATCTAGCGCCACTAGTTCAGGCGATCAATGAGGCGTTTCAGGCTGTGGTAGCTGGAGCGCATGTTCAGGCCCCTGCAGCTGGGCATGTGGATCTGCACTTGGAGAGGCTGAGGAGTTTAGGAGCTGTTGAGTTCTTTGGAATGTCTCCTGAGGCGTCAAAAGCCTGGTTGGCTAGCACGATCCGTATAATGGATCAAATGGGATGTAATGATGTACGCAAGCTAAGATTCATTGTTTCTTTGCTCCAGGGTGACGCTTATAGTTGGTGGACGACTGTCACTATTGGAATGGAACCCAATGAGGTAGATTGGGAGTTCTTTCGAGGTGCCTTCAGGAGGAAGTATCTAAGAGTGAGATACTTGGATGAGAAGAAGTGCGAATTCATGTCGCTTGTTTATGGGAATCTCTCAGTGGCTGAGTATGAGGTCCAGTTCGTACGTCTGAGCCAGTATTCCTCTGGGTTGATGCCGAGCGAGAGGCATCATTGTGATCGCTTCCGGTATGGGTTGGCGTAGGAAGTCAAGACGTATATGTTGGCTATAGATTACACGGATTTCGATGTTCTTGTATGTCGAGCTAAGGACATTGAGCAGAACTTGGGTCTGGCATCCCGTGGGTTGGCTCTAGCTCTAGGAAGAGAGCAGCTGAGTATAGTTTCGGAGGTGGGCGGAACAAAAGAGGTTGTGATAGGAGACATCAGCCTGAGGTGAGGCAGGGTGCTCCAGGATGGGGTGGTCATGCTTAGAGAAGTCGAGTGAGGTCTGAGAAGCACACGTGGTGGACCTGTGGATCAAGGGACCATCTGAGGCGAGATTGTTCACGTGCGGCTAGAGAGGTACATGCTCTTGTTGTGGTAACAGGGAATTCTTGCTGAAAATGTGATTCAGAAGATCATATGAGGCGTGAGTGTCCTCTGTTGGCTGGTGGAGGCCATGGACGTGCACCGGCTGTAGCTGCACCTCAGAGAGGCCGTGGGTGCGGCCGAGGAAATTTCCAGATGAGAGATGAGGGTCAGCGAGGCATTGCTCATGTTGTAGCAGTTCGGCCTGAGGGAGGCGGTCTTGCGATGGTCTATGCTCAGCGCGAGAAGCACAATGACACCGATGTCATTGCATGTACCTTTGTTCTTCAGTCTTTATCATTGTTGGCTTTGATTGATTCTGGATCCACACATTCTTATATCTTGAGTGAGCATGCGCATTTGCTTGATATACCTGTTAAGTTGCTTGAAGTAGGAATGCAAGTGACTAGTTCTTTTGGTGAGACTGTAGACACTAGGAAGTTGTATCGGAGGTGTCATTTATCTGTTCAAGGCCATGTTTTTCTTGTGGATTTGATGGAGTTACCCTTTTATGGTTTTGATGTGATCCTTGGTATGGATTGGTTGTTTGAGCATAGAGCAGTAGTGGACTTTGATGTTAAGCGAGTCACCTTAAAGCTTACCGATGATTATGAAGTGGTGGTAGTAGGCGAGAATGTGAAATTCTTGTCCAATATGGTTTCAGCTATGGAAGCAAACCTTATGCTAAGGATGGGTTGTGATGCTTATCTTGCATACGTGATGAATCCTGGTACAAAGGATGTACGTGTGCAGGACATCAGAACCGTTTGCAATTTTTCGGGTTTATTTCTGGAAGAATTGCATGGGTTGCCACCAAATAGAAAAGTTGAGTTTGGTATCGAGTTGTATGAAAATACGACTCCGGTGTCCATTGCTCCTTATCGTATGGCACCTAAAGAGCTAAAGGAATTGAAAACACAACTTCAGGAGTTGCTGGATCGATGGTTCATTCGGCCGAGTGTATCACCTTGGGGTGCATCGATCTTGTTTGTAAAGAAAAAAGATGGGACAATGCAGATGTGTATAGATTATCGGCAACTGAACAAGTTGACGATCAAGAACAAGTATCCCTTGCCTAGGATCGATGATCTCTTTGATCAGTTTCGAGGAGCCTCGATGTTTTCTAAGATAGACTTGAGGTCAAGGTATTATCAGTTGAAGGTGAAAGATGTGGATGTACCTAAGACAGCTTTTCGGATGAGGTACGGGCATTATGAGTTCTTAGTGATGTCGTTTGGTTTGACCAACGCACCTGCTGCTTTCATGGACATGATGAATCATGTGTTCCACGAGTTCTTGGATCAGTTTGTGGTAGTGTTCATCGATGATATCCTTGTGTACTCTCGTACCGAGGAGGATCATGATAGACACTTGAGAATAGTTTTGTAAGCGTTGCTGGAAAACCAGTTGTACACCAAGCTAAGTAAGTGTGAGTTTTGGCTTAGGAGGTGGTCTTCCTTGGGCATGTTGTATCAGTCGAGGGTATTCGCGTTGATCCGCATAAGGTAGAGGTTGTGATAAGTTGGAAGGTGCTTAAGTCAGTGACGGAGGTGCGAAGCTTTCTTGGTTTGGCTGGATATTACCGTAGGTTCGTCGAGTGTTTCTCGAAGATAGCTGCACCTTTGACCAAGTTGTTGCAAAAGAATGTTCGCATTGAGTGGACGGATGTGAGGCAGCAAGCTTTTGAGAAGCTGAAGGAAGGTTTGACACAAGCTCCTGTCCTGATTCAACCTGAGTCTAGTAAGGAGTTTGTGGTCTATAGTGATGCGTCCATTGTTCGTTTGGGCTGTGTGTTGATGCATGAGGGTAAGGTAGTAGCCTGTGCATCTAGGCAATTGAAGGTACATGAGCGTAACTACCCTACTCGCGATCTTGAGCTTGTGGATGTGGTGTTTTCCCTGAAGATTTGGAAGCATTATCTGTATGGCGAGAGGTGTGTGGTGTTCACAGATCATAAGAGCTTAAAGTATCTCATGTCTCAAAAGGAGTTGAATCTTAGGCAACGACGATGGGTAGAGTTGCTTAAGGATGATGATTTGTCGATCGAGTATCACCCGGGAAAGGCCAATGTTGTTGTCGATGCTTTGAGCAGGAAAGTGGTTATGGAGTTGAGGGCGATGTTTGCTCGCTTGAGAGTATCGCGAGATGGTGGTCTTGTTGCTGAATTGCAAGTGAAACCATCTCTGATTCAGTTGATCAAAGATAAGTAGTTGCTAGATGATTCTCTTGTTCCCCATGTTCAGGATATTGCAGAGGGTAATCCTTTAGATTACAGTTTTAATAATGACGGTGTTCTGTGTTTTGGGAGTCGGGTAGTGGTGCCGGATGATGTTGAGGCGCATTATTCTGACTGAAGCTCATAGTAGTCCTTTCGCTATGCACCCTGGTAGTACAAAGATGTATCGTGATTTGAAGGATGAGTACTACTGGGTGGGGTTGAAAAAGGATGTTGTCGAGTTCGTTAGCAAATGCATGGTGTGTCAGCGAGTGAAGACTGAGCACCAGGTTCCTTCTAGGTTGTTGCAGACCTTGAGAATCTCAGAATGGAAATGGGAAAGGATTACCATGGATTTTGTGTCTGGTTTGCCCTTGTCACAATCGAAGAAGAACTCGGTTTGGGTGATTGTTGATCGCCTTACGAAGTGCGCACATTTCTTGCATGTGCATACTACGTATACCTTGGATAAGCTGGCAGAGCTGTATATTGTTGAGATTGTACGGTTGCACGGGGTGCTAAAGTCCATAGTGTCGGATAGGGATCCGAGGTTTACATCGCGGTTTTGGGAATGTTTGCATCAAGCCTTAGGTACACGGTTGAATTTCGGTACTTCTTATCATCCTCAGACGGATGGACAGTCGGAACGTGTGATCCAGGTGCTTGAGGACAAGTTGAGATGCTGTGTTATAGAGTTTCAGGGTTCTTGGGAGAAGCACTTGTCGTTGGTTGAGTTTGCATATAACAATAGTTACTAGGCAAGTATTCAAATGGCTCCATACGAGGCTTTGTATGAGAGAAGGTGTAGAACCCCTCTTTGTTGGGCGGAAGCTGGGCAAAAGTTGATTTTGATGCCAGCTATGTTGAAAGGAACCACTGAAAAGGTGAAGATCATTTGTGAGCGTTTGAAGGCAGCATCGGATCGGCAAAAGTCTTACGCGAATCTAAAGCTTAAGGAGATCGAGTTCGCAGTTGGCGAACGTGTGTTCTTGAAGGTATCGCCTTGGAAGAAGGTGATGAGATTTGGGCGTAAAGGTAAGCTTAGCCCAAGGTTTATTTGACCATATGAGGTTGTGAAGCGTATTGGTCATGTGGCTTATCGGTTGAGGTTGTCTCCTGAGTTGGAAAAGATTCATGATGTGTTTCATGTCTCGATGTTGCGGAGGTACATATCGGATCCTTCACATGTGATACATGTTGAGGAGATAGAGTTGAAGCGGGATTTGTCTTATGATGAGAAACCAGTGAGGATTCTGGATGTGAGGAGAAAAGTTTTTCGTGGCAAGACGATAGAGCTTGTGAAGGTGTTGTGGCGACACCGAGGAGTTGAGGAGGCCACTTGGGAAAGCAAGGCGGACATGTTGAAGCAATTTTAAGAGATTGGTCAAATCAATTTTACAAAAAGATCGAGAAAGGATCGGGAAAGGATAAAAATATGGTAAAAATTGCTGAAATCCTCTAAAATCATGTTTAAGAGATTGGTCAAATCAATTTCACAAAAAGAATTTCAGAAGTGCTACATTTTGGGTAGTGACCAAAATGTAAAGTTTCAAAATTGTGGAAAATTACAAAAATTTAAAAAGGAGTCAAAATCTTAGAATCTTTAGGGAGATATTGTGCAATTACACCTTCCTTAAATTGACATGTGTTTTCAAATAATTTTGGATGATTATAATAAAAGGGGTTTTTATTTAATTAAAATTGATAAAATAGGAAATTTAGATTTCATTTCACGTAACTACCTCTCATTTCAGCAAAACCATTTTCTCAACTCTTTTCTCCAGATTTCTTTTCTCCCAAACACTCTCTCATAGATTTCTAAACCATTTTCAAGAGTTCTCTTCAAACTCTTCAAGCTTCGTGAAAGGAAAATTTGTCAATCATTAAGGAAGGCAAGGATTGGAGGTAAATCCCGTTTTCAACCTTCAATCTAGGTTTTTTATTGAAATTCCCAAGATCTTTGACTTCTAAATGTTGTTTTTGGCTGAGTTTTCATTATAGTTTTGATTTGAGATCGAAATCTTGAAAAATTATGATTTAAATCTTGATTTTCGTAATGTTATTGATGAGCTCTGTTTTGGATTGAATTTAATTGTGTTTTGAGTTGATTATTATGATGAAAGAGGGCTTTGATAATATAGATCCCGAAATCTTTGAGATCCTTGAGTTTCTTGATGGTTTTTGTTAGGTTTTTGGGTGAAATGTTGAAGTTATGCTTGTTGGAGGTATAAGGAAGGGTTTAGGTTGTTTTTAGATGTGTTTTGATGCTTAAAATGGTTGAAAGTGATGTATATTGGCTGGGCTTGGTTTAGGAAGCAATCAATTGAGTTTTCGGTTGTTTCGGATGGGTAAATTGGTGTAGTTTTGGTGAGCAACAAGTTTGTGTTTAGTTGCTGGTGTTGAAATGCATTTTAATGCATTTGGATCTCTGTTTTGGTGATCTAAAAATAGGGGATCTTGATCCAGAAACAAACGAAGCATTTTTGGAGGATTCAGAAGGGTGATTTTGCGTTGCCGAGCAAGGTTTCGTGTATCAGTGAGTGGAAATGGATTTTTCAGCTTTGTAAAGCTTTGAGCGTGGTCTTGGGAGCTTAGTGTAAGTTTGAAACACTTAGTTAAGCTCAAGAGTAAGTGATTCGAAAGTCTCTCTCGGAATGTGCTATGTTTTTGTTGGAAATGCAATTGAATTGAATGTGGTTTTGATTACTATTTTAAAGCACATTTTAAGCATTGTTGATGCTAGATTTCAATGCCATTTTGTTAAGGATGCACTTGGTAGGTGATCCTTGGATTTATGAGATATATGCATTTGAGTTTAAGCATGTTTATGCTTGTCAAAATGGCATTGTGATTTATGCTTGTAAAAGAGTGAAATAATGATGATGAATGATTATGTTGGCAAGTGATGGAAATGGTTTTTGGTTACTTTAATTGGATATAGTTAGCCAGCTATAGGATTGAGTGCACCGTGAATAAAGTCGCCTTGGATGTCGAGGGGTTTTGATTGTGTCGTAATCTCCATCCAAGTACCCTAACGATTGAGACTAAGATCACAACGGTTGATGGTTGTATCCCGTGTGTGAGTCTCGAGGTATGTGTCCCGTACTCTCGTTAAAGGAATTATACAACTACCGATGAGTGATGTTGAGGGGTTGTGATTGTGCCATTAATCTCTATCACGGGTGTTGAGGGGTTGTGATTGTGCCATTAATCTCCACCTTGTGTAGTCCGGTAGTGTGTATGAAGCGTGTGGGACAACGCTTGTAATCCGCATATCCGATTGTGTCAATTGTGATGGTTTTGTTATGGTTTGAGATTGATCACTTGTGAGCCAATAAAATGTTGTTGATTAATGATTTAAGCATGAGATGCTTGTGATTTATGCTAGAATGCATGTGATGCTTGGTTTAAGCATGAGCAAGGGATTTTACTGTTATTTTTATGATGCTATGAGCATGTGATTTTAAAAGTGCACTGATGCTTTAAAGAGCATGTTTTCAAGAAAGGCTTGAGTTGTCAAATGATGATAAGTTGGTTTTATAAAATGCATTGATAAATGTTTGGTTTAGCGATCCTCACTAAGCTTTATGCTTACACTCATTTGTTTCATCAATGCAGAGAATTGAGCAATCAAGGCAGCCCAAGAGCAAGTGGAATCCAAGCATTTTTGTCTAAGCAATGTATGTGGTTTACCCTAGTGTAATAAGAGGCAATGGGTGGGATTTCTACTCCTGGTTTTGTTGGTGATGTTTAACACTTTGAGCATGTTTGGTTTATGTTGTGGATTTGTAAATGGCCTTTAATTGGTTTATGGATTTGCTTATAGAGTTTTGACTATGCTATGGCTTACCTTCTTAAGCATGCTTGAGTAGCCAATGTTTCACCATGGTTGATGAGCATGTTGAGTATGTTATATTGTTTGTTGATGCTTACATGTTTAGTAGGTTGATATTAGCTTGTATATATGATCTAAGCATGTTTGTATGTGGTTAAATGTGTTAAGATGACTTTTGGAAATGCATCTCTGGTATGCGTTTCGATACACGAGGTCGAGTACCGATACGTTAAAGCCAAAACCAAGCTTTTTAGCTTAGGTGTATCGATATGAAATGACCATGTATCGATAAGCCTAGGCAAATGTTTGAAGGCCGTTTCGATACGGGCTTGGGCGTATCGATACCTTTTTCCCAAATGTTTCTACTTTCGATTTGCGTATCGATACGGGGAGAAGTGTATCGATACGAGTTAGTTATTTTCAGTTAAGGGAATCTTTAAAGTTCTGAATTTATGCATTTTGGTCCCTGATTAATGTTTGTTCTATTAGTTGAGTTTGGATGATCTGTTTGGGATGAATTTTGACATGCTGGCATGTTACATGACTAATCATGGATTTGTAACTTTAAAAACGTAAAATTCCTAGTATTTTCTATAATTTACAATTTGGTCCCTAAAAGTCAAAAGTATGCAATCGAACCCCTAAATGATCTCTGATCGTTGTGTCGTTTGCTTCTAAGTGCCTTGCTGAACACATAGGATAATAATTTGCATTTATAGAAGATAAAAAGAAAAAATAGGTCGTTAATCGATGTGTACTTTTACGAGTTGACTTTAGTTTTCCCCGAGTAATCTTCTTAGTTCGGGTCGGGCGTCTAGGTCGGGCTAAGGGGGTTACAATTGAAGAACAACAATCTTCATCGGATATCTCTTTCACCACCTTTTATAATGAGTGGCAACACTTCCAAAGGTGTCAAGAGAAGGATGATGATGACATGGATGGAGATGATGACAATGATGAGCCCTAGTCTAGTTTGCATTCATTCCATATCATTTAGGACTTTATCTTGTTTTGAACCTATTCTTTGAATTATCTTGTTTGAATTATCTTGTTTTAGGATTTGAGTTTTGAACCTATTCATTCCATATCATTTGAGTTTGAATTATCTTGTTTTGAACCTATTCTTTGATTTCATGTTTTAGGATTTGAGTTTTGGATTTATGTTATTTTGCTTTGAACCTTATGCTATGAATTACAAATTTTGTTGTTTGGTTTAAATTTGTGCCTATTTTTATCATTCTCGTTGTATTGAGCTTATTGTGATTTTGATCTAACAAAAGGGGGAAATAATGTTTAAGCTAAATTTTTAAATTCTTTCAAACAAAACTTAGCTTAAACTAAGGGGGAGTTCACTTAAAAAAATTACTTTGTTTTGTTATATCAAAAAGGGGGAGATTGCAAAACCCTTAATTTAACTTAACTTGATTTTGATATAACAAATATTTTAAGGAATATTTTGCAAAGTAAATAAAGTTTTTAAGTTCACAAAATGATCAAATTGACAAGTAAAAATTTAACCTAAAATGTTTTTAAGATTTAAAATTAATCCCCATAAAATTTTCTAAGTGTTTTCAAGTCAAAACTATAAACATCGCATAGGCGTTTCGATACGGCTTAGGCCTGTTTCGATACATTTTGCCGCTGAAAATTTACAAATTGAACAAGTCTCGAAACGGCTTAAACCTGTTTCGATGCGACCTTCATCTGGGCAAGTCAAACTTTGACATTGTTTCGAAAAGGTAGTTATCGTTTTGATACGGGGGTTAAAAATTTTCAAATTAAGCATTTAATGTTTTCGACTGTTACTTGTTAGATAGAAAACTTTTCAAAATCAGAGCTCGTTTTGATACGGCCTAGGAAGGTCTTGAAACGATTTGCTACTGGAATTTTAATGTTCTCGAAACGGCCCCTATAGTTTTGAAACGACCTCGAACGTTTCGATACGGCCCCTTTAATGCACTTACCGGCTCTTTCTACTTTAGTCATGTTTCGAAACTGGTACGAGTGTATCAATACGGGTAGTTGCAGAAATGCATTTATGGAGGGAAGAGAAAGCCCCAACGGCTCTATTGATGATCTCAACCACCCAAACGGCTAGAAATCAATGAGAAGGTATGGAAGGAAGCATTTTAAGCCCCAGCAACGACGATTGAGCCTCAAAGCAACAACAAAGCATTCAAATCCAAACCTTGTTCATTTTAGAGTCAAATCTTTGTACCCAACTCAAGTGTGTTTTCATTGTAATTTTTATTGAGAGTTTGGGGAGTGTTTGATTGTATTTGGGTAAACATCAACCTTTGAGAGGTACTATTAAGTTTTACCAAATTCCTTCATTATAAAGAGTGTGTAGGATTAAGCTTTGGGTAGAAAGCTTAATCGGTATTGTAAGGTTTTCTCCTCATCCAAGAAAAGGGGAAGAATCAATAGTGGATTGGTTGAAAATCCTTAGTGGAGGTAGAGTTCATTTAGGAACTTGAACCACTATAATTGCCTTATGTCAAATTTTCATTCATCCAATTTCCACCCTCAAATTTTTAATCGCCAATCCACCCCCTCTTGGCCATTTGCAATCGTTTGATCAACTCAACAGGGACCCAATCTTTGTCTCCACGTCAATATAAAAAGGTTGTCCCCTTGTTCAACCAGGAAGCCCTCCACAAAATATCATCATGTTTCATATTCTTGAAATATTCTTCTCATTGTCTCTCATTCTTTTTCTCTAATGGGCAATTGGTTAGATGTTCTTCTATCGGTGATTATATATCGAGATATCTAGTTCCTTTGTAAGGAGTGTTCCACCTATGACCTCTAAACCAAATTTCAAGCAATTGTGCACATCCCCAAAATCTTCCTTCCTCTGATTTCTCGCACGCGGTCAATGATCTATAGGTTTCAGTTAAAATGATAGGCACTGGATTTACCTCTTTCTCCAATCGCTCAAACAACCCCACTGTTGACGGATCTATGTGCTCCGAAGTCCTTGGAAACATAACCAACCCATATATTCATAAGGCGAATAGGCTTCTCATCCTAGCTTGTTCATCATTACTTGCCAATATTAAATCTTTAAGAACTCTCCAATTGATACGCTGCTTATCCTCAATTTGGTCAGTACTGTCATTATTGGCCATCTTCCCGTCCAACCACTGCTTTGTCTTTTCGGTAATCGGCACCAATTTCTTTTTGAAACCTAAGTTGTTGTTGGGTTTAGTGTAGATCTTGTCCCTTTGAATTCTAGGGAAATTAACCAATACCTCGTATTCCTTAAGTGTGGGTGTCATGTCTACTCGGTCAAAGGTGAAACAATTATATGCAGGATTCCAGAATTGTGCCATTGCCCTAATAAATTCCTGATCTATTTTTACACTCAACAGTGAAGCTATATCTCCAAATTCTTTCCTGAACGACTATTTCATGTTATTTCCCCATGATCCCATATTGCTTTGATTTCCGGTAGACAAACATTTTGGTTAGTATTTATCTTGACTTGACTCTTCATCTGTGACACGTCATCATTACTAAGGCTGTCTCCTTTCTTATGTTGAGTCTGCTCTGACCATGTCCAGACCGTTGTATTGCCTTCTCCAATTTTAAACCCTCTAGACATATTGAACACTTCCAAATTAACTAACTCCCGAACCGATGCCAAAACAAATGCAATATGATAGGGTTCATTTAAAACGACAAAGTAAAACAAAACAAAACAAAAAGAAAGAAATCTTGTTAGTATTGTGAATTAATATGAAAATAAAATAAACAAAAATTCAAACACGTGAAAACATGATATATTTAGCAAGGAAAATAACATGAGAAAAGTAGTTAAACTGGTATCACATGTCCTAGGTCCACAGTGCGTCTACTACGACAGTGAGACAACGATTTGGTAGTATATATCCCTTATAATGGAGGCATGGGCCCCACAGTGCATAAGGTTAGTATACTGGAAGAAGAAAAAATCTGAACTCGGAGCTGGAGAGCATCACATCGGATATTGTCTTTCTCCCACTTAAAGGTGAAAAACCCGGGTCGAGAGTTTATACATGAATGACAGATATATCATACACAAAAGCTGCCTCCATTTTTCTTGAAAATTCATCCAACAATTCTTAGAAAAATTAAATTCAAATTATTGCTCAAAATGCCACGTGAAATTAATTAATTAGGCTTGACTCTCAATTTGTTCCCAGCGAAGCGCCAAGCTATCGTGACCATTTTTAAAATCGAGAGTAAAAATAGCCTGACGATTAATTCTTTTTGGAAATCAAGGCTTTTATTCATTTTTATTCTTTTTAATTATAAAAAATTAGATTTCTTCATTTTAAACCAAGTTTCCCTTTATTTATTCTTAAAAATAAATTTGGAGTCGCCACCGGTCACTTTGGTAGACCGGACACCATAAAAACGGACCAAAGTTTCTTTTCTTTAAAATTTAGGTTTGAGAGTCGATTAGCACCCCTACAAACGCCTGTTACCGATATCTTATTAATTCCACGTGGCATTTTGGCATTTCGAGCAATAATTTAAATTTAATTAAATCTTTAATTGTTAAATGAATTTTATTTCGAATGGAGATATCATTTTGTAAGAAAATACATTTTTACGGAATATAAGTTTCAAAACATCCGGTTACTTTATGATACTTCAATTTATAGTCGAAATGCATCTCAACACAAAAGGTTTTAATGCAAGTCTATTTATTTTCTTGTCAATTTTAAGTTCAAACCTAATTAGGGCTCCAATTGATTAAATTAATTAAGAAAACTATGAAAATTATTAAGCTTAGGGTTTATATGATAACACCCAAACAATTGGGCACTATCCATACTAGGCCCTAAATTAATAATATTCCTAATCATTTAGTTTAACCATGTGATTTATTTTAATTAGATTAACTATGTGATTTCATCATTCTAAGTTCAAATGAAATATTAAATATTCAACTAAAATATTCACTTGATTAACATCTCATTGCAATGAGACACTAATCAACTTAGAATATTAAAGTTTCCATTTAATATTCATTTATTTTCTACAATTATCTCACCTATTAAGATTATTTAATTTAATTAAAGAACCTAAGATACTAAGGCTCTAATTATTTAAAACTATGTGAATTAATCACCTAAACAATTATACTACATGTTTTATTTTAAATCATGCAAAATACAAAAATTAAACAATTAAATTGAACTAAAACAAATTAAAAATAGGGACTTAATTGAATTAAATTGCAAATTTGAGAGCTAAATTATAAGGTGATAGTGACTAATTTGAAACAAATGCAAAGTAAAAAAGCCCAAAGTATGAGAAAGCAATAGAAAGGCTCTGATCTTTTTGTCCGACCCGACTCGACCTCGTGGGTCATCTAGACTCGGTGCCAAAACGGCACCGTTTTAGACCGAGTATAAAAGGGGTAAAACCGAGTTGAATCGGTTATTTTTCACCAAACCATTCTCACTCCTCTCATCGAATTCCCTTTCTCTCTCTCTCAACAAACACTCCTCTACCTAGAAAACTTGAATAAAATGGATCAAACTCCATTATTTTGCCCATGTTCTTTGTTTTTAATTCATTTGATCCAAAGTCGCCCCTCTCCGGTCGAGTTTAGCTATTATTCGGCCACCGCCCCTGCCACTGTCGACCTCCGGCCAGAACCTAAAATCTTGATTTTTCCTAATTTTTTAACTAAAAACCCTAAATCTATTCTCAGTTCGTCAGAACCGCCCAACTCCAACCGACCTACGCTAACTACCCGTCGTGGCCCTCTTCAACTTCGTCGTTGCCACTCTCTAGCCTCCGAAACAAATCTCCGATCTCACCTTTTTTATAATTTTCGATTTTGTTTTTTTAGCTTTTTTGGCTAATATTCGACTTTTTGCATGTATTGAAGAGATAGGGAGGATTTTACCTCAATTTCGGCGATCCGGCGATGATTATAGCGACAACGCGATTCTCCAACGACGGTGTGGCTCCCGACAGTTCGATCTCCGTCGTCTTTCAACCTTCCCGAGGGTATCCTCTCTCTTTTACTTATTATTATTATTATTATTATTATTATTATTAGGGTAAACTATATAAATGACCACCATACTATCGCAAAAGTCGCGATTTGACCACCTTACTTTTTTCGAAGCAATTAAACCATCATACTATTAAATTGGGTGCAATTTGACCATCAGCCGTTAAAGGTTAACGGCAGGGTGACGTGTCAGTTAAAAAATAAGGGTATAATTACACATTTGGTCCTTATTACTTATACATTTTTTCAATTTAGTCATAATTTTAATTTAATAAAATAAATTAATTGTTTAATTAGGTGATGACACATGTCACTACCTTATTGGAAGGATTTAATTATTTATATTTGATTAAATAAATTTATTTTCATCCTCCAATCAGGTGATGTCACCACCTAATTATGGGAGATCGAACCTGCATCTCATAGCAAGCAAGAGTGATGGCTTACCACCACACCAAATCCTATATTGTGATATAATTCCTGCACTATATTATATGTAAATAAACATCAAAGGTATAATTCCTGCACTATAATTCCACCACACCAAAGGTATAATTCCACCGGTTATAGCCTACATGTTCGCTGTGTTGGTTGGGACTGAAGAATTCACCCGAAAAGCCTATTGGAAAGAGCTCAGAGGCAATATTTCTCCATCTCAATACACAGATTAATCAATAGAGTGGTGTTGAAAATCAAAAGAATTCTGGAGACAAACAAAAACCCTATAAAGTTTAGATTAGACATTAGTTGGTGATGAGATCAGTTCCTTAAGCTACTGCTACAGCTGGCTGCAACACACTTTGATTTTGTCATGTTTGGTTATGCCACATCACTTTGAGAAAAATGCATTTTCTTCCTCCTTTTTCAGACTTTGCTTCCAGCCCTACAGGCAACTACTTCCCTTCATCTTCAAACCTTTCTGGATATGGTTAATGTTATTCTTTTATAGTTCAAAATTATGTTTCATATTATATATAAATATTATTAGTATATGAATATCTTCTTTTTTATCATATAAAGATGTATTACATTTTTACTGTATATATCAAGATTCGAACCCATACAAAATACTACAACATAAGAATCTTTGACCATTCATTCAATAAGTATAAAAATATTTTTTAATAATAAAATGATTGTGGTTCCTATTAAATTTAGATGGAGAAGGTTTAAAAAAATCAAATCACAGCCTAATTCACTTTTATTTCTAGAATTTTAAACTTAAAGAGCTTTGTTTAATCTCTTTATTTTGAATTTTGTATCTAATTGTCCAACTCCACTTCATGTATCTATGTTTTTTTAAATAAATATGTTGGTAGCGTACGATTTTATGAATTGTTAATAAATAATATGATAACATATTGTCAGAATTATATTTAAATTTTTTTACCCAAATCTCTTGTAGTTTCTTGTACCCATTTGGATTTCGTTCGGTTAAAAATTCCAAATGTAAAAATATCATATTCAATAATTTGTCAAACTATTAGAGTATAATCTAGAATTAGTTTGTCATAACTAAATAGTTATTCTGATATAAACTCATTCACTTATATACATAGACCTTGATATTTTAATTATTTAGTGTTTTCATACGGAAAATCATTTATTAAATATTAGGGTAAACTAACCAAATGACCACTATACTATGGTAAATGTATTAAAATGACGACATTAAAAAAAATCTACTTAATTGACCACCCAAACTATTGAAATTGGATCAATGTGACCACCAGCCGTTAATGGGCTAACGGAAGGTGACGTGGCAGTTAAAAAATTAAAGGTATAATCACACATTTAATCCTTATTATTTACACATTCTTTCAATTTAGTCCTAATTTTAAACTAATAAAATAAATTAATTAGGTGGTGACACATGTCAACACCTTATTGGAGGAATTTAATTATTTATATTTGATTAATAAATTATTTTCCTACTCGAATCAGGTGGTGACACGTTTATTTTATTAGTTTAAAATTAATTCATCTTCTTCCCCATTCAAGTATGCAACACCCAGAAATGAAAGAGATGAACCTGTAAGATCTATTCTAGATCAGGACCGACACAACCTGCAAGAAAGATAACATAAAGATATTCGGAATCATATTCCATTGTAGGCATGATCCGCCATTGATAATTCAAGGAAATACTACTTTCAAGCCTTACCTTGGTTGATGAAATCTGCAACTTTCTTCAGCTTAGCCGCAGCATTTTCGCAGCTGGGGTTGAGCAAATGGAACACATGTTGCTCTGCTCGAGCCTCCATCAGCTCCGCTTCACCGCCCCATCCACTTTGCTTCAGCTTCTCGCAGTAATACAAGCCTCTCTGTTTCAGCATATCGTTTTCAGCAACGCAAACAAGCACTCGGTTGCACCCCTAGCTCCCAAAGCTCGGATCCTCGATGGGGTTGATCCATTGATCATCGGAACCACTCGTGGTCGGATAGGACAATCGCCAAAGCGTATCTATTTTCCCCCTTATGGCCGGATCCTTGATATACAACATATCCCCTTTATTCATCTTCTTTAAACACCATGAATCTGTAACTCTATTGATGCATACCAGCCTTTTGTATTTGAATTTGAGGAATGTGGCACCTTATGCAAACTTGTTCAAATTTACTTTTCTTCAATTCCTTACAATCAAATAGGGTCTTTTTTCTTTTCTTTGCAGATTGAAAGCAGATGGAGAAGCAATCAAGAAGGCTGGTGCATTCTGCAACTTTAGCCTTCTGTTTGGTGTTCATTGTTCTGGTTTTTGCTACACGTTTTCAATCTAATCACACCATAAACTTGGCTGACTTAAAACTCCCTGAAAATGATTTATCAGATTCAAGAAGAAATCTTTGGAGTGAAAGGGTTGATGCACTTGATCCTCAAGAATTTCTATTGAGAAGGCTTGTTAGAGGTTCATCTCTTTCATTTCTGGGAGTTGCATACTTGAATGGGGAAGAAGATGAATTAATTTTAAACTAATAAAATAAATTAATTAGGTGCTGTTACCACCTTATTGGAGTAGGAAAATAATTTATTAATCAAATATAAATAATTAAATTCCTCCAATAAGGTGTTGACATGAGTCACCACCTAATTAATTTATTTTATTAGTTTAAAATTAAGACTTAATTGAAAGAATGTGTAAATAATAAGGACCAAATGTGTGATTATACCTTTAATTTTTTAACGGCCACGTCACCTTCCGTTAGCCCATTAACGGCTGGTGATCACATTGATCCAATTTTAATAATTTGGGTGGCCAATTGAGTCGATTTTTTTTAATGAGGTCATTTTAATACATTTACCATAGCATGGTGGTCATTTGGTTAGTTTACCCTAAATATTAACACACCTTAAAAATCAAGGTTCGATGTCTACTGTCTACTGTCTAATAGTTTCATTATTACAAATAATTTCAGTCATTGTCGGACAATAATAATTCATAGATTCACCTAACTTCAGGTTAAGAAAGAAGGATGTTGGTGATGATTAATCAATATGTATCGGAACCGAATGTCTAATATATTTCTTTAGTTTTGTCTCTCCAAAATCAAAGTGTGTTGCAGCCAGCTGTAGCAGTAGCAAATAAGAGTGACGATGGAGTTTTCAGTTTTTTATGTTTATTTACATATAATATAGTACAAGAATTATATCATAATATAGTATTTGGTGTGGTGGTAAGCCATCACTCTTGCTTGTTATGAGACGCAAATTTGATCCCCTATATTCACATAAGAGATGTTTTTCCATTTTCTTCCTTTAGTGGTGACACGTGTCACCACCTGATTGGAGGATGAAAATAAATTTATTTAATCAAATATAAATAATTAAATCTCTCCAATAAGGTAGTGACACGTGTCATCACCTAATTAAATAATTAATTTATTTTATTAAATTAAAATTATGATTAAATTGAAAAAATCTATAAGTAGTAAGGACCAAATGTGTAATTATACTCTTATTTTTTTAACTGACACGTCACCATGCCGTTAACCTTTAACGGATGGTGGTCAAATTGCACTCAATTTAATAGTATGATGGTTTAATTGCTTCGGAAAAAAAGTAAGGTGATCAAATCACGACTTTTACAATAGTATGATGGTCATTTATATAGTTTACCCTTATTATTATTATTATTATTATTATTATTAGAGTTTAATTGGGAGTAATTATGGTGCTCATTAATTGATCTAACTTTTTCTTTCTCTCCCTATTTATAGGGTGATACAAACGCTGATGTCAGCGAAGATTTGATCCATGTAAAGGGTAATGGACCAACAGAAGGCCACCATGTGTCCCTTTATCACCGAATTTGGGCGGGAAAAAAGGGATTTGGATCAGATTTGTGTTTCTTTGTGTGTTAAAATGAGAGGGAATTAATTGTGACTTGGGCTTTTAATTCTTTGTATGTGGACTCATATATTGTAATGGACACTTTATTTATTTATTTATTAGATTCTTTGGACACTTATTTTTTTATGGGTAAACTACTGCATGGGTCACTTTCGTTTCCCGTTTGTACAGATTTAGTCACCATTTTTGAAAAATCTCAATAAGTGGTATCTACGTTTTCGATGTGTAAAGACTTGGTCACTCCGACGTTATAGTCCGTTAATCCCCTAACGGATTACTGATGTGGCGGAATTAATTAAATGGCAATATTCACGTGTATTCCCACGTGGATAATAACGTTGGAAGGTTGCTTATGTGGCCGACCATTGCCGATCACCTCCAGTAGACTCTCAACCGCAAAAATCCTCCATCCTTTGTCAGAATCTTAAAACTAGCACCTATGTCTTGGAGATCTGCTTTGCAGTTTTCATTTCAATCTCGGGCTTGGTTCTGTTTTCATTTCTCATTGGAAATATGCAGGTTCGTACCAAGCATCTGCATTCTTTGAATTTTTATGCTGAGGTTTTTGTTTTGGGGCAAATAACTGTAGGGTATTTAGTTGTGCAAATAATTAAACTTCACTCGAACATAAGACTATAGATTATGATAAGTCATTTTTTCTTTGAAGCAGACATATTTGCAGTCCACAACTACCAGGTTGGAGGAGATGAGAGTGAAACGACGTGATGCAGAACAATGGATGTCCCATCGCTTACTACCTGAGAGTCTAAGGGAGCGGATAAGACGATACGAGCAATACAGATGGCAAGAAACTCGAGGAGTTGATGAAGAGAATTTACTTTGTAATCTCCCCAAGGACCTAAGAAGGGATATAAAGCGCCATCTTTGTTTGGCTCTGCTCATGAGAGTGAGTGCCTTGACATTCTAGTCATTGTTTTAAATGGGTTGCATCCTTTTCGGGGGATAATTATTTGACTTATGTTTTCACTACCTGTCACTAATTTTGGTTGTTTCACTCATTTCCTTCAATGGTTAAGGTACCAATGTTTGAGAAAATGGATGATCAATTGTTGGATGCAATGTGTGATCGTCTCAAACCAGTTCTCTACACAGAGGAGAGCTACATTGTTCGGGAGGGAGACCCGGTTGATGAGATGCTCTTCATCATGAGGGGCAAACTATTGACCATGACAACAAATGGGGGAAGAACTGGCTTCTTTGCAACCTTCTAATGTTATTATCCACGTGGGAATACACGTGGATAAATAAATTATGTGACTGATTTTTAATAGAAAGAGCATAAATAACATTGTGGTCTGGGACCATGCAATAATTTTTCTTAATGATGCCAATATGTCATAAAAGTTTTTGAAGATTTCAAAGCAGAAAATAAATTAATTTCGTGTCCAGTGACATTTTTACCCTTACTGAAATCAAAATGTCATCCCCCATAAGCATTTTGCAGAGTAAAAATGGGGTCTTCCAAAACCATTGCCACTGCCAAAACCACCATAGCTGCCACCACTCACAGTATAATCTCCGGAAGATATTAACCTTGAAAAAAGCCTCTCACCATACACCATCTGTCGTAACTTTTTCCTTCACTATTCAAGATTTATGACACTTAATTATATTTGTTTTTCTCTTTCTTTGATGCTCACATGCATGGTTTCATCAAACTAAATGGATGTTCAACAGTTTTGGTGTGAAGTGTAAGCAAAGCTTTCACCTCCAATGAAACCCTTAGTTTCCACCTTGGGTTAATGGCTAGCCTATTTGCAGGCACTCATTTCTTGTTCTATTTGTTCCTTTTTAGAACGCTCTTTTTCACCTCTCTTTCACCTGATGGAGAGGTTCTCATCTCTCTTTTATCAGCTGCTGACTTGTCTGCAAAAACTTCCTCCTCGGTGCTCTCTTCATGGAACCCAAAGAGCCCGACGCCATGTTTATGGCAAGGAATAACATGTTCCACTCAAGATAGGGTTATCTCCCTTTCACTGACTGACACATTCCTCAATCTCTCGTCTTTGCCCCCACAGCTTTCATCTCTTTCTTCCAACGTTATAAGATTCTGACAAATTAATAGGTGCTAGTTTTAAGATTCTGACAAAGGATGGAGGATTTTTGCGGTTGAGAGTCTACTGGAGGTGATCGGCAATGGTCGGCCACATCAGCAACCTTCCAACGTTATTATCCACGTGGGAATACACGTGGATATTGCGATTTAATTAATTCCGCCGCATTAGCAATCTGTTAGGGGATTAACGGACTATAATGTCGGAGTGACCAAGTCTTTACACATCGAAAACGTAGATGACCACTTATTGACACTTTTCAAAAGTGGTGACTAAATCTGTACAAACGAGAAACGAAAGTGATCCCCGCAGTAGTTTACTCTTTTTTATTTACTTTTATTAGTTTTGGTTTTATTTATAGAGAAAATAAAATATATTGATATACTCAGACAAAATACATGTATTACATTATGTTAAAATGTGCCATTTTTTCAGGTTTTTTTAATTAAAAGTTGAATTAGTAAATAGTTTTTAATAAAAATTTATCTATTTTTAATTAAAAATAAAAAATTCTGAAAAAGTGGCACAAAAATGTTTTAACATACTTTATTCTTAAAAAAGAATAATCACACTTTTAAGTTCTAATGATTTCAAAAGTTATTGAAATAGTTAATTGTGCATATCAATACATGTGATTAGTGGTTCATGCCGATATATGACGTTTACTCTAGAATTTTCCTTTAAAGAGTATCTACTATTAATATAAAATATTTAGAGTAAACGTCATATACCGATATATACCACTAATCATATATATGATTATATCAATATGCACTATTAATTGCTTTGATAATATTTTTTGAATAAAACTATTTTCATAATTTTTGAAATTACGAAAACCTAAAGCATGATTATTGCGTTTTGAGAATAAAACCTGTTAGAATACTTTTTTTGTCATTTTTCAATTTTTTTATTCTTTAATTTAAAATAATAAAATTTTATTAAAACAATAATTCATAATTCAACTTTTAATTAAATTTCATTAAAAATTTATTAAATAAATTTACATAAATAATCCTCCGACTATATCATATTTTTTTAGTCTATTGACTATGAAAAGTTATAAAATGGCCACTGACTTAAAAAAATAACAAGTTTTTGGTTGCCCTCCGGTTTCCAGGACTTTGCCCTGTAATATCCGGAACGACCTGCGTCGCACACCTGGCTTTGGTGGGTGAGTCTCTCAGCAGAAATTTTCTGCATATACAACGACTCGAACCCGAGACTTGCTTAAGCGATATCAAGCTGCTTACCACTTGTACTAACCATTTTGGTAAAAAAAAAATAACAAGTCAGTATAGTGTCATTAAAAATTTAATGGTTGGAGACGTGAGAATTAACAAATATTGGCATAATAAAAAATTTAATCCTCAAATTTACACTTTGTTTTAATTTGTTCTTAATTCTAAAAAAACATCATCAACATTTTAATTTGCTATCAATTTTATCCCTTTCTTATGTCAATTTCTATTTCTTCTCCCCTCATCATCTTATGTCAATTTTATCCCTTCCTCCACCATGTGTCATTCCTCTCCTCCACCAGTAATAAACATCTTCACCAAAAATTCCATAACCTTAACCGCTATAAATTTAAAAAATTACATTAAATTAATTTACCCTGAGTGTCACGAACAACTGTTGGTTTGCTGCCCTTTGTTCCAGAATGTAGAACAAAAGAACATACTTTTAGTCTTCATCCTAATATCCTAAAGTTACATTTGAGAGGCGAGGTTAGTTAGTAGTTGTATACAATTTTTCGTTACATTCAATTCATTCAACAAATGTACATTAGTGGAAGCGATCATGCTGGTTTGGTCGAATTTATAGTGGCGAAGGTTGTGCAATTGCTGGTGAAGATGTTTATTAACGGTGGAAGAGAGGAAGGACAAAGATGGTGGAGGAAGAAATAAATATTGAGATAAGAGAGATTAATTGGTAACAAATTGAAATGTTGAGGATGATTTTTTAGAATTAAGAGCAGATTAAAACAAAGTGAAAATTTTGAGGATTAAATTTGTTATTATGCCAATTTTTGTTAACTGTTACATCACTAACCATTAAATTTTTAACGCACCAGACTAACTTATTATTTTTTCTAAGTCAGGGGACCATGTTGTAACTTTTCATAGTAGAAGGACTCAATAAAAAATATATAGTCGGGCGATTATTTATATACTATACCCATTTATTTAATAGAATCTAATTAAAAGTTGAATTATGAATTATGGTTTTAATACAATTTTATTGTTTTTGAATTAAAAAATTAAAAAAATCTGAAAAGTGCTGAAAAAAAGTGTTTTGATATATTTTATTATAAAAATCATGAGATGTGGTGTGGTGGTTGCTTACATCATCCCTTAATCATGAGGTCAGGAATTTGATTGTTAGCAATGGAAATGTGGTATGTTCATGGTCAGCCGTTTACTTCTTAGTGAGAGCACTCGCGACGAGAGGATTAGTCACTGCTATCGGCGGTGGATACTTTGGCTCAAACCAAAAATATATATTTTATCATAAAAAAAAGAATAATAACACTTTAAGTCCCCTAATTTCAATAATTATTAAAATAATTAACAATGCATATCAATGCATAAAATTAGTGGTACATATTGATACATGACAATTACTCTAGACTATCCACATTAATATATAATTTGAGTAGGTACTAAATACATACACTAAAGTTATAAGAGAGGCATAAAATAATTTTAGTAGTACAATTTCTTTTGATAGAGTAAAATAATAATTTTTATTTTTCATTTGAAAAGTAAATAAATAAATAAATAGCTGATTTGTTAGGGAGAAACCCTAGCCGCTCTTCATTTTTCCTTTAACGCAACTCTCTTCATCTATTGAGCACCGTAAGTTTTTATTTTATTTTATTTAGTTGCCGATAGTACCTATTTTGATGCTTGTTGTCGACCATCGAATCTATTTTTTTTAATAAAAATAATTTTACCTTAAAAACACTTTTTCTCTATTTTGTGACATATTAATTTATATATATTTTTAAAATTCTTAAACGGTTGTTTTAATTGTAATGAAGGAGTGATATTAGACTTTAAAATGTGCCACATCATCATTTGATTAATAATTATTTTGTAAATTTTCATTCGTATGTGAAAATAAAATTACTAGTAACCAGACCATCATTTCTATAGTTTACCTTTAGGGTAAAGTACATAGACGGTCACTGAACTTTTGTAAAAAAACAAAATGATAACCAAACTTTTAAAAATCGCAAAATAGCAATTAAACTTTATGTTTTATAACAAAATGATAACTAGACGTTAAATGTCGTTAAGTGACTGTTATAAAATTTGGTATAATAACACATTTAGTCCTTCATATTTATACATTCAATCATTCTAATCCTAATTCGAAACAATTCACTAAATTTAGCCCTCATTATTTACGCATTCTTTCAATTTGGTCCCTAAAGCAAAATTCCGAAGTATGGTAACATGATAAATAATTACAATTAAATTTTTATAGGAACTCAAAAACTCAACTCGAATCGAATCGAATCTAAAAAATTTCAAATAAAGTTTGAGTTGTAAAATATGACGCGTCAACTCGAATAACTCGAATCGAATCAAAATATAATATTTTTATAATAACCATATACAAATTGACATAATATTTTTAAAATAAGCAGAAGTAATGAAGCATTTATGCAGATAAATTTGACCCGAGTTCGAATTCCCGCATTCGCCTTGAGCTCTTTGAATTGCACTTCTAACACAATCACCACAATCTGAATCCCCAACATCACCTTCGCATTGTCCCAAAGCATAAACCGATTGGTAATTTGTGGCGAAGAATCCATGGTTGCTGACAACCCCATTTTCCATAAACGAAAAGGTAGTGTCTCTTTTCTCTTCAAATACATTTCCACCACCGTTAATGGCACCACCACCATCACCAGTTTCGCCGCCGCAATTTTTGAACAGCATCTGCATGCCTGAAATCTGTGCAAATCCAGCAACCTCGTACAACATGTAGCAGCCATGAAGTTGGATTCTGGAAGCAATGGTTTTGCTGCCACAAAATTTTTCGAATAAAGTTGGGAGCTGACTCACACAGTTGTAGCAGTCGTTGTTGGTTAGGTATCCCCTGCATTGGAACAGACCATTAATGGTGGTTTGAGCTGTCCCTGTTGTTGTCTTGTAAAACTTCAGTTTCATGGACTGTGAAACCAATGTTTGAAACAAAGAAGAAATGGCCTGGGAATATAGCCCGACTGAATCTGTGAATGCTTGCTTTGCACATCCTTTGTAGACCAGAGTTGTAATGTCTGAACCAGATTCCACCATTAGAGAAAGCTTGAGATTTGGAAATAAAATAAGGAACGAAATGAAAAGGAAGAAGAAGGGGCTTTTTTGGATCAAATCATTGTTTTTATAGGAAAGATTAGTGGGTTTTTAGCTAAACACAAAACTAATAAAAAAATTTAATTGTAATTATTTATCATGTTACCATACTTTGAAATTTTACTTTAGGGACCAAATTGAAAGAATGCGTAAATAACGAAGGCTAAATTTAGTGAATTGTTTCGAATTAGGATTAAATTGATTGAATGTATAAATATGAAGGACTAAATGTGTTATTATACCAAATTTTATAACAGTCACTTAACGACATTTAACGTCTAGTTACCATTTTGTTATAAAACATAAAGTTTAATTGCCATTTTGTGATTTTTGAAAGTTTGTTTACTATTTTGTTTTCTTTACCAAACTTTAGTGACCGTCTGTGTACTTTACCTTTACCTTTATCATTCTTTAGAAAAGGGATTCCAAAGTTAAAATAGCTAGATAGTATTTGTTATAATAACAATAGGTTTGTTCTTTGATGCACTACTGTAAAAAAAATTACAAGCATTTTTAATCCACCACAAATATTTTTATTAAGTAGATGGATATTATATTTTCAAAATAAATGACATGATTCAAACCCAAAAAAAAGTTAGGGCAACATGAGCATCAGGGATGGACTGAGGGAGGTTGGCGGGGGCGGTCGCCCTCCCTAAAAATTTGGAATTTCTATACGACTTTAAAAAAAATTAAAATTTTTTATGTTTTTTTTATTGAAAATCTATTTTCGCCTCCCCTGAATTTTTATAAGTTCGTCCCTCCTAGAAATTTATAGGTTTGCACCCTAACCTAAAGTCTTACGTCCTTCTCTGATGAGCATCATTGACCACTTGCCAATTAGTGAATCTCAACCAAAATTAATATTTAATTAATATTTTAAATAAATAGAAAAGGCATGTATATAAGCCCAAAGACATGTATACCATAAAATAAGTCACTTTGAATTGAGTGTTCTTAAATCTATCTTAAAAGACAGATGCTCTTGTCAAAACGAAAGTGTTAATCTTATGAAAGAGTACAAATTACGAAAACTTGAGTCAATGGTAGAGTGAAATATAAGCCCAAAGACTAGTCTAAAAAGTGAATGCAGAATAGCAATTTCATATTCAATGTTTTATTGTTTTGGAAAAAGTTTTATAACAAAAAGAAAAGCATGTGGTTTTAAATCCAAGTGGATTATATGTGATCCAGAAGCATTCAAGTTGTATTAAAATTGCGATGGGAAGGATTGTGGAAAATGCCCACCGAAACCAAAGTATAACCCCAAAGACCCGCTTGAATTAAAATTGAAATTTTTGTCTCGTCCAGTAGCGGGATATTTAAGTTACGACTGTAGATCGATAAAAGGATTATGTTTATCTATCTCTATTTAATTTTGTATAATATTTATCTTACAAATATCATTATGATCTACAATTGTTCCACACTTTTTTATATCACTCCACCTTATTCTTTTATTAAGTATTAATTTTTAATTCTAAAAAATGTATTATTTATTCTTAAACTTAATTTTAGTATATCTAATATTATCATATTTGATTTTAGTAGATATTAAATACATATGCTAGCATACAGTTATAAGAGATGCATAAAATATTTTTAGTAGTACAATTTCTTTTGATAGAGTAAAACAGTACTTTTTAAAAATATAGTTGAAATAGAGTGGAATAAGTATTTATATATAAAAAATTAATCCACTACTCGTCTTCATTTGAAACGTAAATAAATAAATAAAAATGAACATTTAGCTGGAAAATAGAAAATCATGTGCCGTTTTATGCAAGTAATTGTGATTGAGAACTTATGTGATGTTGTTGGAAATTTAGTGAGGAAAATCTACGCCTATTGGAGACGGCAGCAATTATTTCTATGGTGATTGTGATATTCCCTGTAACAAATCTTCACGTTTATAGGAAAAAGGATGTGTCAAGCAGAAATTCAGTTTCTGAATTATAGTTATAAGGGTAAACTACACATATGACCACTTAATAGGGTGGTAATCGGATGGGAAATAACAAAAAATCGTGGGAATTCGAATCGATGGGTATAGGGAACAACAAAAATCTTCACCCACGAGGACGAGGACGGGGAAGTTTTATCACCGAAGCTCAAATGGGGATGGGGACGAGAATTGTTATACCCGAACTGTGGGATAACCGAACTGTACCCATATAAATTACTGTGGGGATCCCAAAAATATCCGCATGGATCCCGATATTTTACAAAGTTTGATGGCCATAAGGGTGAGTTACCTATTTTTCATCAAAAATCTAATCTCACCTGAGTATGGTCGGCATGAGTAAGTTTGAAAATTCTTTGTAAATTCTAAAAAAATAATTAGAATGTGGTCTATTGTAACCCCCTAAACCCGACCCAAAAGCAATGGGCCGAATCCAAGAAGTTGCGTTTGAAACATTGTCCTTCAAGAAACGTTGTTAAGTTTGAAAATTTAATATTCGTATTAATTAGTAAAATCACGTTAACACAATAATATTCCAATTACATAAAACGTAGTCGTATAATAATATCCTGAAAAGTTGATAAAATATTCAGAAATAGTCATGCATGCTAAAAGCTATAAATCCCCAAATAAAAGTGTCCGGGTCAGAAATTACATATAAATCCAACGATAAAATGAAGTCCATAAATCGAAAATAGTCCATACTGATAATATGTAATAAGTCTGATAAATGAGGTCCTACAAGTACCGTTGCCTAAGTCTGAGTATCTGAAATAGGAACTAAGGGGAGTCATCTATAAAGCTTAGTGTGTCTCTAAAGTGCAAACATAATCATACAATAAGATAATCTGATCATCATGCTCAAAACCTGTAAGTTGACGAGAAGTGTTAGAGTTTATATTTAATGTGTAATTAGAGTTTTTTTCTAATCAGTAGTTTAGATTTACTAGAAGTTTTATTTAAATTAGGAATAAGTATTATTTAAATTAAAGATAAAGTATAGTTTTAGTTATTAGAATTCTATATCAGCCTATTTAAAGGCTTACTCGGTATACATTTGATAATTAAGAATAATAAGAAAATACAGAGAAACATATTTTTCTCTCTGGAAAATATCATGTTCATCTTCTTCAAACAACAAATCTCTAACCACCTATCACACACAAACCACCATTATTCATTGAATTTTCGGCCACCATGGCCCTTTCTCACATGGTATCAGAGCAAGAAGTTTGCTCGAGATGGCCAAGAAAGATGAAACCGGTGCAATATCAAAGGTCGTGGAGACCCAAGATACCGACAAGGCTACCGACAAAAAGAGAGCTGCTTCAAAGGATCGATTGACAACACTCCAGGACAAGGTAGAACGGCTCGAGACTGGCGCAAAGGAGACGATAGAGTCCCTCGATGTTGCCATGATCACCTCGAAAAGCTGGAAACCAAGGTCGACCCCCTCAAAGATGAAGTCACAGAAGAAGTTCAAGTTCTTCTCAACGAGACGTACGGGAAATTGAACCAACATGACGTTTCCCTTCAAGTTGCGATGGAGGCAATGAAGAGGGAGTTGCTAGGAGAGATTAAAAAGCTAAGTGCCGAGCTGTTCCTCTACAAGAATATCGTGTTAACCGGCATGGTGGGCAATGCAATACAAGCCAAGCCTAGGATATATGTGCCAAAACCGAAGGAGTTCAAATGGGCAAGGGACACCCAAGAAGTGGACAACTTTGTTTGGAGTTTGGAGAATTACTTCCGACTCACCAGCACCGATGACGGGGACACCAAGGTAAACACCACTTCTGTCTACTTGGTTGATGCGACTCTCCTATGGTGGCGGCATAGGTGTTCCCAATCAAAGGATGGGATGATCCCTATCAAGACGTGGAAAGAATTCCAATTCAAATTCAAGGAGTACTTTTACCCAAAGAACGCTCAAGAAGAAACTCGAGAGAAGCTTCATCGATTGAAGCATGACAGCTCAATTCAGGAGTACGTCAACAAACTCACCAAACTCAGGCTCCAGATTCACAGCATGAGTGAAGCCGACGCCCTCTTTGCCTACAGAAATAGATTACAACATTGGGCAAGAATGGAGTTACACCGAATGGGGATCCAAGATCTTTCCAAGACATTGGACGCAACCGACTCCCTTGTAGAATTTGAACAAAAGAAGTTAGACAAGCCAAAACAAAGGTCGAAGTATAAAGACGATGACGAGGAATATCTGGATTGACATCCTACGAATGAATCCAAGATGCCATCAAATGAAGATGTCAAACTCCGTAAGCCGTGGGTAAAGAACAATAACAATCTTAGTTGTTTCAACTGTGGAGGCAATCACATGAAGAGAGATTGCCTCCAACTCGAGAAAGCGACAACCATCCAAGGAGAGGATAGCGAAGAAGAAAAAGAACTCGCCAAACTAAATTCCATCATCAGTTCCATGGAGACCAAGAAGGGTTCCAAAGAGAAGGGTTTGATGTTCGTGGACATCACCGTGGCAAGCCAAAGATTAAGCGCACTAGTGGACACCGGTGCCTCGAAATTGTTCGTGTCAGAACACGCTGTTGAAAGACTTGACCTTCGTGTCGAGAAGGCAAGCGGGTTTATTAAAAACGTGAATTCCAAAGAGACTCCAATCGTCGGGGTAGCAAGAGGAGTCAAACTCAACATAGGCGACTGGTTCGGAAAAAAATCATCAAAGTAATTCCCTTTGATGAATTTGACATAGAGATTGACATTGATTTCCTTGACCGAATCAAGGCATTCACTGTTTCGTTTGCCAATTGCTTGTACATACTTGACCCGAAGCACCCATGTGCGGTCCCAGTGAGGCGACAATCAGGAGTTAGGGCCAAGATGGTGTCAACCATTCAATTCAATGAAAGGGGACGCAAGGAAGCGCCAACATCCTTAGTAACGATGGCCCATGAAGAGCTGGCCATGTCCGAAGAAGTCCCGACGAAGGTGGGACGAGTTCTATCCGAATCTCAGGATTGGATGCCACCCGAATCACCCAAGACTCTCCCACTAAAGCGAGAAGTCGAGCACAAGATCGAGCTTGTGCCAAGGGCAGAGCCACCCGCCTAAGCTTGTTTACACAAGGCAAAGAAATGGACCAAGAAGCGGGTTGGGGTATCGCACAGTCCAATCGCACACAAAAGGCTTGTGCGAAGATACGTGGGTTCGTTCAAAGTATCTAAACGAGTAGGTAGTAAGACCAACCAATTAGAGTTTCCGTCGACCATCCGGGCTCATGCAGAGTTCAATATCAGTTCACTCAAGCCATACCATCGAGGTAAGTTGGATGATGATCGAGGCAAGCCACACCAAATGCTAATCGGAGTAAAGGTCTCCTATGCGAATGAAGTCGGAGACATTTAAGCGGAAAGGGTCATTCAACGACCGGGACATCGGCCGAGGCATAAGTATTTCGTCCTATGGAAAGGACTTCCTGACAACAAAGGGAGTTGGGAGCCAGCCAAGGCCGTATGGCAGTTCAAAAACTAAGTAAGCCGATGCCATCTTAGCCAAGCGACGAGGGCGTCGCTAGAACTAGTAGGGGAGAATGTCAAGGGCCAAATTTCAAGGGTCGATCGAGTCTCACACCAAGGGGCCAAGAAGCTCGATCCCAACATTCATCACCCAAAACCTGATGCACCAGGCCACTACACCAGGGCACCGAGCAAACTGAAGAGACGGAGCCCCGCACCTAGAAGCCAAGTGCGTGCTCACCAAGGGACAGCACCCGAGGGACCTAGCTCGGGGCAGATCGAGAGGTCCATACTCGTACAACCCGGGGACAGACAAGCCCACCTCACCGACCTGGGCTTAATAACCAACCGACTTGATGGATCCTTGGAGGTTAAGGACTACGAATCCTTAGAGGATAAGGAGTACTACTCCCTGAAGGATTAGAATAATAGTTATCCTAGTTAAAGTAGGATTGAGTAGTAGTTATCTTAGTTAGAATAGGACTTGGATGTAGAGGGATATATAAAGAGGCTTACCCCCACCTCATTAGGCATTTCATCAATTGTTCTTTAGGCATCAACTTTGTTTTCATTAGGCTTCAATATTAATAAAAGCGCCGGGCATTCGGTGGCTTTCCCCAATCACTTTTATGGCCATCATCCTTTCTTTTTTCACTCGTTTCCGCACGGATCCGGGCATTCTTGCTTAGATCGCTAGGCTTACTTAGGCTCCGCACCCTCCTGAAGGCGCCTAAAGTCGCACGCCGAGCAGTCAAGCTCTAGGGGCGTGAAAAATGGTACCAGAGCCAACAACGTTCTTGATGTCGTCACCACTGCTGCCATCTCTAATCTGAAATAGATCGACGATCTGATTTTTCAGATGTACATCTTTTTTTCTCTCCGCTGCTGTCATTAGGTCACACTCGTTCCTTGGCTTCTTCCTCATTGGAATCTTACATCTCTAGTTAAATTTCTACTCGTTTAATTTTGCTGTTTTATGGTTCTATCTTAGCCAATAAAAAAGATAGATGAAAAGCTTATAGTTTAGCCTTAAAAAACTATTTGGTTCTATCTTAGCCATCCATCTTAAAAAATAGGCGAAGAGGTCTAACCAATGCATCAACCATCTCAAGAGTACCATAAGTTGAATGGCATCAACAATTGCTGCGCAAGAACATCATGGTTCTGTCCTCACTCTTCAAATCAAAGACTCCCGAGAACGGGGAGCATTATTCTCTAAGAAACAACATAAGAAATATGAGTAGGGCATCACCTCCAAGATCCAAGTTGGTGCTCTATTACGTTTGCTCACCAGCTTGAGGGGGAATGTAAGTTATCCGATAAGTGTTAGAGCTTGAGGGGGAGTGTAAGTTGACGAGGAGTGTTAGAGTTTTTATTTAATGTGTAATTAGTGTTTATTTCTAATCAGTAGTTTAGATTTACTAGAAGTCTTATTTAAATTAAGAATAAGTATTATTTAAATTAAAGATAAAAGTATAGTTTTAGTTATATTAGAACTCTATATCAGCCTATTTAAAGCCTTACTCTGTATACATTTGATAATTAAGAATAATAAGAAAATACAAAGAAACATATTGTTTTCTCTAGAAAATATCATGATCATCTTCTTCAAACAAAAAATCTCTAACCACCTATCACCTAAAAACCACCATTATTCATTGAATCTCCGGCCACCATGGCCCCTTTCTCACAAAACCAAATAGACATTCCGACATACAGATATGTATGAAAATAATGTATGAGACACAATGACATGCACCCATCTACATCACCGTCCGAAGAGTAAGGTTCCCCAGAACCACTCTCTACATCGTCACCATCCGAAGTGGAACTCAGCCCGAAGGGTAGAACCACTGATCAGAAGTAAGCTTCCCCGTATAATTTCCCAACCTAATGATATGACATGTTATCCGATTTTCGGAATCCGAATGCATTCTTGTTTATTAACGAAAATGCATGCACATATAGTCTGATATTCAATAGTCTGATTCTGATATATGTTGCATGGCATACCATCATACGTATCATGTCATACATGGTAAATCACCAGAACATATCATAATCATACATCAAACAGGTCATGTCATAATCATATATCATACCAACAATCATGTATACACACATAGCACTGTAAAACATATAACACAAGCATAGAACACACCATAGGTAGCTAATAACTCAATGTCGAGAGTGACGTCTCCCACGCTTAGCCCTAGCACTAGGTTGGACAGAATCAACACCTACTATAAAAGCACTACATAAGTTCCACTACTACTATGCTATATCACTAATATATTAATACCCAAAAAATATCAAACGAAACTCACGAGCAGATCTTGAAGATTAAGCAACATGAGGTCGCCCAGGTGGAGGAGGAGGAGGGATCTTTGTATCCGAATCAACGTCACCTAAATACAATAATATTCGAATCAAATTCTGATGTTCATAATTTCATAAGATACTAAGTACAAATAAATGTAAGTAGTAAAATAGTCTTTCGGGTTCGAATTTGGGAAAACGGACAACGAATTTGGAATCAGAACGTCGAAAAATGTAAAATTAACTTTGTCTAGGAAAAAATCAACGCCAAAAAGTCAACGGTGACGGTCAAAGTCAACGGTGGCGGTCAACGGCGGTAGTCAAAGTGAATGGAATCGGTTAACGGTTAATGGTCAACGGTGGCGATCAAAGTCAACGACTACGGTCAATGGCGATGGTGATGTCATCCTGGTCAATGCTGACATCATGCACCAATGTCAGCGATGACGTCACCTGGTTTGGTTCAAATAATGGGTCTGACGGTTCAGTTTGGCTCCCTAGACCGGCTCGGTTCGGCTTAGCACACCAAACCAGTTTGGTTCGGGTTATCTAATTTGGGCCACCTTCCAACCTGGGTTCAACCCAATTCCTACCCCACACTACACGTACACACACACACACACAACCCAAAGTCTTATCCTCCCTTGCACAAACCGTTTTGGTTTCGAATCTGGGAAAACGGGCAGCGGATTTGGAATCAAAACATCGAAAAATGTAAAATTGACTTTGACAGGAAAAAAATCAACACCGAAAAGTCAACAGTGACGGTCAATGGTCAACGATGGCGGTCAAAGTCAATGGCGGCGGTTAACGGTCAACGACAATGATCAAATTCAATGGCGGCGATCAACGGTCAATGGTGGTAGTCAAAGTCAACGGCGATGGTCTACGGTGAATGGCAGCGGTGACTTCATCCTGGTCAACGCTGACTTCATGCACTAATGTTAGCGATGATGTCACCCAGTTCGGTTCAAATAATAGGTCTACCGGTTCGATTTGGCTCCCTAGAACAGCTCGATTCAGCTTAGCACACTAGACCGATTTGGTTTGGACTCTCTAATTTGGGCCACCTTCCAACCTAGGTTCAACCCAATTCCTACCCCCCACCACACATACACACACAGCCCAAAGACTTATCCTCCCTTGCACAAAGCATTTCAAGTTCGAATTTGAGAAAATGGGCAGTGGATTTGGAATTAGAATGTCAAAAAATATAAAATTGACTTTGACTAGAAAAAAATCAATGTTGGAAAGTCAACGGCAACGGTGACGTTATCCTGGTCAACGCTGACGTCTCCAGTTTGGTTCAAATAATGGGTTTGACGGTTCCGTTTGGCTTCCTAGACCGGCTCGGTTCGGTTTGGCACACCAGACCGGTTTGGTTTGGGCTCTCTAATTTGGGCCACCTTCCAACCTAGGTTCAACCCAATTCCTACCCCACACCACATATACACACACACAGCCCAAAGCCTTATCCTCCCTTGCACAAACCGAGACCCTAAGGTTTCCCCTTGACTGTGCCGGTCACCGGTGATGAAATCCGGTGACCATAAATGAACACTTCCCGGTTAAACACACAACGAAAAGAGACTAACCTAACCCAAAATATGGAAAAACCGAAGCAAGACTACAATGGCTCACCCACGAGCAAAAATCGAATGGAAACGTAGGAGAATGACGGGCCAATGGAATCGAAGGGTTAAGAATGGTTTTCGAGTGAATGGACGGCAACGACGGCTATCGGGCAAGTGGGTTAGGGTCGGGCGACGACGGGGAGTCGAATGGTGGTTTCAATTTGATGAATGGTCGACGTTAAGCCCTTGGCCAGAGCTTGATCAGAGAACTTTAGGGGTTGAGGGTTGGTTAACATGATGAGAGGTTATGGGAGGGATGGTGTGGGATGCGGCTGAACATGGAAAAAAAGGCTGAAAAAATGCTAGGGTTGCTATAATAGGGTTTAAATACTTTGGGCAAAAGGGTAAATTCAAAACAAGGATCTCAACTTTCACCCATTTTACAAATAGGTCACCCAAGTTTTGATTTTCACAATTTAGCCACTGATTTAAATTAAACTCTATTAATTCCCAAATTGAATTTAGGTTTTAGAATTAGGGATTTTCAGAAATTAGGGTTTACGAATTAGGGAGTAATTTAAGGTGTTACAACTCCCCCTTAAAAAAATTTCTACCTCGAGATTTACCTGGATTAAAGAGATGTGGATACTAAGCTCTAACAACGGTCTTGGGCTCTCATGTAGCCTAATCATGACTACGACCACACCACAAGACCTTGACCATTTTAATGGTCTTCCTCATGAGAACCTTCGTATTTTGAGCAAGAATCTCAACATGCTCCCCCTCAAAACGCAAGTCGGGACGGATCTCAATTTCCTCCACAAGAATAATATGAGACGAATAAGCATGATAGCGTCTCAACACAGAGATGTGGAAGACATCATGAATACGCTAAAGATATGGTGGTAACTCAAGCTGATAGGCAACTGGTCCAACTCGACGAATAATTTGATAATGGCCAATGAAACGAGGACTCAGTTTGCCTTTCCGACCAAAACAAAGAACCTACCTCCACAGAGATACTTTCAAGAAAACCTCATCTCCCACATTATACTCAATATCTCGACGTCTCAAATTGGTATAAGACTTCTGTCTATTAAAAACAGCCTTAAGCCGATCCCGAATCAATCTAACAGTTTGCTCAGCCTCATGAACAATATCAAGTCCCAACAATATGTGCTCATTAAGCTAAGTCCAGTGTAGAGTGTCCATGAGTTCTATATTTTGTACACATCCCTGCCCCTATTATTGCTATTCTTGAGCTCATTTAAGCATATTTAGGCGCATTGCATGCATTATGGCATTATCTTCTCTTTTACCATGATTTTATTGAATATCTTATGAATGGTGAAGAAAAGCTAATGTTTTAGTTAGTTTATATTTCAGGTGCTATAGCTAGGAGAGGAGAAGACAGGACAGGACAAGGCAAGAAAGCTGGAACCAAAGAAGTTGTACTGAAGCAGCTCAAAGATGCCGCCAATGACGCTGCCGGAGCAGTATTGCCGCCAAGTGCCGCCCGGGCAAGAGTTACACCGACTTAGCATAGATAGGCCTCGATTTCAAGAGGGCAATTTCCTAAGCCCTATGAGCCCAGTCTTGCACTTTTCTGAAGCCTGTAGCGGTCAGTAGAGCTGATCCAAGACCGATAAGGAGGAGCACTTATCCTTACTTGCGGAAGAAGGAAGCGTCCAAAGAGTCCATATTTAAGTCAAAAAGGAGTCTGTAATTAATATAAATATGCTTTTAGGACTTCTAAGTTAAGCATGACTCAAAATCTAGGTCATGAGCCTTATATATACCCAATGTATGTAAGGGTATAGGGGCATGCATATCATGAGGGATTAACGGCATCTGCCGGTGAGACTGTAGATGGGGATATAACTAGATGAGTTGGAGTGTTGGGGGTCGTGGCCCAACTCTCCTAGGGTTTAGGAGCTTGTATGTAAAGTAATTTGGGGGAAATGGTTGTATAGTTTTGAGTTGTTTTCAATAAAGTTCTGAGTTTGTTTAATCCATGTTCATTGTTCGTTCAATTAGTCTACACCAGTCAGTAGAAGAGAAAATCTATTTGTCAGGCACGAAAGTGCAAGGCTCATGAAAGGGTTAAGCACGGTCACAACCCGTTGGGGCGTGGCTAACTTGGTTCCACACTAGCCCACAAGTTTCAACGGCTAAATGGGATTACCAACTGAGTTGTCTAATTAGGTTCCACACTAGTCCACAAGTTAAGCAATCTCGAGCATCTTAACCTAGAAATAGGAGGGATCACTGTCGACTATCCTGCCGAACTTGAAATGTCTGCCAGACTTGCCGCTAGGACTTGCCGAGCAGTACACACCCCTGCAGTGGCAGTGATCTGCTGCGGCCGCGTGACAGGGTCGTAGTTTGCTGCCCACCATACCCGCCGAGGCAGCAATTCATGGCAGAGCGAAACATACTCAAGCCTTACAATGCAGTCCTCAAGCTACTAAGCTGCACTTGTCTTACCCAGCTTATCGCCCAATCTCTCCCTATCATTCCTCTCATCACTATCTTTATCGTTACCTGTGTTTTTATATTTCCACATCATGAGATTTAATGGCGCATTTACTAAATCTTTGTGCAGGAAACCATTCATAGGAGCTATTCCAATCCCTGTAGGAGACGATATATTTTATACTATAACTTGACATAGTGTGCACCTGCGCTCATAAATAGAGAATACACAAACGCACTACAAGTTTTTGGCGTCGTTTCCGGGGATTGGCAACAACAACTACGTTTGTATTTCTGCACTCCTATTTAGTTTTTGCTCATTAAATCTCTTTTCATTTATTTGTTAAATATATATATATATAGCCTCTTTGTTTTCTTGGTGTATTTCCTGCCAGGGCAGCAAGGTTGGCAGCAACATCCACCTGAGGAGGGGAAAGACATGCCCAGACGAATAGCCAAACACAAAAACCCTTAGGAAGTGGTTATGCTTGGGAAAAGCGCAGCCCAACATAACCCATTTATTATTTTTATTTTTATTTTTATTTTAATTTTTATTAGGATTAGATTTCTATTTAATTTTTTGTATTTATTTTATTTCAGGTTAGGAATGGAGGAATGACCAAGAAAAATGAAAGAATAAATGAGAGGCCCAACTAGCGGCCAAAGCAGCCCACGACAGATGAGCATAACGGCTAGTGGCTTCATAACGAATAGCCGCAACAGCTAGTTTGCCGCGACGAGCGGAACAGATACCTGCGTAACGATTAGAATCCCGTTATTCGCGCCGTAATAATTGCCGCCCGTTGACAGTGTGCCCGCCAAGGCAGTGGAGAGAAGCGGCTATATAAGGCCAACTATTCTCCCACCTCGTTCTTCACTTTGCTCTCTCTTTTACTCTGAATTCATTCTACAGTCTTTGCTTCCAAGATTTCTTTGCTTTGTTTTCTTTCACATTCTTTTTATTTTCTTTAGGATAAACAACCATCCCTTAAACTATGGCCTCATCACAGCACCACGCCGCCACCTCCAAAACCCAATACAAGAGGTTCTTGAAACCTACTGTCGAGGAGGTCTACAACAAGTTCTGCAGAGAAAGGCAACTATGGGAAGAGATGGGTTTCTATTACACCCAATCCGATGGGGATTTTGGGTTGGAACACTCTCTCATTGAAAGGATTCACAATATGGGATGGGACCAGTTCGCACGACAGCCAGAAGGAATCAACAACAACCATGCGCGAGAGTTCTATGCCCACCGGCCAAAGCCTGAGAGTCCTTTTGTCTATGTCCATGGAGAAGGAGTGAAGTTTACTACTGACATGATCAACAGCTTCTACAGCATTGAAGTCAGCGGCAACCTGCACAAGGAGTGGGAATCATATCTGACGGGGGTTGACTACAACCAAATTAAGGAGCTCTACAAGCCAAAAACTAAATGGCTGACAGGCAAGAACAACGGGTCAGTCAACCATCGAGATTTGCTGCCAGAGGCAGCTCTTTGGAGTTATTTTGTCCAGTGCCGCCTGATGCCAACCACGCATGGATCAACTGTAAACAGGCCGCGGCTCACCCTTATCTGCAGTATAATGAAGGGGCGGCAAATCAACGTGGGCGAGGTAATAATCAAAGAAATTTATGTCGACGCAGAGAAACCAACTACCAAAGGTCCACTCTTCTTCCATGCACTCATTACTGGCCTATGTGACAATTTTAACGTGCCGCTAGCCTAAGGGATATAATTCTTCCTGCCAAGGAAGGATGGACAAGAAGGGCACGCCAACAGATGATGCACAGTGCAGAGCCAGAAACACCCTCAACCGCCCAGCCGCCGTCTCAAGCTGCCACCACCCCAGCCGCAGCAGGCAGTACTGAAGCTGCCCTACCGTCCGCCGTAATTCCTTTACTTCACAACTTAGTGGAGAGCTGCTAGAGGATCGAGCACAAGCAGGTGATTTTCACCAAATATGAGCGGATGTGCAGGAGGCCTTTGTGGCCTACCTGCTGGAAAAGTACAAGGACGTCGGACCACAGTTGCCCACCTTTCCAATGGAGCTAGCAGCATCAAAGCCAATACACATCACCCCAAGACCCGTTGCTGCTCCTGCCGTCGACGACGGCGAGGCACCACACTACCGCCCAAAGAGAAGAACCTCCCCAACTCCTATCCAACCATATGACCTCACCTCTTATTCAGAATCAGAAAAGGAAGAGGAGACCAATGCTGCCTCCCTAATAGCCAAAGCCACTGCTGCCAAGGACACCGGCTACTCAGACATGGAGATTTCAGACTCCTTTGAAGATGAACCGGCCGAGGCAGCACGAAAGAGAAAGCGACCAGCAGCAGATCCTCGGGGTGGAGAAGCTGAACGACAAATCAAGAAGCCCACCCCCAGCTGCATCCAGCCATCGCGTAGCAATAAGAAGAGCCCCAACAGAAAGACCATCTGCTACGCGCCGCCTCATCCTGCCTGCCTCCTCAGAATCTTCCTCTGACGCGGCAGCAACAAAGGGGAACTCCCCCAGCCTATAGCACCATTTTTCCTTTTTTTTATTTTGTTTATTTTCTTTTCTTGTTTTATTTTTCTGCTCTATTTTATTTTTATTTTTTTCCCTTTTTATCTTTTATTTTCATTTTTTAATTTTTATTTTGTAGAGGCATTGAGGACAATGTCAACCTTGAGTTTGGGGGGAATTAGTCCTCTTTGTTTTAGATTTATAGCATGTAGTTGCATACGTAAATTCTCCCCCTAGTACTTAATGAAATAGAATTCGTTAGATTAAAAACTTGTGCCTATGATAGCTTAGCCGATTACTTATATTCGCACCATTCCAAAAATTTTAACCTAACTCTGGGAAGAAGCATGAAAATACTTAGAAATTCTTTTTTCTTTTTACCAACTATCTTTACACTTGTCTGTTAAATGCTGAATTTTTACTTAAGTTCTAAGTTTATCATTGCCTGCCTTCATCAATAAAAGTTTCTTGATTGAATATAGGTTTGCCGCCACGACAGCACAGTGCAGCACAACAAAGAAAATGCAAACCCTAGAGGTGCCTGAAACAGGCTCTGGCAGAAAGGATAAATACCCTAGAGGTGCCCAAAACAGGCTATAGGAAGGATCATCAGCAAGGACACTCCGCTGCTATCAACGTCCATGATTCTAAACCAAGTGACCAACAAATTAGCAAGAGTGAATGAAAGTCTTCACGGGATGACTCTATTCTAAGGGTTCAGAGTTTTGTAGAGTGTACCTACCTTAGTTTCAAACTCGGAGAATAGTTGTGATGAGCTGAAGCCCTTAAAGCCATGATCAGAAAAAAAAGAAAACAAAAGTGCCCAACTGTGCTGCCAAGGCAGCGACTCGTATCCTTTCAAGTAATTTAATTATTTTAGGCATACATTGTTAACTTGGTAATTTCAGCACGTTTACCATGAACACAGACCTGCACACACTACACTGGCATTAAGAAAATTAATCTAAGTTATTTCATGTCATTCCATGTCACTAACATTATATAGGTGCCACGACCTTGAGGCAAGAAATCAAGTTAAAAGCTAACATTTTATTAATTTTGTGCTAAGGGCAGTTTTACTAGTTAGGTTGCATTGCTTGAGGACAAGCAATAGTTCGAGTTTAGGGGTGTGTAGAGTGTCCATGAGTTCTATATTTTGTACACATTCCTGCCCTTATTATTGCTATTCTTGAGCTCATTTAGGCATATTTAGGTGCATTGCATGCATTATGTCAGTATCTTCTCTTTTACCATGCTTTTATTGAATATCTTATGACTGGTGAAGAAAAGCTAATGTTTTAGTTTAGTTTATATTTCAGGTGCTATAGCTAGGAGAGGAGTGGACAAGACAGGACAAGGCAAGAAATGTGACCCCCTTATCCCGGTCCGGACGCTTGACCGATCCGAGTGGGCTACACGGGGATAACCGAGGCGAAACCCGTTAAGGCTCCACTTCGGTTACCGACCCAAGAAAAACTTTTCATGTATATTATCTTTTCTAGATGTAATGTTATGTCCTATGTGAGAAAAGCAACAACGGAAGGAAACAAACGAAGTAAACAATCAACAGCCCATATAAACCAGCCCATTTTAATCTTAAACAGCAGGTCGTATCGGAACGCCCATAGGGTGTTTCGATACGCCTTGACTAGGTCAACTGGCCAAAGTCAACCCGATGAGACCGTTTCGAAACAGGGGTGGCCCGTATCGAAACGACCTCAACAGTCAACTTCTCGTGGTCAACGATACGAAGGTCGTTTCGAAACACTAAAGCTCATTTCGATACGTCATTTTATCGTCAAATTCTCAGATTTCCAGTAGCAAAATCGTATCGAAACGGCCCCCTAGCGTACCGAAACGCCTGGTCCGAAACAAAGGGACCGTATTGAAACAGGACCAACCGTTTTGAAACGCCCTTTGTCTGCAGATTGGTTTTAGCTGGTTTTTGGTACAAGGTTGTCCCAAAAACACCACTAAGACCTCACACAACACACAAGCATAAACTCTAAGGCAAGCCAAACACGACAAGCATACATAGCACACTTCAACATACAAAAGCCATACATTCAAGGACCAACAAATCAACATAAGGTCAAACAAGGCATTAAAGATTCATGCTTCACAAGACATATACTTAAGCATTTAAGGTAGGCAAATTTAAACATGGTTTACAAGCAAGACAAGGCAACCAAAAGCCAAACCAACATAACATATAGAGGAGTCTAACATGCTCCTAAACAACCAACATCAACCACACAAGTCCCCATTGCTTGACCATTACATCATTAACATAAAATCAATACTTGATAGATTCAAAAGCCCAACTAGCACACTTGGAGGCCCCTTCTTGCACTAGCAACCCACGAACTACGGATCTGCATTGTCGAACAAAAGAGAGCGTAAGCATAAAGCTTAGTGAGGGTAAGCTCATTAAAACAAACCTCGACAATACAGGGTCCAATCACGAGCACAACCAAGGTAAAATGCATGTTCTTACCTTCGATCCACATGAGCCAAAATACACGTGATGCATGAACATATATTCAATATTATGCCATGCTCAACAAGTCCAAGCTCAACACATGATAGTACATAAATCAATGTATTAACAACCACATATATCAAACCATAATGAAACACATCTCAAATCATATTGGTACACATATCATCTCATATTGGCACCTAGCTATGACTCGAATACGCGGATAACACATTGGAACTCACATCCACAACAACCATTACCTTACGGTGGGATTACACTCATCACCGTTCACGCGGAGGAGATTCCACTCATCCTCACGCCCCGTCGATGGGATTACACTCATCACCGACTAACATATATATAAGAGGGTTTTTCGGGCGAACTCGTACTTCATCTTGATGACTACCATCACCAAGACCACGCGCGCATTTGACTCACATGTGCACACTAACATCCTAATGATCGATCATTTGTACCCAAGCATACTAGTGCCAATACTAAACACAATCCACCATATCATTTCATAACAACTTCCGTGCTTAGCACGTACTCACCATGATCACTATCATGCACAAACGACATGCATATCACAATGCATCACAATCATGCCTCAACATACATGTATAACACATTTATACATAGCCACCATAAACACAATTAAATATGAGGCATAAACAACAATTTGAGTGCAACCAAAGTCTCTAACTAAAGCTTAGGATTAGGCTACCACTCTAATCCCAACTCAGGTGGGTCTACCAAGCTCAACCTAGTCCACATGCTTGAACCAAATACTCGAAAACCATTTAAAAACATTTAACCACTCACTGACTATTCCAAGCTCAACCCACTAGCCGATCAAGCTTCCAACGATTCCGGATTTGTTCCTGATGTTTCACCAACACAATTCCTTGCTTCTAATCAACTCAACACAATCAAAACAACCTCAAAGCAGTTCACACATCAACGTACCAAACCCGGAACACTACTCAAGCATAAAACACATGAATTCAAGCTATGAACAACTCCCAAAACCTCAATCTCGAGCATCCATCAAACCCAATCCAAAACTCATGATTTCAACCCTTTTTACACACTTAAATGCTTCCAAAACAACCCCTAACTATTACTCTAACATCAGCCCTCAATTTCCAACATCAAACACACCCAAAACTAACCTTTAAACCCTTCAAAAACCCCATCAAAACCCAAATCCGAAAATCTTTATAAAACACTTTAAAATTCACATATGTTGGACCTTATGGGTTGTAATCAACTTATCTAACAACTGTAAATCAATAGCTTTGTTAAAATCTCATAAAGTCACAACCTTTAACAAAATCCTTGAAAAACCCAAAATATGAAATACATAGTTTTAATGAAAACTAATGGTACCAAAATGAAGAGGAAGACAAGGCCAAGTCAAAAATGCAATTACCTTTTGAAAAGCACCAACGATGAAGAGGTAAGGTGATGGAATAGTGAAAATGGAGAGAGAGCTCTTCAATGCCGTGGAAAAAGAAAATGGGAGAGTGGGGAAGATGATGACAAAAGGTTATTTTAATAAAAAGGGGATTTAAATTGGAAGTCCCTTTTATTACCATAATGCCATTAATGAGGATGGCTATTTCTATTTCCAATTCCATGGAATTGAGCTTTAAAACCAAAACATGTCCAACATAATTTATTCGTTTGAAAACGCGAGGCCCAAATAATATTTTATTATTTTAATTATGAAACTGAAACCCGAAATATTATTTTAATATTATTTTCACCCGACCCCCAAACTCGGGTGTTACAACTCTCCCCCACTTAAGGAATTTCGTCCCCGAAATTACCTGACGGAAATAGATACGGAAACTGCTCAAGCATATCAGCTTTCCTCTCCCATGTGGCCTCTTCCAAGCCTCTATGTCTCCACAACACCTTGACCAACTCTATGGTCTTACCACGCAACACCTTGCTATCGGAAGCAAGTATCTTAACAGGTTCTTCAGTGTAAGACAAATCTGGATTCAACTCTATCTCCTCAACAGGCATAGCATGAGACGGATCTGATCTATATCTCCTAAGCATTGACACATGAAACACATCATGGATCTTCTCTTACTCTGTAGGCAATCTTAGACGGTAAGCTATTGGCCCAATCCGCTCAACTATCTCATACGGACCAATAAACCTCGGACTCAACTTGCCTTTCCGGCCAAATCTCATTACCTTTTTCCACAGAGATACTTTCAAAAACACTTTCTCACCCACTGAGAACTCAATCTCTTTTCTCTTTAAATCTGCATAAGACTTCTGACGATCGGAAGTTGCTTTCAAACGGTCACAAATCAACTTCACCTTTTCAGTAGTCCCCTTAAGCAAGTCCGGCATAGGTAACAATCTCTGACCCATTTCAGCCTAACAAATCGGAGTCCTACATCGTCTACCATACAAAGCCTCATAAGGAGCCATCTGTATACTAGCCTGGTAACTGTTGTAAGCAAACTCAACTAAGGGCAAATGCTTCTCCCAAGAACCCTGGAAGCCAATCACACAACAACGAAGCATATCCTCTAAAATCTGTATCACTCGCTCTGACTGTCCATCTGACTGCGGATGATAAGAAGTACTGAAATGCAAACGACTACCTAGAGCACTATGCAAACAACTCCAGAACCTCGATGTGAATCTCGGATCTCTGTCTGATACGATAGACTTCAGAACTCCATGAAGTCTCACAATCTCACGGATATACAAGTTCGCCAACTTGGCTAAAGAATCCGTAGTGTTCACTGCAAAGAAGTGAGCACACTTAGTGAATCTATCCACTATTACCCAAACAGAGTTCTTCCTCAAAGGAGACAACGGTAACCCCGACACAAAGTCCATGGTGATCCTCTCCCATTTCCATTCCGGAATCTTTAAAGGCTATAACAAACCTGAAGGAACCTGATATTCTGCCTTCACTCTCTGACAAACTATACAACGGCTCACATACTCGGCTACATCCTTCTTCAACCCAACCCATAAATAATCATTCTTCAAATCACGGTACATCTTGGTACTACCCGAATGCATAGAAAAGGACTCGAATGCGCTTCACTCAGAATCAGACGTCTCAACTCAACATCTTCAGGTACTACAACTCTGTCTCTGAAACACAACACATTCTCATCACTGAAACTATACTCGGTCGGTCTACCTTCGGCTATGTCCTAAACATGAGGAACTAAAGACACATCTTGCAACTGCTTCTCTCTAATCAACTGAATCAAAGAAGGCTTCACTTGCAACTCTGTGATCAAACCACCATCACCGAACACACTCAATCTAGCAAACATAGCTCGCAACTCAACTGCAACTTTTCTGCTCAAGGCATCGGCTACTACATTTGCCTTACCCGGATGGTACTCTATGGTCAAATCATAGTCTTTCAACAGCTCAAGTCATCTTCTCTGTCTCAAGTTCAACTCTCTCTGAGTCATCAAATACTTCAAGCTCTTATGATCAGTGTAGACTATGCACTTCTCACCGTACAAGTAGTGACGCCAAATCTTCAATACAAACACAACCGCGGCTAACTCTATATCGTGAGTAGGATAGTTCTTTTCATGCACTTTCAACTGTCTCGAAGCATAAGCGACAACTCTTCTTTCTTGCATTAGGACACACCCTAGACCTATGTAGGAAGCATCACTATAGATCATAAACTCTTTACCTGAAACTGGTTGTACTAACACTGGAGCATTCGTTAAAGCTTCTTTCAATTTCTCAAAAGCCTTCTGTCTCGCATCTGACCACTCGAACTTAACTCATTTTTGCAACAATTTAGTCAAAGGAGCAGCTACTCTAGAGAAACCATCAACGAACTCCTATAGTAACCGGCTAATCCTAGGAAACTCCTAATCTCAGTCACATACTTAGGTTGTTTCCACTCAACAATAGCCTCAATCTTCGACGGATCAACACGGATACCTTCGGCTGATACAACATGGCCAAGAAACACAACTTCTCGATTCCAGAACTCACATTTACTCAACTTCGCATACAACTAATTACTCAACAACCTCTGTAAAACAAGTCTCAAATGCTCATCACGCTCTTCTTCTAATCTCGAGTACACAAGAATATCATCTATGAAAACAACTACAAAACGGTCTAGATAGTCTCTGAAAACCCTGTTCATCATATCCATGAATGCTACTGGTGCATTCGTGAGCCCAAACGGCATCACAAGGAACTCATAGTGACCATATCTAGTCCTAAAAGCTGTTTTCGGAACATCACACTCTTTTACTTTCAACTGATTGTACCCTGACCTCAAATCTATCTTCGAGAACACTGAAGCGCCCCTCAACTGATCAAACAGATCATCTATATGAGGCAACGGATACTTGTTCTTCACAGTCAACTGATTCAACTGCCTGTAGTCAATACACATTCGCATGCTGCCATCTTTCTTCTTTACAAACAACACAGGAGCACCCCAAGGCGAACTACTAGGCCTAATAAAACCACGGTCTAATAACTCCTGAAGCTGACTCTTCAATTCTTTCAACTCTTTCGGAGCCATACGATACAGAGCTATGGAAACTGGAGTAGACCCTGAAACAGTCTCAATCACAAACTCTACATCTCTGTCAGGAGGCAAACCTGGTAACTCTTCAGGAAACACATCCAGAAAATCACAAACAGTTCTAATGTCCTTCGGTCTGACCTCACTCATATTAGGATTCATCACATATGCTAAGAAAGCCCCACAACTGGAATCCATCAACCTATGAGCCTCTAAAGCTGACACAACATTAGACAAGAACTTAATGTTCTCGCCTACTACTACTACCTCGTAGTCATCAGAAAGTTTCAAAGCAATTCTCTTCGTCTCAAAGTCTACACTAACTTTGTGCTCAACTAACCAGTCCATACCCAGAATAATGTCAAACCCATAGAACGGAAGCTCAATCATATCAACGAGAAACACATGACCTTGAATCTTCAGCGGACACCTCCTATACATTCGTCTAACTACAACTGTCTCACCAAAGGAACTAGTCACATGCATACCTACATCTAAGATCTCAACAGGTATATCTAACTTCTTTGCATGCTCACTCAAAATGTAAGAATGCGTAGAACCCGAATCAACCAAAGAAAGCAAAGACATAGACTATAACTCAAAATTACCTGCTATCACATCCATGTCGTTCCCGGCCTCTCTCTGAGCATAAACACTCGCTGGTCCACCTGCCTCTGGCTGTACGGCCACAACATGAGCAAGGTTTCTCTGAGCTTCTATTCTAGGTGCATCAGCCTTAGGCTGAAAGTAGCCACGACCGCGCCCACGACCTCCCTAATAATCAATGGCTCTCGCAGGAGCCTGACCAAGATTCGGTACCTGTGCCGCCTGATGCGGACACTCCCTCCTAAAGTGGTCCCTCGAACCACAGTTCGAATAAGCATGGAAGTTACCCCAACACTCACCAGAATGATGTCTCCCACAGCGTGTACACTCGGGCAAACGCCCTCCAGCTCTATGGCCCTGATGGCCCCTACCATGGTGGCCACTGTCACGCCTATGGTCAAACTGTTGTCCGCCACCCCGATGCCTCTTGGCATCACCGCGGTCAAATTTGTTATGTCTCTTTCAAGAACTAGATCCTCCTGAACGCTTGGTCAGCCCCAAGCTATGCTCGATGTCCTTGGCCCTAGCAACCAAGACATCAAAATCTAAATAATTTGAAGCTAAGGTATACCTCTTAACTTCCTCATGAAGCCCATATCTGAAATGGTAACAATGGTCCCTCTTAGTAGGAACCAACTCTAGAGCATACTGACTCAAACGGACAAAACGGATCTCGTAGTCAGTCACTAAAGCATCTCCCTGAACAAGAGCCATAAACTCTCGCTTCTTCTCATCCAGATATCTTGGCCTCAAATACCTCTTCCGGAAAGCAGACTCAAAGAAATCCCAACCAATCTCAGCCTCAGGAACCCCAGTAGTAATGGTGACCCACTAGGTGTAGGCATCATCCTGAAGCAACGAAATCACGCAGCCCAACTTGCAAGCACCCACACATCCCATCTGAGCTAAGATATGAACTGTCTTCTCCAACCACAAATCGGATCTCTCAGGTGTAGACCCTCTGAACTCTTCTGCTCCTAGGCTACGGAGCCTCTCTAACGGTAAACTAGTATCATCACCTCTAGGCTGAGCTGCAGCCTGAGCTCCAGCAACTACGGCCTGAAACGCTCCCGTTATAGCTTGTACAAGCGGAGCCATATCTATTCCCGCAGGACCTTGGCCACCCTGACCAACCTGAGGTCCTACTCCCTCAACTCCAGCCAAAATTCACATATGTTGGACCTTATGGGTTGTAATCAACTTATCTAACAACTGTAAATCAATAGCTTTGTTAAAATCTCATGAAGTCACAACCTTTAACAAAATCCTTGAAAAACCCAAAATATGAAATACATAGTTTTAATGAAAACTAATGATACCAAAATGAAGAGGGAGACAAGGCCAAGTCAAAAATGCAATTACCTTTTGAAAAGCACCAACGATGAAGAGGTAAGGTGATGGAATAGTGAAAATGGAGAGAGAGCTCTTCAATGTCGTGGAAAAAGAAAATGGGAGAGTGGGGAAGATGATGACAAAAGGTTATTTTGATAAAAAGAGGATTTAAATTGGAAGTCCATTTTATTACCATAATGCCATTAATGATGATGGCTATTTCTATTTTCCAATTCCATAGAATTGGGCTTTAAAACCAAAACATGTCCAACATAATTTATTTGTTTGAAAACCCGAGGCCCAAATAATATTTTATTATTTTAATTATGAAACCGAAACCCGAAATATTATTTTAATATTATTTTCACCCAACCCCCAAACCCGGGTGTTACAAGAAAGCTGGAACCAAAGAAGTTGTACTGAAGCAGCTCAAAGATGCCGCCAAAGATGCTGCCGGAGCAATATTGCCGCCAAGTGCCGCACGGGCAGGAGTTACACCGACTTAGCCAAGATGGGCCTCGATTTCAATAGGGCAATTTCCTAAGCCCAATGAGCCCAGTCTCGCACTTTTCTGAAGCCTATAGCGGCCGGTAGAGCTTATCCAAGACCGATAAAGAGGAGCACTTATCCTTACTTGCGGAAGAAGACAACGTCCAAAGAGTCTATATTTAAGTCAAAAAGGAGTCTGCAATTAATGTAAATATGCTTTTAGGACTTATATGTTAAGGAGGACTCAAAATCTAGGTCATGGGCCCTATATATACCCAATGTATGCAAGGGTATAGGGGCATGCATATCGTGAGGGATTAACGGCATCTACCGGTGAGAGTGTAGATGGGGAGATAACTAGATGAGTTGGAGTGTTGGGGGTCGCGGCCCAACTCTCCTAGGGTTTAGGCGCGTGTATGTAAAGTAATTTGGGGGAAACGATTGTATAGTTTTGAGTTGTTTTCAATAAAGTTATGAGTTTGTTTAATCCATGTTCTTTTTTCGTTCAATTAGTCTACACCAGTCAGTTGAAGAGAAAATCTATTTGTCGGGCACGAAAGTGCAAGGCTCATGAAAGGGTTAAGCACAGTCACAACCCGTTGGGGCGTGGCTAACTTGGTTCCACACTAGTCCACAAGTTTCAGCGGCTAAAAGGGATTACCATCCGAGTTGTCTAATTTGGTTCCACACTAGTCCACAAGTTAAGCAATCTCGAGCATCCTAACCTAGAAATAGGAGGGATCACCGTCGACTATCCTGCCGAACTTGGAATGTCTGCCAGACTTGCTTCCATGACTTCTTTCTGTATCACCTACCGAGACAGTACACACCCCTGCAGTGGAAGTGACCTACTGCGGCCGTGTGACAGGGTTGTAGTTTGTCGCCCACCATACCCGTCGAGACAGCAATTCATGGCAGCACAAAACATACTCAAGTCTTACAATGCACTCTTCAAGCTACTAAATTGCACTTGTCTTACCCAACTTATCACCCAATCTCTCCCTATCATTCCTCTCATCACTATCTTTATCTTTACTTGTGTTTTTATATTTCCACATCATGAGATTTAATGGCGTATTTACTAAATCTTTGTGTAAGAAACCATTCATAGGAGCTATTCCAATCCCTATGGGAGATGATATCTTTTATATTATAACTTGACAGAGTGTGCACTTGCGCTCATAAATGGATAACACCCAAATGCTCTACATCCAACCAATAGGTGTACGACACTTACGCCCACACAGAGCCTCATACGGTGCCATCTTAATACTGGCCTGATAACTGTTATTGTCGGTAAACTCTGCAAGCGGTAAGAAATCCTCCCAACCGCCTCTGTAATTGTTGCGTGCAAAAGTGATGCGCAATTAGCGTGTAAGTGTACACTGTGCCAAGTTATAGTATTTAAGATATCGTCTCCATAGGGATTGTGACAGCTTTTCGGAGTTCACTTTTCTGCACAAGTAAAATAAAAACACATATATTAGGAGTTGGTTTGATTGAAGCTAAAACTAAAGCGAGTAAAGTAAATTGGGAAATCAGAGTGAGAGAATGGGTCGGTATTGGATATTTCGTAGTGTGAAAATTGATGCACTATCTCAGGACATTTTTGTTGATTGTTGAGTGCATAAAAATTCTATATTTTAACCCTCATATACTCATATTTTTGATGCACTAAAGCATGTTTAGTCGCATTTTAAGATAGATTTTTGCATACACATCACAATTAGATAAAACTGCACAGATGCTGCTAATTTCGGTCACTTTTTGTAGGTATCCGGCGCGGCAACATCTAGGGCAGCAAAGGAGCAGAGGCGAGTTGCGGAGCTGGAGCGGAAGGACGTAGAACACCACCTGTCGTGACATCTGCCGTGGCAGCGATGACGACTGTGGAACATCGAGGAGGAAAAGCAAAGTGGAGCTCAACAGATAGAGGATTTTAAGCTGGTCTGTCGTGGACTACTCCCATATTTTTCTGAACCCTGAAGCAGAAGGAAGGTCGGGTCTAAAGTTTGAGGAATAAAGTCAAAGCAAGAAAAGAGGACGAATTAAAGACATCTACTCAGAAGATTTAGTCTTTAATAAGAGTTGTACTTTAATTTAAACTTGTACTCTTGCCATATTAGAAAACTTGGACCCAAGGCCTATATATAGGCTTGTAATTCGACTAGGCAGGGGACATCAAGCTCCTAGACGTCTTCCCCCAAAATCCTAGTCGTTTCTCTCTCTCCACCATGTTCTAAACCTCCTATAGGGAAAAGGGTTGATCTTGTAAAGTAGTTGTAAGGGTTGTACTGTTTTTAGGATTTTTCTGTTCAATTCAATAAAAGCTTCAAGTTTATTTACTCTAGTTTCAATATCTCATAAGATTATCGGGAGAGCATTGTGAGGTTATCCATTTACTTAATATCAGGAGAGTTAAGTATATGAAAGGAGTAAATACGTGTTTTCCAGTTTATGGTTAAACCATCTTAGCCTATGGATAGGTACAAGGTTAAGCAACTAAGGAAGAATTCACAAACATCGGTGTTCATCCTTCGATTCACGCCATGAGGTATCATCAAAGACGTGTTCATCGACAAAACTTGGGCCTAAAGATAGGACATGTCACAACAGGGATTCTTGCTGAACTTGAAGTACAAAGTTGTTGATCGCTGCCGCGACATCAACAGACCTCTGCCGCGACAGGTGCTGCCGTGACAGGCACGACGACAGACAGAACATGAATCCTTCTGAACAGTGCAACACCTGCACTACTGATCAAATCAATACCAGCCTATTTCCTAAATCTGATTACTTTATCTTTTATTTTAGCTTATTCTCAAGATTTCTCCAAACATTTATTTAAACTAAATTATTTTCTTGTGCAGCAATCTAAGGATAGAAGTATTTCCAGTCCCTGTGGAGACGATATCTGATACTTCGTATCACTTTATTACTTGCGACGTGTACACTTGCACCTATTTGTGATAGACTCTTTTACACGCAACACTGATCAACTTAACAACTTCAGCTACCGCCCACAAGTATGCCTCGGCAGGCGCCCGCCTCGGCAGAGATGTGTGAGATCTCCTGGGTAGTTAAGCGATGATTCAAGGTTCGGCAAGGCTCCTTCTATGACTCCCGAAGCTTGAAGTATATTGGCGAACACGTCTTGGATGATACCTCCCGGCGTGAATCTAAGGATGAACACCAACCGATTATGGATCCTCTTTTAGCCGCTGAACTTCTTAACTTATCCCTAAGCCGAAATAGCTTTACCCTATGGTTGGATAAAACCGTGTTTACTCGTTTCGAGAGTTCAACTCTCCCGATATTAAACAAAGAGATTGTCACCCTCTTCTCTCTCGATAAAGATTGCGACAATGAAGAACCAAGAGTAAACAAACCTTGAATTTTATTGCAGAACTGAAATCCTAAACGAATACAACAAGACTCTCACAACTACTACACAACCAACCCTTAGCCCTAGGGAAAGTTTAGAACATGGTGGGGTTTTGACGGCACTAGGGTTTCAACAAGAAGAAGTTTCTCTCTAATCTCAATTGTTTTGCTCCTCTTGGTCGATTACGTATATATAGGGGAGGAGCGTAGGCTTAAGCCGGTTTAGGGTAGGAATACTAGTTAGAATATGATTACAACTCATTAAAAGATCATTAAATCCTCCTAGATTCCTGTTTGACTTTTTCCAACTTGACTTTGACCTTGGTTTTCTTTGTCTGCTGGGCTCCAATGCACGTGCAAGTGGTCTCTAAAAATCGGGCTTGATGAGCTCTTTCTATCGCATACCACTTTGCATTTTTGCACTCTTTCTTGGAGTGGTGCCTCGGCGGAGGTGTGGATTGGTGTGCAGGGGTTGGCACAACTCTACATTATAGTTCTTTCCTCCTCGATCAGTTCTCGAACAGCTCTCCAGGTGGTCTATCAGCTTCCTACTTCAGTTTCTAGCTTCTCCTCTGCTGCCTCGGCGGTATCTGCCTGGGCGGGTACCTGCGCACAGTAAGAAAACACGCCTGAGCAGTATCTTTTAGAAAAAAACAATTAAGTGCATCAAATAAGGCAAATTATCTAATCTATGCAGTTTTTTGCATGTTTACCTAATAAATGCAACTAAACTAAGCTTAAGAACAACAATAATTGAGCTATACTAGGGCATAAATATAGGACTTTTGCACACTTAACAGTAATCAAGAACACAACCCCTCAACATATCCTCAAGAATCTGTATCACGCGCTCGGACTGACCATCAGTCTGCGGATGATAAGATGTACTGATGTTCAACCGAGTACCTAGAGCGGTATGAAGATAATCCCAAAATTTCGTTGTAAACCTCGGATCTCTGTTCGAAATAATAGACAACACTACCCATGAAGTTGAACAATCTCAGAAATATAGAGTCGAGCTAACTTGCTCAAAGAATAGTCAATTCGGACAGGAATGAAGTGCGCGGACTTAGTCAGACGATCAATAATAACCCAGATGGAGTCCTTCTCTAACGGAGTCAAAGGAAGTTCACTAACAAAGTCCATATTCATATGCTCCCACTTTCATTGAGGAATGTCAATATGCTGAAGTAACCCAGATGGACGATGATGCTCTATCTTGACTTTCTAACAAGTCAAACACTTCGATACAAATCCAACAACATCACGCTTGAGACCTTTCCACCAGTACCTCTCACAAAGATTCTTATACATCTTGTCCCCACTAAGATGCATAGAATAAAGACTATCATGTGCCTCACGAAGAATAACCCGTTTTAACTCAGAATTCCTCAGAATGCAATACCGACCTCGGAAACATAGAACACCATCCTGGTCGATAGAAAAATCTTAAGATGTACCATCTTCAACCTATCTCATATGGTGCATCAAAAACGGATCACTACACTGTTCAGCTCGAATATTAGAAATTAGAGTAGGAATAACTCGAAGTTCTGCCAAAAGGCTGCCATCATCAAACAAACTCATCTGAGCAAACAGGGCTCTTAAATCTAAAATGGCGTTACGACTCAAGGCGTCGGCAACAGCATTAGCCTTGCTTGTATGATACTCAATCTTGCAGTCATAGTCTTTGAGAAGTTCTAACCAACGACGCTGTCTCAGATTAAGCTTCTTTTGGGTGAGGAGATATTTTAGACTCTTATGGTCTGTGTAAATAGAACACTTCTCTCCGTAGAGATAGTGTCTCCAGATTTTAAGAGCAAAGATCACGGCAGCAAGCTCAAGATCATGAGTAGGGTAGTTACACTCATGTGGTTTCAAATGTCGGGACGCATAAGCCACTATCTTCCTATCATGCATCAGAACACATCCCAATCCGGTGTAAGAAGCATCATTGTAAACGGTATAAGCCTTACCAGGCTCAAGCTGAATCCAAACTGCTGCTTCAGTCAAGACGGTCTTAAGCTTCTCAAAACTAGACTGCTGAGTCTTAGTGTAGACAAAGGGAACATCCTTCTCATAAGCTTAGTCAACGAAGCTGCAATAGTAGAGAAACCCTCAACAAACCTCCGATAATAGCCGGCTAAACCCGAAAAGCTTTGAATCTAATGAACATTCTTGGGTTGTTTCCAGCTCATAATAGCTTCAATTTTCTTCAAATCAACCTGAATACCCTCAACAGAAACTATATGCCCCAAAAATATAACCTCAGAAAGCTAGAATTCACTCTTGCTGAATTTTGCATATAACTATTTCTCTCGCAGAGTCTGTAATACAATTCGGAGATGTTCCTCATGTTCAGCCTCAGATTTGGAATATACCAGAATATCATCTATAAATACTACAACAAACTGGTCAAGATAAGGTTGAAACACCATGTTCATCATGTCCATAAACGCACCAGGGGCGTTAGTCAATCCTAAAGGCATTACAAGAAACTTGTAGTGACTGTAACGAGTCCAGAAAGCTATTTTGAACACATCAGAATCCTTAACCTTTAGTTGATAGTAAGCAGATCTCAGGTCTATCTTAGAAAATATCGTAGCTTCTCGGAACTGATCGAAGAAATCATCAATGCGAGGAAGGGGATACTTGTTTTTATCGTCAGCTTATTTAGCTTCCTAGAGTCGATACAGAGTCAAAATGTCCCATCCTTCTTCTTAACAAATAGAACATGAGCTCCCCAAGGTGAAACACTGGGTCGAATGAAACCTCAATCACCAAATGTGTAATCATACCAGTTTAGTTAACAAACACGTCAGTCACTCCGTTGTTTTTGAACGGTTGGTGGCCTGATTGAAACCAGTTAAATAGTTTAGCGGTATATTTGCCAAAATTAAAAGTATAGTGGTCATATCGACATCAACCTCATAGTTAGGTGGTCATCTGTATAGTTTATCCTAATTATAATTCTAAAATTATTTTTATTTTATTTTTAGAATTTATATGAGCTTTGTCTGACTCTGAATTATAACTATAATTTTTTATTATTTAAAAAATATGAACTTTGAGATTTTTTTATTTTTTTATTTTTTAAAATTATTTTTAAGATTTTTAAAAAATATCAATTTGTTATTTTTTATTACAGGATTGTATTTTTTATATATTTTTAATTATTTTATAAGGCACACACACTTGTTGACAAAGCTGCTAGAACCCAGATCTCCAAGGATAAACATTTCATCTTTCCCACTAAGACCAATATTGGGTTCATAAAAGATTTAACAAGTTAAAATAGCTAGATAGTATCATGGGAAAATTGTTCTTCATAGCTGTTAAAATGAGAAATGATAAAATGAAATATAACTTGATTCTCATTAATTAATTATCAGAATACAATGTCGTATATATATACATCAACAAGCTAACAACTTAACTACAAGCTAACAAACTAACCTCCTCTAACTAATTCCTTAACTACTATTTACAACAGAATTAACCCATGTTAACACCCCCCTCAAGTTGGAGGTTTTAAAACATCTTTAAACCCCAACTTGGAACTGAGATATTCATATTGTTGAATTCCAAGTCCCTTGGCAATTATGTCAGCTAATTGTTCTTTTGATATCACATGCTTAGCTTTAATGATCCCTTCTTGAATCTCCTCTAACAAAATGATAGTTGTTGCTTGTGTGTAGTGTACTATAAATGATACGCAAATATGGTGCAAGTATACATGTCGAACGAGTAATAAAGTGAGTGAGTGAGTATCGTCTCCACAGGGATTGGAGGTATTCACGGTTTGCTGTAACAATAAAGATTGAACTTTTTGCAAATGACAATGCTATAGTAAAAAATGATGTAAAATAATGCTGAAGCAAAACAGTGCAGAGAAAGATAAGATAGCAATATGATAAATAGGCCCCCTTTCGTATGCGAAACTCACTAGGAAATGACTGGATGGGAATGATGGACAACCTAACTTAAGATTCTTAACGACACTAAGACTCTTCAACTATCTTCTATACTAGGCGGGATTTGCTAAAGGTGTTCCTAAACTATCTCTAGCGGGGAAACTAGAAGTCAGAAATGCTACAACAATACCTCTCAGCGTAAACTCTTAACACTCCCCTACCCTTTATGAACCATCCTTTTTAGCCCTTAAAACCTATCACTTATCTCTAAGTTAGGATAGAGTCTGCCTCTCGACAGCCACTCCATTGCTTATGGGGGTTCTAAGGCTAGCTCTCTCGATTACTAACCTCAACACACACTTAAAGAACGACCAACTCTCGAGGGCTCTTACAACTTTAAGGAAATGAAAATGCATAAGAAAAGCATAGAACATGATAAACATTGAAAAGGCTATAGCATGCATTAAAAAGTACTTAAAATAAAATCATCCATCAAACCCAAGTCACCTAAAACAGTTCGTGGCTGGGCAATATCATCCAACGTATCATTGCGACAACATCACCAAATATAAAGATATGAAAAGGAATTGCTAAAGCGACAAAAAGAAAGGTGAACTCCCTCTACGCCATGGACTGCCCGACTATCTTAGGCCCACCGCCTCTCTCGAGGCCGGTGAGGCCACTCCTTGGAGCTTCAACGATGGAGGACACCAAGTGGAGAAGATGAAGATGAAAAATTCTCTATCCTTTTCTCTCTCTAGCTCTCTCCCGCCTCTCTTTCGCATCACACTTTCTCCAAGCTGCTCCCCCTCTTTATATAGTGGAGGCTCCTAGGGTTTTGTACCCTAAAGATTCCTTGATTATCCCAAGGAATATCCTCCAACAAGGTCTGCCCACGAGGAGACAAGGAGGACAGTCTGCAGGTGGGTACCGGCTGCTGCACATGTTAGGTCGTCCTTTTCTGCATGTTCACGTGCTTCTGCAGCTCACGTGCTAGCCAATATCCACTTCCACCATGCTATAGCAATTCCTGGCACCGACTTTCTCTCTTGACTCCTTTCCTGCGCACCAACAAACCCAAAACCAACCTTCCGAGCAGTACCCCTCAATATGGACCAATAACCAGCAAAGATAAAGATGCACCCAGAAGAAGAAAATGCAACCTAAATGCAATCTAAATGCTATGGTATGAACTCAAGAACAGGCAAATGCTATAGCAAAAAGGTATGAAAACAAGGATATTTATGCAATTATCAATAGTCTATCTCAATATTTTTGGTTCTTTCGTGAAAAACTGGATTTGCTTCTATTTGCAGAGTTGCTTTACTATCACACAACAGTTCTGCAGAGCCATTTTCTTTAACTCCCAACTCAATCAATAGACCCTTAAACCAAACAATTTCAGATGTTATTACTACCATGCTTTTATACTCATCTTCTGTTGAAGAACGTGCCACTATGTTTTATTTCTTCGATTTCCAAGAAACCAATGAGTCTCCCAATTTGATGCAGAAGCCTGTCACAGAACTCCTTGTTACTGGACATAATGCCTAATGTAAGCCAACAACTTTCACTCACTTGCAGAACTCAGAAAAATTTCTTGTCCATGATTCTTCTTAATGTATCTCACAATTCTAGTAGCTACATCCATGTGTGATCTTTTTGGTTGCTACATAAACAGACTCAATATGTGTACTGCAAAGGTAATGTCAGGCCTTGTATGAGTCAAGTAGATTAACCTTCCTATAAGTCTTTGAAAGACAGACTTGTCATATAGCAATTCATCTTCCTTGTCTTCGCACCCATCATACTCTAATGTAGTAAACTTTCTATTTTGCTCTAGAGGATTAAGAGCTGGTTTTGCTCCCCCTGTCCCTATATTCTATAAATTCTAGTGCATATTTGCGTTGATTCAACATTATTTCATCTTTTGATCTTAAAACTTTCAATTCCAAAAAATACTTCAACACACCAAGATCTTTCATTTTGAAGTTCATATGCAAAGTCTCTTTGAGCTCTTGAATCATATTTTCATCATTTCCAGTTAAAAAAAATATTATTTACATAGATCAAGATAATGACTATTTTATTTCCCTATTGTTTAGTAAATAATAAATAGTCATATTTACACTGAAGGTACCATGATGCCAACAAAGCCTCTGTCAGTTTTATATTCCACTGCCGTGAATCTTGCTTCAAGTAATAAAGAGATTTTTGCTGCCTACACACCCTAAACTCCCCCTGGTTGCAAAATCCTTCGAGAAAAGTCATGTAAACATCCTCAAATAAATCACCTTGTAAAAATGCATTATAGACATCCAACTGATGAAGGCACCAATCTAAAATGGAGGCAAAAGCATGAACAGATCTGACAGTCACAAGCTTGGCAACAGGTGAGAAGCTGTCCAAAAAATTTACCCTTCTTTTTTAGTGTACCCCTTAGAAACAAGGCGGACCTTTAATCTCTCCACTTCACGATTGGCCTTGTATTTAACCTTGTACACCCACTTACAACCAATTTTAACTTTTCCAGGAGGTGAAGGGATCACTGACCAAGTGCTATTAGCCTCCAAAGATGAGATCTCTTCATTCATGGCCTTGATCCAAAGAAGATTTTGGATAGCTTCACTATATGACTTGGGTTCAACAATGAGAGATGAAGAAGACAGAAAACTTTGAGTGTGCAAAGGCAAATGAGAAGAAGAAAAAGAAATATGATACCTACATGGAAGGGAAGAAGATTGGCAAGAGTTGGCATAGTCATTTAACCAAAGAGGTGGTTTAACAACCCTAGTAGACCTTCTTGGAACAACAAGTGAGACAAATTCATGTGGGGAAGCCATTGGTGAGGGCTGAGAAGCCACTGATGAAGAATGATCAAGGGAAACACTTGATGAAACATCTAGTGAAACAACATAAGGAAAAAAAAAAGGAATATCTGGTGAAGAAGGAGTTACTGGTGGTATTGAGGAAAAGGTATTAGGTTTTAAAAAATATAAGAAAGGAGATTGAGATGAAGGAAAAAATTAGATGATTCAAAGATGGGCAACTAAAAAGAAAAGACATCCTTATGGAAAACCACATCCCTGACAAGCGTCTTAATTGTCAAATAAATTATTCTTGATCTCAAATTAAATAGATAAATAATGTAGTAATAGAGAAGAAGGGTTGATTCGCAAGGACTAAGGAGCTTCTAATATCTGGAGGTTTTGATTCTGACTGTAGCGAGAAAATAAAGTAAATAGGGGGTTGATCAAGATAGTAGAAAATAAATGTAGAATAATAAAAGCGAAAATGACGAAAGTAAATTTTGAAAGTAAAATCAATTAAATGGTATAGCCTCAGGCTTCGTTTTGCCTCAATTCCGACTGATTATCAAAGAAGATTTTACTCCAGATAAATGTCAGTCAAAGTCTACAAGGCCCAACCCTTGTAACTTGTTTTTCTCTTCGGTAAACCGATAATCCAAAATCAAGTTTTTAATTTCTATTTTCTAGCTAGACTAACCACGACTATCACCGTTAGAATAAAATAGTTTAAAATATTGAAAAAACCCGACTCGGACTATGTTGTCACAATGAGAATCAAATCCGATCTCAATTACCCTTAGCGGACCGTCGCTAAGTGTGTTCACAGGAGGTAAAATGTGCTACAAACCGATCCTTCCTCCCAACTATAAATCGAAACAACATTCAAACCAACGGGCCCTTTTTGAATTTGAAAGTGTAAGGATTTTAAAAGGAGAGATCGATTGCGAATCCAAGTTTGCAGAAAATTGAGAAATATATTCGAAGATATTAAGTGCTTTTCAATTCTCATGATCGGATTTGAGTTGTTGATTTAGCCTTTGGCTTGTTGGAAAATTAGCCAAGCACGATTATGGTAGAAATAATACTCAACATTTTAAAAGAAAATAAATGAAAACTTTTAATAATAACGTAAAGAAAAAGAGAATTTTTGCCACACCATAAAAACACCCTAGAAGAAATCATAAGAAATTAAAAATGAAAAGTGGAAATATTTTATACTTGAACCAAGATTAGAGTGAATTAATAGAATTAAAACAATAATACTAACTAAGTGTATGTCACATTAATAATGTATGATCATATAGTGGGTTATTAGTGGGATAACTTATAATATGATATATTACATAAGATAGTGGGTTATTAGTGGGATAACTTATAATATGATATATAACATAAGATAGTGGGTTATTAGTGGGATAACTTATAATATGATATATAACATAAGATAGTTGGTTATTAGTGGGGTAAACTTATAATATGATATATAACATAAGATAGTGAGTTATTAGTGGGATAAACACTTGGTTTACAATGAAGCCATGTGTCAATAAAGATGACACACGGCTAGAAAGTGGGTAAAATCAACACATGTTCTCATCTTTCCTTCATTTTCCTTACACAACCGAGAATAACAAAGAGAGAGAGGATTTGAGAGCTTGAAAATCTAGAAAAAATAGAAGCAAAACAAGAAGGAAAGTTTAAAGTTTAAAGGCTGGAAATTATACTTAGATTGCATGCATGTTCATTCAAGTTCAAATCAAGACTTTGAGGAAACATTGTAGGATTCAAGAGTTGGACAACCAAATAGAAAGGACAAAGGCATAGTGATCAAGGAAACAACCTAGCTTGGAGTATTGCGAGTGTAGTTAATACTTAGGGTTAGGACTAGTTTCCTAACCAATATATTTATTTTTTTATATGATGACTTAAAAGCATGAGATGAACCTAATTAATATTTGGTAAATTCTTAAGGGGAGGAGGTTAAATGGAAAAACAACCACTTATGTTTGCCCTAATTTATTGATATTGTGTGATACATGATTTATGCCCTTGATTGATGAACTATATGAGCTTTATGATATGAGCTTATAAATGATTTTAAGATACTTTTATTGAAGAATTCATGAGTGAAATGACATGACATACTTGCTAGAAATTACTTGAATGATGACCTTGAATAGGTCTAGTGTATTGGTGACATGAACATGTTGTATGACCTTGTAAACTCTTTGTGAAACACTTAGTTGATCTTCTCGGAATTTAAAAGACTTAATAAGTCCTTGGTTGACTAATGGTCCTTAGGTAGAAGGGCATGCCTTAGAGTTTAGAGCTCCTCTGAAATTAGTACCTAGTGTACTCTCTGTTGGTGTTGTTAGCACCTTGTGAAATTGATGCTTTGAGCATCCTCTGTTGAATATGTGATTACCTTGAATTGGTGAAAGACACCTTGATGCATTGAGCATCCTCTAACTTTGATGCATTGTGCATCCCTTAAATTGGTACTTTGTACCTAAAGAGACTTGATTACCTAGTTCTACTAATCTACCAAGGCAAAACATGACAAGTACTTGAAATAAGACATAACAAGTGAGATATGTGATATGTTTTGATATGTGATTAAAATCATATGATATGCCATAAGTCCATGATTTGTGTGATTAAATGCTGAATTGGTTACGTTGATGTCAATATGCCTATATATCTACTTGTTGTATACATGATTTTAAAACTAGCTAAGTATGACTTGACCATGTTCAAACTAACTAGGTGTTACTTGTGAAAAATGAAGCCTAGCTAGGTAACCTTGATTCAATGAAATAAGACACCTAAAAGACTAAACTAATAGATTTAAGCACTACCTCACTAAGTACATCCTTGTACTTATCACTCTTTGTTTCTGTAACGCCCTGGTTTTGGGCCTAGATGTTTTAGACATCGGATTGGACAGGTCGAGAACAGTTCGAATCGCGTAAGGTGATTTAAGGAAATCGAGGATCGGGGTAGCATAAAATTGTGGTAAAAATTGCTAAAATCCTCTAAAAATATGTTTAAGAGGTTGGTCAAATCAATTTTACAAAGTGAATTTCATAAATGGGACATTTTGAGTAGTGACTAAATTGTAAAGTTTCAAAACTGGGAAAATGTGATTTTTAATATGGAAGCCAAAATCTTAGAATCTTTAGGAAGCAATTGATTGAGTTTTCGGTTGTTTTGGATGGGTAATTTGGTGTAGTTTGGGTGAGCAACGAGTTTGTGAATTGTTGCTGGTGTTGAAATGCATTTTAATGCATTTAGATCTCTGTTTTGATGATGTGAAAACAGGGGATCTTGATCCGTGGGAAATGAGGTGATTTTGGAGGCTCCGGAGGGGTAATTTTCGTTTCGGCGAGCAAGGCTTCGCATACCGGTGAGTGGAAATGCAATTTCCTGCTTTGTAACGCTTTGGGCGAGGTCTTGGGAGCTTTATGTAAGTTTGAAACACTTTGCTAAGCTCAAGAGTAAGTGGTCTGGATGTTTTCTCTTGGAAATGTGCTATGTTTTGATGAAAATGTACTTGAGATGAATGTGATTTTGTTTACTGTTTTAAGTATGATTAAGCATGGTCTAATGCTGGATTTTAATGCCATTATGTTAAGGATGCACTAGGTAAGTGATCCTTGGTTTGCATGTGTTGAATGCATATGATATTAAGCATGTTATGCTTGTGGAAATGGTGTTGTGGTTATGCTTGTAAAACAGTGGATTAATGAGGATAAATGACTATATTGCCAAGTGATGTAAATGGTTTTTGGTTACTTTAATCGGATATAGTTAGCCGGGTATAGGATTGGGTGCATCGTGAATAAAGTCGCCTTGGATGTCGAGGGGTTGTGATTGTACCGTATACTCCATCCAAGTACCATAACGATTGAGGTTAAGATCACAACGGTGGTTGTTAATTCTGTGTGTGGATCTTGTATTATGTGTCACGTGCTCTCGTTAGTGGAATTATACAACTACCGATGAGTGGTGTTGAGGGGTTGAGATTGTACCGTTATACTCCACCACATGTGTCACAACGATGGAGGGTTGCTCTCTTGTGTGAGCCTTGTGTAGTCCGGTAGTGTGCATGAAGCGTGTGGGACAACGCTTGTAATCCACGTATCCGATTGTGTCTTGTGTTGAAATGGTTTATGGATTATCACTTGCGAGCCAATATAATGTAAATGAATAATGTGAAGCATGAGATGTTTGTAAATGATGCAAGAATGCATGAGATGCTTGGTAAAGCATGAGAAAAGGTTTATTTGATGTTTTAGAGTGATGCATATGAACATGTGTTTATAAAGTGCATTGATGTCTTATGAAGACATGTTTCATGAAAAGGCATAAGTTGTAAAATGGTGGTTTTGCCAATAGTGTGAAATGTATTGATGAATGTTGCATAGCGGTCCTCACTAAGCTTTGTGCTTACGCTATTTTGTTTCATCAATGCAGAAAATTAGGCTTTCAAGGCAGCAAGTAAGCAAGAAGAATCCAAACTCTTGATCTTGCAAAGTATGTGGCTTTACTCCGGTGTAATAAAAGGCAATGGGTGGGATTTATACTTTTGAATGATTGAGGATGTTTCCCTTTACTTTGAGCATGCTAGATTGCTTATACTTGTGTTGTAAATGGCCTTTGATGTTTGGATTTTGGTTTGAATGTTGTTTTAGCTTGTTGTGGTTTTGGTGGACTAGGGAGCATGCCTTTAGTACCTACGATTGTATGATTGATGTTATGTTTTAGTTTATGTTTTATAGATATGGTCCTGGATGCATTAATGAGCTGTATGTATGTTGTGGCATATCTCGGAAATGTTTAGGATACGAAAAGACATGAAAAACCAGCAAAATCTGTTGTTGCAGGGCAAGGCGTATCGGAACGCTCTTGCTTGTTTCGGAACAAAAGCCTGAAATGGCTAAGAGGTTTCAGAACAACTATCCTATCCTTGAAACATAGGATCATGTTCTCACCAAAATAGAAATATGTGGGTCTACCCTCAGCTATATCTTACACGTGAGGTGCCAAAGTCTCATCTTGCAACTACTTCTCTCGAATCAACTGAGCCAACGAAGGTTTAACTTGCAACTCGGCTATCAAACTGCCGTCATTGGACACACTCAACCTCACAAACATGGCCCGCAACTCAACTGCCACTTTTCTACTCAAAGCATCGGCCACTGCATTTGCCTTACCCGGATGGTACTCTATCAAAAGGTCATAGTCCTTAAGAAGTTCTATCCACCTACGTTGTCTAAGATTCAACTCTCTCTGAGACATCAAGTACTTCAAACTCTTGTGGTCGGTATAAACGGTGCACTTCTCACCATAAAGGTGATGTCTCCAAATCTTCAAAGCGAACACTACTGCGGCTAACTCTATATCATGAGTGGGGTAGTTCTTCTCGTGAACCTTCAACTGTCTCAAAGCATAAGCCACAACCTTACCTTCTTGCATAAGCACACAACCTAAATCTACATACGAAGCATCACTGTAAATCACAAACTCTTTTCCCGATTCAGGCTGAGTCAAAATAGGAGCTTCGGTCAAAGCTTTCTTCAACTTCTCAAACGCTTGATGTCTTGCATCCGACCACTCATACGGAACATTCTTCTGAAGCAATTTAGTCAAAGGTGCCGCAATCTTCGAAAATCCTTCGACAAATCTTCGATAATACCCCGCCAAGCCTAGGAAGCTACGGATTTCTGTTACCGACTTCGGTTGCTTCCAGTTCACTATGGCTTCTATCTTCTTGGGATCCACACCAATCCCATTAGCCGAGATCACATGACCTAGGAAGACTACCTCCCTAATCCAAAACTCACACTTACTCAACTTGGCATACAACTGATTCTCAAGCAAAGTCTGAAGTACTAGCCGCAAATGCTCATCATGCTCTTCCTCGGTCCTAGAGTACACTAAGATATCATCTATGAACACTACCACAAACCTATCCAAAAACTCGTGGAACACTCGGTTCATGAATTCCATAAAAGCAGCTGGAGCATTAGTTAAACCGAAAGGCATTACCAAGAACTCATAGTGCCCATAACCTGTACGGAAAGTGGTCTTCGGTATGTCCACATCTTTCACTTTCAACTGATAGTAACCGGATCTTAGATCAATCTTCCAAAACACTGAAGCACCTCTCAACTGATCAAGCAAGTCATCTATCTAAGGCAAAAGGTACTTGTTCTTTACTGTTACCTTGTTCAACTGCCTATAATCTATACACATCCTCATATTGCCGTCCTTTTTCTTCACAAACAAGACCAGAGCACCCCACGGAGAAATACTAGGCCTAATGAAACCTCTATCTGACAGCTCCTGAAGTTGTGTCTTCAATTCTTTCAACTCTTTCGGTGCCATTTTATACGGAGCAATAGACACGGGTGCAGAATCAGAATACGTCTCAATAGCAAACTCAACTTCTCTATCTGGAGGCAAACCTAGCAACTCTTCCGAGAAAACACTCGGAAAATCACAAACTGTTCTGATGTCTTGCGGTCTAACCTCACTCATATTCGGATTCATCACATAAGCCAAGTAAGCCTAACAACCCGATTCCATCAACTTTTGAGCTTCCAAAGCAGAAACAACATTGGACAAGAACTTAATGTTCTCGCCCACCACTACAACTTCAAAATCATCTGTAACCCTCAAGGAGACTCTCTTGGTCTCAAAGTCTACCCTAGCTCTATGCTCTACGAGCCAATCCATGCCCAAAATCACATCAAAACCATAGAACGGTAACTCCATCATGTCAACTGGAAACACATAGCCCTGAATCATCAAGGGACACCTCCTATACATCTTCCTAACTACCACGGTATCACCGAAGGAACTAGTAACATTTACACCTACCTCTAACCACTCATACGGTAATCCTAGAGACCTTGCGCGTTCACCCAAAATATACGAATGTGTCGAACCCGAATCTATCAAAGAAAGCAAAGTCAAGGACTGTAATGAGAAATTACCTGCAATGACATCCGTGTCAGTCCTAGCCTCTCTCTGTGCATACACCCTAGCCATTCCTCCACCCTCGGGCTGAACTGCTACCACATGAGCTAAGTTCCTTTGACCATCATTCCTCGGATGAAAGTAACCACGACCGCGCCCACGACCTCTTTGATGCTCAAAACCCCTAGCTGGAGTCGGTCCGCCCCTAGCCGGGTGTAGACAGCTACATCTCAGATGATCTCAGGAACCACAGTTCCAACATACCCCAAAGGTACCCATACACTCGCTCTGGTGGCGTCTCCCGCATCTAGTGCACTCAAGAGCGTGAACAACGGCTCCTTGGCCCTGATGGCTTCGTCCATGGTTACCACCCCTATGTCTCGAATCGAGCTGATACCTCCTATCTCTATTCCTCTTGGCATGATCTCTGTCCCAATCTGTGTGTCTCTTCCCAGAATCAGACCCACTAGCACAAGCACTCGAGCTTCAACGGACGGCGATTCAACGATCGATTGTAGGGATTCTGCTCAGCTCGGGACGAGGGGTTTACTGGTGGTGCTGGTACCTCGATTAGATGGCCATGGTGGCCGAAAAACTCAAAAACCTGAAAGGGTTTAACCCTAGGTTCGACGAACCCCTTTCCTTCGATTGCCAATGATCAACACGACGGTTGTGCGCGTGGCTTGAGGGGTTTTGGTTGGGACACCGCGGCGGTTCCGGTGAGGTTGGCAGTGCACGGCACAGCATGGCGGTGAGGGAGATCAGTACGGTGGTTGGGGTTGGGTTTAGAGACGATGAACCGGAGGGCAAGATTGAAGACATCCTAGTTCGAGTGGGCATCCTTATTTTTCCAGCAGACTTTCTCATCTTAGACTGTGAGGCTGATGAAAATGACCCTATCATTCTTGGGCAACTATTCTTGGCCACGGGCAGAACATTTATTTTATTATTTTAGATCTTCAAGGATCACATAATAATAAGTGGGTGTAGATTATAACCAAGAGCTTGTATAGCTCACTTGGTTGGGCACTTGGTTTAAGAAACATAAGGTTGTGGGTTTAACTCCAACAAAAACCATATTTTATTTTTTTTAACTGCGGGTGTTACAATCATTGATGCGCAAGATGATTAGTAGTTTGATGAGATATATCCCAATCACAAACATAGATAGGTGTAGAGAGTTTTAGTGTTTTCTAAATATGAGCGCTAGTCCCCACTCCTGTCAAATAATAGTATAAAAGATATCGTCTCCCACAGGGATTGGAAAGCTTGACTCGAATCGTAATTCCTGCACAAGGGAAAATTAAATGCACGAGTAAGTTGAATTGTTTAAGAATAAAAGTAAATGAAACACAAGTAAATAAAAGGGAAGATATCAGATTAATGGAATGAGCCGGGTTATGTTGCTGAGTAGTGTTAAACTGTGTTGAATACGATAAGTTCCTTTGCGCTGCCAGACTTCGTTGCCTCGGCGAGAGATGGAAAATTAGCTACTGTGAAGCTCTCGCTGCCCCGACAGTGGAATGGATGTGTGTCTCGGTGGTGAACTCGGCGGAACTTAAAGGCTCGGCAGAATGCTTCCAAAGTGATCCCACTTATGTCTAAGTCAGAATGTTGTTGATGCCCACTACAGATAATACCAGTTGCGACGTGAATCGTGCAAAGACGGTAATGTTTGGTTCGTTCTCTTTTAGCCGCCTTAAACCCTAACCTATGTCTAGGCCGGATTGGTCAGCACTTGATTAAGGTGAAGACCGTACTTACTCCTTTCGTGAGTTCGACTCTCTCGATACCGAACAAATGGATAGTAATCAACTAATCTTTCGCCTTAATTGAAAACTATGAAGAACGTGGAATAAGCAAACATTGAAGCTTTATTGCAAAAACAAACTTAAAATCCTAAACAACGGTTCTCACACTAGTTTACAACATAACCCAAACCCAAAGAGAATTTTAGAACATAATGGCGGGAAGAAAACCTAAACTATGCCTAAGGGAAAACCTAAGTTGTTTTGAAGTAAAAATACATTGAGTATATATAGGCATTAGCTAGGTCTAGTCCTTCTTAGAGTAGAAGTCTTCAAAGTAACTTTTGCATTAAATGCAACTGTAACACCCCGAAGTCCGGCCTAGTCGGAATTCATTTATGACGATCGGAAATTCTACTTTGATGAAGCTCAAAGATTTCACCAACTAGTTAATTATTGTTATCGAACCCTAATTAGGCTTTAAACATCAGATTTGAATCCTATTAAGTAATATTAAGCTTTTAGTGGCTTAAATAGAATTATAAGTTGGAAGGTAAAGTTATAAAGGTATGAAAAGTGAGGGGCTAACCATGCGATTAGCCCACTTTGAATTAAAAATCTCCACTACGTGGAGTCATCAGATGACTTTCCTTCAAGTGAAGGAAAGCTTGGAATTGAAAATAGAAAGCTAAGGATATTAAGAAGCTTACCCGAGACTATCTTTAAGCTAGCACCTCTCACTCTTTTCATCATCTTCTTCACCTAAGCACACACCTCCATTGGTGGAAATCCAAGCTTGTTATTTCTTCAGTTTAACGATATCGAAACGTTGTTATTGGTCGGGTAAGCTATATTCTTCATTCAATTAATGGATTCCATGGATATTTTGAGTGTAATCTAAGCTAGGGTTTTGACTATCCATGGATATCTCCTTGTTACCATCTTTATTAAAGTTGGATCTTGATTTCGATATTCCTATGTTGATTTTGATGTTGAAACATCAATTCTAATAAGTTCCTATTAATCTTTCTAGCTCAAGAAGGGGAGAAGGAGGTATCACCATCTCCGTCACAAGCTAGGAATAAAGGAATCACTATCCGAGAGCCTTGAAGCTCAGATTGTTAAGGTGAGTGTAGTCGGAGTCTCGGGTTTAGGCGAAAGGCCTTCCCGGATCACTATTTGTTGTGTTAGATCATTTCGCAAACATTGTTATTGAATCGAATGCATTGGATGTTAAATCGGACACTTTGGTAAGTGTCGGTATGTTATCATTGATATGGATTATGTTCATTGTGCATTGTCATTGATATAAGCATTGTTATGAAATCATTACATTGAATCATTGGACATGGATATTGACAACAATCCATAAGATATTGATGTTGAAAAATATGTATATCAGACATTGACTACATTGAATTTATGGGACATTGGTATATCATTGATCATTGAAATGAATAAGAATATTGTGCCCTTGGATTGGAATGGACTCGGGATACAATTCGCATGCCATAGAATTCATGAGCTCAGTGTACGGGTGGACTACGGTTCTAAGGCTACGGCCTATATTGATTTGGCGAGGCGGAGGGATGTGTATTGACATTGGTCATTTGGCGAGGCGGAGGGATAAGACCATTCATTGATTTGGCGAGGAGTAAGAATTCGCATATCCACGATCTTAATTCAATCCAAGGAATTATGAATGAAAAAGAAACATGTTTATTACTTTATGCATTGATATATGGCATTGATCATATTAATACGAATTTAAGTATAATTGTAGCTATGGCATTCCATCATTTATGTTATTAGTGACTACCTCACTAGGCAAGGTGTGCCTAATGTGTCTTTCCTCGTGTATTTTCAAGTTAAAGAGTCGTTCGTTGGAAGATCGGATTGGCCACAAGGACAAGTCACTACTAAGCTACAAGTAATGTATTTACGTTTTTGACCTCCTAGAAAGGTGGCAAGGTAGTTAGACTAGTCAAATATGTTCATTTTGTTGTGTTGGTGGCTAGCTTATTTTGTATCAAGGCCTATGGCCCTAAATGTCCTTTTGGTGCTTTTAATATGGCCTAAAATATGCATGTTTTGCTAAAAATGTAAAAATAAGGTAAACGTACTCACATAGCCTTGAAAATTTGCATACTGGTAGTTTATATCAATGGAATGTTGTTTATAATGTTTCTTTGTAATTGGACATCATTTGGTAGGGTAATTTTCATAAAAACTAGATAAAATCTGTCATTACAGGTCTCACCATATCGAAACGGGTGATGACGTTTCGATACGGGCACCCTAACTTTGAATCGGAGATTAAAGGCGTTCCGGAACGAAGTGATGCCGTTTTGGAACATTTTTGCCACTGGAGACCCCTGTTTTGATGCAGGTTTCGGAACGGTTTACCTCTGACGATCCTTGTTTCGATACGGGTTTCGGAACTGTCAAGCCAAGGTCAAGGCTGGTCAATCTGTTTCGATACAGGTCATGCCTGTATCGAAACGGTCTAAAGGGTTGGGTCAATAGGGTTGACTCTCGAGTACTCGTTCCGAAACAGCCTAAGGTGTTTCGAAACGGGGTTAGGTAAGTCTGTTATGGCTCATTGGACAGTTTTAATTGTTTTGTAATTGAGTCACTGATTCTTGTATAGTCAAATTGATAGTGCTAAAGGCTTTGGAAATGAATGAAATTTGGTAAGTACAACCTTTTAGTAATAACTTTCACTTTGGCGGGATCTATTTTGTTAAGGGACCTCAAGTTTGTTAAAATTTACAAATTAGTCCTAAATGTTTATAATAGTTGTAAAATGACCCTTGATTGATATTTATGTATGCTCTTTGATCTTTCGGAATGATGGGTGCTTTGGCTATATGATGGACATTAATTATTGAACAATTACGAGTTAAAAATGAAAATTAATATCACTGTTCGTTGCTTCCTCTTCCGGTAACACACTCTGACCTGGTTCTCTTCTAGACCGGGAAGGGGGTGTTACAGCAACCTTAAATTCTGACTTCTTTGAGTTGAATGTGGACTTCTTCACGTTGCCTTGCTCCGCAAGTAATCTCGAACTCCTCCTTCGGCGGCTCTGCCTGCTGTTACAGTCATTGGAAAATTGAGTGAATAGCATCGTTAGGATCAGCATTTTCTGCTTTACAGATCGCACTCCAGTTCTCCAATTCCTCAGCTTGCTGTCTTGGGCGGTAGGTGATGAGTATCTATTTTGGTTGTGTTTTTTGTCCTTATTTTGATTAAATACAAGTTTGAGGGACTTAACTGGGCTGTTTTATGTTGTTTTTATGCAGGAGACGTGATGCTGGGAATAAGCTGGAATGCTGCAGGAAATGCTGGAGTCATGGGCAGATTCATGGGCATGAATCAGGGCATGAATGCTGAATGGGCGCCACGTCAGCATCTTCTAGAAGCTGACGTCAGTAGCAGTGATAGCTTATCAAGCCTCTTATCATATAGCCTATCTCCGGATTTTTGAAATTTAAATTTTAAACTTTAGATAATTATTTTGTTTAATTTTAATTATCATTTTAGGTTTACCTAGGTTATTTGAAGTACTATAAATACCCCTTTTGGGGTAAGACTTCATCATCAATTTGAATAGCATTTCATCTTTCTCTTGGAATTTTTACTCTTCTTAGTTCTTTTTCCTTAAGTTCTTTTCTTATTTTTCTTGAGATTATTTCTAAAACGTCGAGCATGATTAATTTAATAACCATGCTCGGCTAGATCTTCATAAGCCAAAGGCTTATGCAATGACGTGTTCTCAAGGCGAGGTTCGAAATTAAGCTTCAAACATTTCGGAAACTTTTCTCGATTTCTTTGCACTTTATCTTCAAAATCAAAATGATTTTTAAACCCAAAGATTGACTTTGGAGAAAATAATTGTTTTGATCTATCAAGTGGGAGGGAGGATCGGTTATTGAAACAAATCTGACTTCTAGGGAACACACTTAGTAAATAGATTACTAAGGGAAATTGAGATCGAATCGTTTTTATTGAAATAACTTTTCGAGTTGGTTACGAGCTTAAAGAATTTGTTTTCTCAAACATTGAGCTGGTTTAAATGAATTATCAAAACCGAAGCTAAATATTGGGTTTGGAAATTCAGTTTACAAAGAAAATTCAAGGATTAACCTTGTAGTAATTTCGCCAACAAGTTTTTCGAAATTAAAATCTCTACCAATGAACCGAGTAGAACAAGTCAAAGCTTAGCCAAGGCTGAATATCTCTATTATTAGTTTTAACATCTTTAAACCATTCTTCTTGCTCTCTTAAATTATTACATTTCATTGCAATTTTCCCCCCAAATCACACAAACTCAATTCCATCATCTCTTGGTTCAGAAACGTCCAAGGCGCAACAAAGAAAGTCCAAGTCCTTGTGGGTTCGACTCCTACTTCCCCATCTATACTTAATTAAATTCCTTTATTTATTTATTTATTTATTTATTTATTTATTTATTTATTTATTTATTTGGAAGAAGGAAATTATTCTTGACACGTTACGACACGTGTCAGCAGGTATGGCGGCGGCAGCTGATGCCTCTGTCTAGAACTGCATCAGTACAGCTCCTTGGTCTGCTGCCTCAGCATCATGTCCTCAGCTCCTCTCTCCTAATTATGCCTAAAATGTACTCAAAAACAGCAATAATATGAGATGGAATGTGCACAAAATATAGGACTTATGGACACTTTACAAACCCCCAAACTCGAACTATTGCTTGTCCTCAAGTAATGCAACCTAATCATACTTGCCCTTTAAACTAATCAAAAAGGAAAACTTCCATTTTAAACTTGATTTAACACCTCAAGATCGTGGCACATGTCATTAGATTAGTGAGAGGGGGATAACATGAATTACCTCATAATTAAATTATAATGCCAGTGAAGTGTGTGCAGAACTGTGTACAAGCTGAATCTGATGAATATTCTAAATAAACAGAGATGATGTCATGATATATAAGGTTGCTGTCGAGATAACATAGTTAAGCACAATTATATAATCATGGCAATAAGAGATTCAGCTCATCACAACTACTCTTCTAGGTCTGAAATTAATATAGGAGCAAACTACAAAACCCCGAACCCATGGAGTAGAGTCATCCTATGAAGACTTTCATTCACTCATGCTAATTTGTCAGTCACTTCAAGATTTTCAGATTCATGGACTTTGATAGCAGCGGAGTGTCCTTGCACATGATTCTTCCTAGAGCCTGTTTCGGGCACCTCTAGGGATAGACAGTATAAAAGAAATTTTCTTTTCCTGCCTTGGCAGTGCTTTTGTTTTTCTTGTTTGTTGCCTGCCACGACAGATTCCTGCAACCATGTTAGAATTTTACAAATAATTCAACAGGCAATGTTTATCAGAAACTCAAGCAAATTCAGCAAGTAACAGTAGTGTTTTAATTTTTTGGCAATTATAGAAAAATCCTAAGTTTACTTCATGCTTTTCCCCCAAAATTAAGTTCATTTTAACTTGGTGCGAAAAATTAAAGTCGGCTATCGTATCATAGGCACAAGTTTTAACAAAAAAAAGTTTTCTTTTCGATTAATTTTCTAAGGCAAGTACATAATGCAACCTAATATGCACTAAAATATGCCTAAAAATAATGAGTGCTAACCCCCCCCCAAACTCGAGACGGGCATTGCCCTCAATGCACAAAATAAAAGTAGAAAAACTAAAATAAAAATAGAAAAATAAATACAATTAAGATAAAAAAACAAAAAAAAAGAAAAGAAAGAGAAGAAAAGAAAACTCTAAAAGTTGGTTGAAGGCTGCGAGGGGGCTTGGGTCTTGGCGGCAGAGAATGAAGAGGAGGATTGGATGACTAGGCGGCGGCCGGTAGATGCCCGAGAGGTAGACTTGGCAGGTGATACCTTTGCTGTCTGCGACGGTTGGACTCTCTTGGGAGTTGGGCGAGGTTCTTCACGAGGCTTGGCAGGAGGGGCTTCGCTCTCTTCCGACTCGGATTCTATCTCCTCGTCCACTAGCTCGGCGGCAATGATGTGTCGCTTCCTTTTCCTTGTTGCTTCCTCCGTTGGTGCTACCGGAGGATCTATCGTCATTGGGGTTGCTGCTTCTGATGCTGTTACTATTTCTGGCAGCTGCTGCTCGACTTTATCGGAGGATGAGGTGTTTGCCACTGTTGTCGCTGTGCAGGCGGGGGAGTGATGTTGCTGATGCCTCTCGGGGGAGTCTGCCACCGTGTTGGAAGCGGAGGTGGAAGAATACGATGGGTAGTACGTCGGAGACGGCATCTGCCGACGGAAGGCGGCGTGGCGGGCAGCTACGGCTGATGGTGTTCCTTGTCCTGGTGCAGCTGCGGCGGCTAGATCGGCAGGGAAGGTTGGTAGGGTGGGGGCGTCGTCTGGAAATTTCTGAAAGAGATAGGCCACGAAAGCCTCTTGGACCTCCCCCCACATACTTCATGAAAGTCAGTTGTTGCTGCTCGATTCGTTTGTTGTTGTCGATGAGAGTGCGTAGCAGCGTGACGACTTCATTGATTGGGGCAGCTTCAGTACTGCCGGGGGCGGCTGGTGTGGCTGGCTGGGCGGCAGAAGGCTGGCTGGGGGTGATGGGCTCTGTCTCCTGGGCATGTATCATCTGCATGCGAACTTTCGTTGTTCACCCCTCCTTGGCGGTTGTCATCTCATCTTCAGGGTCGATTGGGACGTTGAAGTTGGCACAAAGGCCGGTGATGAGAGACGGGAAGTACAGCCTGCCCTTTGTCTTGCGGAAACAGTTGTGGATCTCCTTGCAAATGATCTCCCCAACGTTGATGGGTCGGTTCACCATGATGATGTGGATGAGAGCGAGGCGCGGCTGGTCTATGGTGGAATTGTGGGAGGTGGGCAGCAGACGCCATTTAATGAAAGTATTCCATATCATGGGCTCGGGCAGCAGTCAGCGGCGTTGGACGGAGCCGCCATGCTTTCCTGCCAGCCATGGCGTGTTGGGCTCGCACAGCTTGGCCTTCCTCTTAGAAACCATGTCCCTGAGGTATTTGGCATAGTTGGGCATGTTCTAGATAACTTCGATGAGAGGGATATTTATGTGCACCTGCTTCAGAATATCCAAGAATTTCTAGAACTGGTGCTCTTGCTTCTGTTGTTTAAGCCTCTGAGGGAAATGTGCTGGCAAGCGGATGTCCTCTATACGCTCCTTGCATGGGAACTTTATCTGTGGAGGATCATCTGTCTCAGGGTTGCTGTCAGGCTCATCTGCTGAGGCGGCTGGTGTTGATGCTACCGCGGTAGGTAGTTCTTTCTGTGCTGGCTGTTTTTCTGTTGGCTTTTCCATTTTGGGCTCATCCAACTGTTTCCCACTTCTGGTTGATATGACCTTGCATTGCTCATATGTGGGTTTAGCTGTTGCGTCTGTCTGTGGCTGCCTGGGCAGAATAGGGGGCGGCTACCTATGGGGAACTTGCTGATGTTCTCTGGGCAACGGGTCTTGCTGCCCATTCCTGCCATTCTGAGCATCATTCGCAGCGTTGTCGTTTATTTCGTCCATGACTGCCTCTGTTTTTCCTTCTTCTTTAGCTTTCTTTAGGGTTGTTCTGATTTCCTTTTTGAGTTCTCTTGCTCTTCGTACGATATCGTCACAATAAACGATTTCGCCTTTTGGGTTTGCCCTGGTCATGCACTAGCAAAGGAAACTGTAAAATTCTCTTTTTTCGATTAAAAATAAAAATAATAAAAGCTAAAAATTAAATGCAAGTAAAATAAAAGTGCAGAAATTAAAGAACGAATTTCGTTGTTACCAATCTCCGGCAACGACGCCAAAAACGTGTAGAGGGTTTCAGTGCTCTCTAAATATGAGCGCGAGTGCACACTCCTGTCAAGTAATAGTATAAAATATATCGTCTCCCACGGGGATTGGACAGCTTGACTCAAATCGTAATTCCTGCACAAGGGAAAATTAAATGCACAAGTAAGTTGAATTGTTTAAGAATAAAAGTAAATAAAACACAAGTAAATAAAAGGGAAGAGATCAGATTGATGGAATGGGCCGGGTTATGCTGCTGAGTAGTGTGAAACTGTGTTGAATAGGATAAGTTGCTTTGCGCTGCCAGACTTCGTTGCCTCGACGGGAGATGGAAGATTAGCTACTGTGATGCTCTCGCTGCCCTGGCAGTGGAATGGATGTGTCTCGGCGGTAAACTCGGCAGAACTTTAAGGCTCGGTAAAACGCTTCGAAAGTGATCCCGCTTATGTCTAAGTCTGAATGCTGCTAATGCCCAAGCAGATAATACCAGTCGAGGCATGAATCGTGCAAAGACAGCAATGTTTGGTTCGTTCTCTTTTAGCCGCCTTAAACTCTAACCTATGTCTAGGCTGGATTGGTCAGCACTTGATTAAGGTGAAGATCGTACCTACTCCTTTCGTGAGTTCGACTCTCTAGATACCGAACAAATGGATAGTAATCAACTAATCTTTCGCCTTAATTGAAAACTATGAAGAACATGGAATAAGAAAACCTTGAAGCTTTATTGCAAAAATAAACTTAAAATCCTAAACAATCGTTCTCACACTAGTTTACAACATAACCCAAACCTAAAGAGAATTTTAGAACATAATGGCGGCAAGAAAACATAAACTATGCCTAAGGGAAAACCTAAGTTGTTTTGAAGTAAAAATACATTGAGTATATATAGGCATTAGCTAGTTCTAGTCCTTCTTGGAGTAGAAGTCTTCAAAGTATGTAACCCCCTCGTCCCGGTCCGGACGCTTGACAGATTCGAGTGGGCTACACGGGGATAACCGAGGCGAAACCCGTTAAGGCTTCACTTTGGTTACCGACCCAGAAAACTTTTTCATTTATTATCTTGTCTAGATGCGTTGATTTAACCTATGTGTGAAGCGACAGCGGAAACAAGGCTCACAAGAAGCCTAACAGCAAACAGGGCCTAAGCCCAAACCTTGAGACCCTTTAGAGATGTCAAACAGCCCATTTTCAGGCCTGTGTTTCGAAACAGACATCGCCCGTTTCGAAACAAGGGCTATAGTTTAAAAAGCCAGACACCCGTACCGAAACGCATCCACCCCGTTTCGAAACAGGGTCCCATTTCGCCTAGGCGTTCCGATACCCGTTTCGAAACAGGCAATCACAGTAGCCAAAGTGTTTCGAAACTTGTATCGGAACAGGGGCTCACAGTAGCCAAACCGTACCGAAACACGTTCTGATACGGGGGGCCCTGGAACCACACTCGTTCCGAAACAGCACAACCCGTTTCGAAACACCTGTAGTCTGTGAATCCCAAAATCAGTTTTAAACATCTCCAAATGATCCCAAACGCCCTTAACGACCCCAAGAAGCATACACAACATACAAACACACTCTAGAGGCATGCACCCTATTGCAAACATACTCAAATTACATAAGATATAAGATAGGGGCATCCATTCAAAAGATCATACATGGCAATCAAGATTCATACTTCACAAGACATACACTTAAGCATTTAAGATAGGCAATTCAACATGGTTTTCAACCCAAACATGGCATCCACAAGCCAAACCATCATAACACATAAAAGGAGTCTAGCATGCTCCTAAACAACCAACGCCAACATACTTCAAAAGCATCAAAGCAACAATTACATATCCCATTGCTTGACTATTACATCATTTAACTAAAATGTTCATACTTGATAGCTAAGATAGCACCACAAAGCACACTTGGAGGCCCCTTCTTGCACTAGCAACCCACGAACTACGGATCTGCATTGTCGAACAAAAGAGAGCGTAAGCGTAAAGCTTAGTGAGGGTAAGCTCATTAAAAACAAACCTCGAAAATGCAAGGTCCAAGAACGAGCACAACCAAGGTAGAATGCATGGTCTTACCTTCGATCCACATGAGCCAAAATACACATGATACATGAACATATAATCAATATTATGCCATGCTCTTTGAGTCCATAACCACATCATATGCAAGCACATATATCCATCCATATAAGAATCACATTTCATATCATATTGGCACACATAACACCACATAGTGGTACACATCTCATCTCATATTGGTACACATACCATCACATATTAGCACCTAGCTATGACTCGAATACGCGGATAACACGTTGGAACTCACATCCAACAACAAACTTTACCTCACGATGGGATTACACTCATCACCGTTCACGCGGAGGGGATTCCACTCATCCTCACGCCCCGTCGATGGGATTACACTCATCACCGACTATTATATATATAAGAAGAATTTCTGGGCGAACCCGTACTCCATCTTGATGACTACCATCACCAAGACCACGCGCGCATTTGACTCACGTGTGCACACTAACATCCTAATGATCGATCATTTGTACCCAAGCATACTAGTGCCAATATTACACAATCCACAACCTTTCACAACATCATTTCATATCCAATTCCATGCTTAGCACGTACTCACCATGATTAACATCATGCACATTCCACATGCATATAACAATGCATCAATCCATGCCTCAACATACATGTATAACACCATATACATAGCCAACATAATCACAATTAAATATGAGGTATAAACACATACAAAGATCAACCATAGTCTCTAACTATAGCTTGGGATTAGGCTACCAATCTAATCCCAACTCTAGGTGGGTCTACCAATCCCAACCTAGTCCACATGCATGAACCAATACTCAAAAACCATTTTAAACATTTAACCACTCACCTTCACTTCCAAGCTCAACAACCAAGCAACCAAGACCTTCAAGCTTCCGGATTCACTCCCGATGCTTCATCAACACAATCTCTTGCTTCTAATCAACTCAACACAAACAAAACAACCTCGAATCAGCTCATACAACAATGTAGCAAACCCGAAATACTATTCAAACATCAAACACAAGATTTTCAAGCCAAGAACAAGCCCAAAACATCAAACTCGAGCAGCCCTCAAACCCAACTCAAAACTCTTGTTTCAAACACTTTTAACACCTCTAAAAGCTTCTAAAACGATCCTCAACCAACATACAACCAATAGCCCTCAATTTCCATCATTAAACACACCCAAAACTCATCTTAAAACCCTTAAAAAACCCCATTAAAACCCAAATCCGAAAATCATGATAAAAACACTCTAAAATTCATATATGTTGGACCTCTTAGGTTGAAAACAACTTATCTAACATTAATAAATCAATAGCTTTGATAAAATCTCATAAAGCTTCAACCTTTGACATTTTCCATGGAAAACCAAATTTCTAAAACATTGATGAAAATGAAATCTAATGGTACTTTCAAAGAGAGAAAGATGAGAGCAAAATGGGGATGTAATTACCTTTCAAAACTGACCAAAAATGAAGAAGCAAGAAGATGGAATAGTGAAATGGAGATGAGAGCTTCTCTATGTCGTTGAAAATGGGAAATGTGAAGAGAGAAGAAGATGACAAGGAAACTATTTTAATAAAAGGGAATTTAAATTTGAAAGTCCCTCTTATTACCAAAATGTCATTAATGAGGATGGCTATTTCCATTTTCCAATTCCATGGAATTGGGCTTTAAAACCAAAACATGCCCAACATAATTTATTCGATTGAAAACCCGAGGCCCAAATAATATTTTATTATTTTAATTATAAAACCGAAACTCAAAATATTATTTTATTATTATTTTCACCCGACCCCCAAACCCGGGTGTTACAAAGTAACTTTTGTATTAAATGCAACCTTAAATTCTGACTTCTTTGGGTTGAATGTGGACTTCTTCATGTTGCCTTGCTCCGCAAGTAATCTCGAACTCCTCATTCGGCGACTCTGCTTGCTGCTACAGTCATCAGAAATTTGAGTGGATAGCATCGTTAGGATCATGATTTTTTGCTCTACAGATCGCACTCTAGTTCTCCAATTCCTCAGCTTGCTGTCTTGGGCGGCAGGTATGGTGGCGGCAGCTACTCGGCAGCTGCTGTCTCTGTCTGGAACTGCATCAGTACAGATCCTTGGTCTGCTACCTCAGCATCATTTCCTCAGCTCCTCTCTCCTTCTACCAGCCTCTAGTACCTGAGACTAAAACTAAACTAAAACAGTACCTTTTCTTTACCAAATAAAAGATAATCAATAAAAAGCATGACAAAGTAAAGAATACTGTAAAATGCCATGCATGATCCTAATTATGCCTAAAATGTACTCAAAAACAGTAATAATATGAGATAGAATGTGCACAAATATAGGACTTATGGACACTTTACAATAGGAACAAGAGAAAAATACTCATCCCATAAATGCTTCAATCGAGTGAAATATGTTGAAATAGTGGAATTGCCCTGGGTCATAGTAGCAATCTCACGATGAAGGAAGAAAATGCGAGACACATCCACTTTGTCAAAACGTTCCTTGAGACCCTGCCAGACCTAAGCGGTGGTGGACGCAAAGACAATCCCAGCGGAGAGATCACTTTCAACGGTGTTGAGGATCCATGAAAGAACAAATGCGTTGCAACGCTCCCACTAAGACTGAAAAACAACACCATAGGTATCTTTCTTGCAAGAACCATCAACGAATCCCAGTTTGTTCTTCGCAAGAAGGGCAATACGCGTAGATAGACTCCGGGCGTTGTAATTTTCAATCCTATGAAGATGATGAGAAACCAAAATTCCTTTGGGAGTATCAAAAGGGTGCAAAAAAAGGTGATTGAAATCGATCACCGGAGTATCAGCCGCCGGAGTTTCAGATGGAGGGATCGTGAAGAAAGGGAAAAATGCCCTAAGCCAAACAAAAATCGGATGAAAAAAAGGCTAATGAACCAAGGCCCAATCAACAAAGGCAGAAAAATGAGCTAGTATGAAAAAACAACCGAATCGTATGGCCCTCTGGATACCATGTTAAAATAAGAAAATGATAAACACTATTTACAACAGAATTAACCCTGTTGACAATAAGAGACTGAAAATAAGATTTTTCTTTGATGCACAGGTGATAAATTGTTTTTTCCACAAAAGATTTTAATCTATTGACATGAGTCTTTAATTAACATTTTAAATAAATAAATAAATAAAACATGTGACAATAGATTAGGATCAATTATATTTTTTTAAAAGAGTGATAAGGGTCTCGTTAAAAAAAATTTCTTTTTTACCAAACAAACATCGAGACATGCTCAATATCGACTTGTGGATAGAGAAAAGTAGTGCTCTGAGTATTTATTAATATAATAAAAGTACTGATACCAATTGTCTAAAACATACAAAGACCACTGAACAAGGATTCGTAATACACTCTATACCCTTGGATCAATCAAAACAAAATAACACTACTCTTGGCCGCCAAGTCTTCAACAACTTCAATTCTTACGTAATATTTGTTGAACTAACATTAAATCGACTAAGAATTACTCCCCTGCAACTGAAACTCATTACAAAAAAAAATTCTCTTTCATGTCTCCAATAGCGATAACAAAATTCGTAGAAAAAATTTCTTCAAAATTGTGCAGCTCAAACCATAGCTTTGATATCATTTGTTGGGAATTTGATATGCGATAAATAACTGGAATGAGAACAACATAAAATAAGACATGCACAAGAGAGATGAGATTTAACGTGGTTTGGCCTTGCCTACTTCCACATATTAGAGAAACGAATAATTCATTATCAATATAGAAAACACAAATGGTACAAATACATGATATCACGTGTAATATATATATATATATATATATATCGCAAACCCAGTGTATCTAAGACACTAGTCTCAACGCCCCTACACTACTCATCTCTACAACATAATCATTGTAGTTACAGAGATCCTAACAATGATTATGTTTCTCCAAGAATAATTCTCTGTCATATAATTCTTCTCTCTTAATCCTAAAGGTGAATCCTAGTATATATTCATAGACATTAGACCCAAGTACTTGGTCATTATTCAATAAAATCTCTTACTTAATATAGATATTTACTCATTAAAGTAATCTTTAATTATCTAGTAATTTTCAACTACTACAATTATAATATTATCACACTTAATTGTCAATAAAAATTTGAGTCAAAATATAACATACAAATTTTTAAAAAAATATATATAATTACTTTGGATATTTCACATTGTTGGACAGTCTTCCATAAAAATGGAACAAGTGATAAGGTCACTTCCATTGGGTGACTCAGCTCTAAGTCTTTTCACGTCTAAATAAATTGACATTTTGGATTCTATTTTATTTGCGTTGGAATTGTCTGCAGAAAAAGGGAGTGTTAATAGCAAAAGTAAAATTTCACAGTAAACTCTAAATAAAACGTAAATTTTTTATTGAAGTTGTAATGGCAATGAATTTAGTCTGAGAATTTTACAAGGGTTGCAACCTATTTAAGCATGCTCTATGCATCATCCAGCTACTTTATCATTTCAAATCCCCTCTTCCTACTCTTTCCTTTCTTGGCTTATTTCATCACATAATCATGAATTACAACCCTTGTTTCCATTTGTTCTCTGTTTTGTGGATACAATATTGTTTCATAGTTTGCTTTGCTATATCTGTCAGGAATCTCTCCACTGATCAGTTTGCTCTTCTCCAGTTTAAAGACCGCGTTATGGATCCTCAAAATGTATTGGCAAACAGCTGGAATGCCTCTAGTTCTGTTTGCAGCTGGGTTGGTGTTTCTTGTGGTTCCATCCATGAAAGAGTTGTAGCTTTGAATCTTACAAACATGGATCTTACAGGTACCATCCCTCCACACCTTGCAAATCTTTCATTTCTACATTCTCTTGACCTCAGCAGCAACCATTTCTACGGCCATCTGCCTAAAGAACTGGGAAAGCTGCATCGTTTGAGGCTCCTTCGATTCAGCTTCAACGCTCTTAATGGAAAAATTCCATCATGGTTTGAAAACCTACACAGAGTTAAAATGTTGGAAATGGAAAGTAATAATTTCACAGGCGCAATCCCTCAAACACTTGCCAACATGTCCAATTTAGAGATCTTGAACTTGGGTTTCAATCAACTGTCTAGTCAGATTCCATCATCCATCTTCAAAATTACCTCCTTGAGACAGATTTATCTTAATGATAATAGTCTTTCTGGAAGCTTGCTTGATGATCTATGTGTCCATCTTTCCAAGCTTGAAGAGCTTCTCTTGGCTACTAATGAGTTATCCGGAAATATCCCATCAAGTGTAGGCAAATGCAGCAACCTTCAAATTTTTGAATTGTCTAATAATAAATTCAGTGGAACCATTCCAAGACGCATTGGAAATTTGACAAGACTCAAAGAATTATATTTAGGGATCAATCATTTTGAAGGTATGTGATTTTCTTGAGCTTCTTTAGTTTAAACACATTTTTTTTTATTTAAACTTTGATTCATAATAGATACCAAAAGTTAGAACATTTTATTTCCTTCGAGCCACCATTTACTTTGATGTACAAACATGTTCCAATAAGTATTTGGATTTGCTAGAGGAATGCTTCAAATGATTCAAGACTTCATACGCTAAAATTCTGAGCTATACCAAACCTTCATCAACCGAAATCTTCAAGAGATCTTACAAAACTAGCTTAAAATAGATTAGAAAATATACAAGTTTGCTGCAATTTTTTAGAAAAATTTGGAGTGTTTGGGTGAAGAAAATTATAGGTGATTAATTTTTTTATTTAATTTATTTCACTTTAATTTGTGTTTTTCTAAAATCCAATTTAAATCATATAAATCCAAAGATCTATTTAATATTTTAAATCCTCGTTTTTAACCACAAATTCGTATTATTTATCCCTTGATAAACTTTTTAGAAAAGTTTTTGAAAAATCTTTTTTCATTTTAATGTTTTTTTTTTGGGGGGGGGGGGGACAATTTTGGAATCCGAACAGTCTATCCGAATACTAAGCCCAAATCAACCTGCCGATTTTTGAAAGGTGACAAACATAACCGAAAACATGAAAGACATACCAATCTTCTCTTCTGGGCCCTTAACAATATTGAAATCAACAATGTCTTCTTCGTTTTTTACTTTTTAATACTTTGATTCATAATAGATCTAAAAAGTAGGAACTTTTTTTCAAGTAAAATATTTAATTTCATGTACAAACATGGTTAAGTCTGATTAAATTTCTAACATCTCCGAATTAGTCTAGAACAAAAAAGAAAAACTTGTTTGATTTACGTTACAAAATAGGAAGCTTTAAACTAATACTCTTTTGTTTGTAATAAAAAGAAAAACTAATTTTTGTTTATGGTAACGATTAATAGGTAGCTAATACCCAAATTATTTGTCAATGTTTGTAGGTGAAATTCCTGGGGAAATTGGTAATCTTCTTAGTCTGGAGATATTAAATATTCAAGATATAAAAAGTTTTAAAGGTGGAATTCCGAGTTCTATCTTCAACATTTCTTCTCTAAAGATTATTAATCTCTCCAACAGTAATCTATCAGGTAGTTTAGCTAATGATTTGTGCCACCATCTCCCCAATCTTAAAGGGCTTTACTTGTCTAGGAACCAATTATCAGGTTCTATTCCGCCAAGCATAGGTGAATGCTACAACCTTCGAGTTCTGTTATTATCTGCTAATAAATTCAGAGGGATTATTCCAAGATGTATTTGGAATTCAACCATGCTTCAAGAAATAGGTCTTTATGGCAACAATTTAGAAGGTATGTTGTTTCCCTTTTAATTTTAATTTCTCGTCATTTTAAGTACCTCAATCATTTTTTGGTCAAAATAAATACTTAAACTATGTCATTATTTTGTTTTTAGTCCCTAAACTATCTTTTGGTCAAAAAATTTTGTGACGTGTCAATATTATATTAGCCGAAAATATTTTTTTTAATTTAAATAACTATCAAACTTAAAGTGACAAAAAAAATCATAGTTTAGGTACTCATTTTAACAACAAAAAAAAACTAGTTAAATGACAAAAGGAAAAGAATAGTATAATTTAGGGGGTGATTTTTCATTTAAGCCAACTAACATTAACATGGTAATCTTACATAAATGTATTTTTTTCATTTTATTTAAACTTAAATGAATGAATGTTTAAAAATTGAGTTTAATTACTTGATATTAATCCAGTTTAAAATTAACAAATTAGATATATACATATATATATATAATTTTTATTATTTATTTAAATTTTAAATTAATAAACTTTTTACATGTTTTTATATGTATTATTCAAATATTAATATTATAAATTTTCAAAGTTATATAACTAAAATAAATCTTTAATAAAGATTAAACTGTTAAAACTACAATTTATATTCTTTTAATTTATATAAGTATTATTTCATCATTTTAATGCAGATTAAAAATAACGAAATAGTTCATTACAAAGAATTTGAAATGATAGCACTTAAAGTATTATAGAACTTATATCATTGAACAATTGGTAATAAAGGCCAAATATTAATAATTTTACAAGCGTAAAAACTTAGTGAACAAATTGTGAATTTTCAAAACTCTATAACCCAAATAAAACTTTTCAAAAGTTCAATCAGTTAAAACTGTAGGCACAATTAGGGATGTTCAAAAATATCCGACTCGGTTGACCCGACTCGACGACCCGAACCTAAAAAAGTCGGGTAATCTTATAAAAAAATTATCCGACCCGGTAATTTTTTCGGAACACGCGCCGAAAGTTTTCCCTTACCGAGTACCCAACCCGGTAATTTTTCCGGGACACGGGCCGGAAGTTTTCCCTTACCGGATACCCGACGCAACCCGATAATTTTTAATATTTTTTTATATTTTAAATTATATTTTTATTTTAAGTTTCTTAATATTTTTACTCTAAAACTAAATTTAAATCCCTAAATTCTTTATATGTTTGTATTATATATTTTTAAGTTTTAAGTTTAAAACTTTTTAAAAATATTTTTGTGTTTAGTACGTGATTTTTTTTAAATTTTAAAATAAAAATATATATAAATCGGATACCTGGTGAAATGGGCCGGGACACGGGCTAGTAAAGTAGGTACCCGGATGAACCGAGTACCCGACAATGAACACCCCTAGGCATAATATTAAAAAATACTCATAACATTTCACTGAATAGTCATTTTGGCCCTATTCTTTTTTTGTCCAATTTCACCCTTAACGTTTTATTTTTGGTCAAAATGATTCACCTGTTGATGGTTATTTAACTAACATTTAACGCGAGATGTTGAGTTTGCTTGAGACGCTGACGTGACACTTAACCACTTAAGTAATTTTTTTAAAAAAGAAATTTAAACAAATAATTAATAAAAACTTATATGATTTATTATTTTTAAATATATATTTAATTTTTTAAAAAAAATAAAAAATAATAATATATTTAAAAATGAATTAATTAAAAATATTTTTAAAAATACTGACGTGACATTTTGTCACGTCAATGTCCCAAGTCAAGTCAGCATGTTATATCAGTGTCTCGTGTTGACCGCTAGTTATTTAACGGTTTTTATCCACAGGGACTATTTTGATCCAAAATAAAATATTAAAAGTGAAAATAGACTAAAATAAATAAATGCTAAAATTACTATTTAGTGAAACGTTATATTTTTTTAACATTGTGTATTTTCTTCAATTCCAACATTATTATAGCATAAGAACAATGTTGTGTGGTTTGTTGGATAATTTCAACGTTGACACACCAATCGTGATAGTTTTAATAGTTGGGTGATTAAAACTTTAATTGTTTTTAATTAATGTTGGTTTCTAAATAAATATGCTAATCATTCAATGTTAATGTGTTAATTGATAAACTGAAAAAGATAATTTTACGGTAAATGTCATGTACCGCGATATATCATTATTCTTATATACCACAATTTACTACTAATTGTTTTAATTAATTTTAAAATCTTAAAAATCAAAATTATTATTATCTCCCTTTAAAATAAAATTTTAAAAAATAATTTATATATTACCTTTTCAAAATTTTCTTTTATTTTTTAATTCAAAAAATAATTAAACTTTTATTACTATAATAATTTTTACATTCACATTAATTTAAGGATAAAGTTTACAAATAGTCACTAAATTTTAATCAATTATTTAACGGTTGTTAATAGGTCAATGGCCAAATTGAAACAAAACTAAAAGTTTAATGGTAACATTGAAGTAGGAAGTTTGGTTACCAAATTGAATAATTGATCAAAGTTTAGTGACCATTTGTGAACTTTACCCTTAAATTAAAGTAAATGTAGGAATTATTATAGTAATAAAAGTTTAATTATTTTTTGAATTAAAGAATAAAAGAAAAATTGAAAAAGTAATATAAAAATTATTTTTTAAGATTTTATTCTAAAAAGGGGATAATAACATTTTCAATCCTTAATATTTCAAAACTATTTAATACAGTTAATGGTACATTGTGGTACATATAAATAGTATACATTTGCGGTACATGGCATTTACTGTAGAATTACCCAATGAAAAATTAGGCGGTGAAGTTTCATTATAGATTTTTATAAGTACTGAATTTATGAGTGATTTTACAATAAACGTCATGTACTGCTATATATCACTAATTATGTGTACCCTTATGTACTATTAATTATTTTAAATATTTTAAAATCATAGGGACCGAAAGCGTTATTATTCCTTTTTAGAATAATATCTAAAAAAGCAATTTTATATTATTTTTTAGATTTTTTCTTTTTAGGTAAAGTAAATAAATGGTAACTGAACTTTGGTATATTATTTAATTTAGTAACTAAAATTTCAATTGTTTCAATATTATCATTAAACTTTTACTTTTGCTTCAAATTGGTCATTGACCTGTTAACAACCGTTAAAAGAGTGACGTGACAGTTAAAATATTTGGGGTTTGGGATTTGGGGATTTTTTAGAAAACTTTAGAATTTCAAGATTTTTTAAAAAAATTTAAATTATTAAAAACAAAAAATAATTAAAAGAAATTCTAAATTAAAATATGACACGTGTCAAATTTTTATTGGTTAATAGATTTTTTTAATTGCAGCTAAGTACTGGTATCAAACTACCGGTATAGTTTGGACACTTATTTTTCATTTAAGCCTAAAAAAATGTTTTTTTATAACTATCAGTATCAAACTCATTTAGAAATGTTTTGATTGTATTTCTTCCTGCAAAATTTTTATTTGAATTACAAAAAATTAAAAAAAAAAAAAGTTTTAGTGTATTGAATATATCTTGTAAATTTGGCATTCAATGAATTTTGTTGCTGAAAAGTAACGTAAAATCTAAGGCAAAACTCTGGTAAAATTATAAGAGTGGTTAGGATTTCATTCTTTAAGTTTGAATCACATAATATATACTAAAAGATGCAATTTTAACAGGAAGCTTGCCGTCCATGATCAACCTTCCAAAGGTTGAGGAGCTTTATTTGTGGGGAAACAAACTTAGCGGAAACATTCCCAGCTCTATCTCCAATGCTTCCATGCTCAAGCATCTAGAGTTAACCAAGAACTTCTTTTCTGGCCCAATTCCAGAGACACTTGGCAACTTAAGACACCTTGAAAAGTTTCTAGTCTATGAAAATAATTTGACCACAGAACCTGCTACTCATGACTGGAGCTTTCTTTCTTCTTTGGCAAATTGCAGAAACTTGACAGTGATAGATGTTTCAACAAATCCATTAAGAGGGGTTCTTCCTACTTACATTGGAAACCTTTCAAAAACCCTTCGGTATTTTTATGCTTCAGATTGCGAGCTTAAAGGTAATATTCCTATGGAAATAGCTAACTTTAGCAGCATGTTGCTTTTAGATCTTAGCAACAATAAATTGAGTGGATCTATTCCCACGTCAATAGGAGGACTGAGAAATCTCCAAGGTTTGGATCTTTCCTCTAATAAATTAGGAGGTCCCATCTCAGAAAGCATATGTGGTTTGGAGAGGTTAGACACCTTATCTTTATCGTCCAATCAGCTGCATGGACCTATACCCACCTGTTTGGGTGATATGACTTCTCTGAGGCATCTTTTCTTGGATTCCAACAGATTGAGCTCTTCAATACCCTCAAATTTGTTGAATCTTAAAGATATCATAGACTTAGATTTATCATCAAATTACCTTAACAACTCACATGCTCTTGACGTTGGAGATTTGAGGAGTTTGCAATATTTGAATTTATCAAGGAATCTGCTCACGGGTGATATCTCGTCTACAATTGGGGGTCTTCTAACTTTGGTTTCTCTAGACTTTTCTAATAATAAGTTTCATGGTCGTATCCCTGAATCATTTGGTGGTTTGATGAGTTTGGAAATCTTGGATTTATGCCATAACAATCTCTCTGGACTCATTCCCAAGTCTTTGGAAAAGCTTTCATATCTTATATATTTTAATGTGTCTTTCAATAGACTTGAAGGAGAAATCCCCACCAATGGATCTTTTCCAAACTTTTCCAGCACATCATTCATGAATAATTATGCACTTTGTGGTCCACCAAGATTGCTACTCCCACCTTGCAAGAAAAGCAACCACAAAAATTCCAACATGAAGATATTGCATGCTTTAAGGTATGGTTTACCGGTAATTGGGGTTGTCATACTGATACTACTAATAGTCTTAACTATTATGTATAGAAAACGCCAAAGTAGGAGTACAACTCTACCAATTAAGGATGATTCATTGTCTTTGAAAACATTGAGAAGAATTTCACATGCTGAACTTTCACAAGCAACCGGTGGATTTGTGGAAAGCAATTTGCTTGGTTCAGGAAGTTTTGGATATGTATACAGAGGAAGGCTTTCAGATGGAATGGAAGTTGCAATAAAAGTCTTCAATTTGCAGGCAGAAGGAGCATTTAGGAGCTTTGACACTGAATGTGAAGCATTGCGTAATGTAGTTCATCGGAATCTTGTCAGGGTCATTACTTGCTGCTCCAATATCGACTTCAAAGCCCTGGTGCTTGATTTCATGTCTAATGGAAGTCTTGAGAAGTGTTTATATTCTGAAAGGTGTTCTCTTGATATCTTACAAAGGGTGAACATAATGATAGATGTTGCAACAGCTCTAGAACATCTCCATTCCGGACACCCAACACCCGTAATTCATTGCGACCTAAAACCGAGTAATATTCTGCTTGATGATGACATGGTTGCACATGTGGGAGATTTTGGCATTGCCAAATTGTTGGGAGAAGGTGATGTAATGAAACAAACCATGACTCTTGCAACGATCGGCTACATGGCACCAGGTGAATTTTGAGTTTTTTATGATCATTTTCCCTTTTTTTTCATTTTATAATCATTCATGTGTATGTGTATATATAATTGGATAAGGATTTCAGAAATAATTCTAGATTAACAACGTTTTCGTTATGCTTGCAATGCAGAATTCGGATTAACAGGAATTGTTTCTATAAAATGCGACGTCCATAGTTATGGGATTGTCCTAATAGAAACTTTCACAAAGAAAAAGCCAACAGATGAAATGTTTACAGATGAAATGACGATGAGGGATTGGGTGGAAAGCTCATTGTGTAAAGGAATGATAGATATTGCAGATGATGATTTATTAAGAAGAGAGGACGAATACTTTGTTGTTAAAGCCAATTGTATTTCGTCTATCATGGACTTAGCTTTGAGTTGTTCGGCTAAGTTAGCAGAAGAAAGAAAAGATATGAAGGATGTTGTGGTTGAGCTGAAGAAAATCAAACAAAGGTTTCTAAACAACATCGAACATGTTTGATAAAAATGGTAAGTAATGAGTATGCTTGTGATTAATTTTGAATTAAATTAAACATTTGAATTATGATAGCATCCATATCAATGAATCTTGTCCTATATGTAAACATATATGGTGAAAATTAACAAACTAATTTACTGTCTCCCTCATGTATTAGGCTCCCTTTGGAATTCAACTTGTATTGCAAAATCAGCATGGGCACAAATCAAATGAGAAGCAAACCTTTCTATCAATTAGAATTTATGTTATCTTCGGGACATTAAATAATTTTCTTTGATAGTTTGGATTTGTTCAGTTACTTGCTTATCTCAGTTACTCTACAATTTTGTTTTAATAGTCTTTCAGAGTATTTTTATAGTTGGATGGATTTAATTTTCTTGCATTTCTCTAGTTAAATATGGTATTTGCATTCATATAAAGTAGTGTATACAACTAAATTTTAATTATTTGTTGAAATATTTGGATCTCTTTTTTTTTTTTTTTTTTTGAGATATTATTTTGTGAATTGTCAAACACCATAAGATGCTTTGGAGCCATCCTATTCATATGTAACATAGTTGAGAAGTGAAGGTGCTAGACCCCAAAAAAGGTATGGATCTGTGCTAAGTTTGATTCTTAGTTTTATTTGTTCTTAAAATAAAATATTTGATTTTTCATGGCTGTATAAATTGGATGCATAAAACATAGTACATCATAAACAATTAAAGTCAGTCATTGTTAGCTATATGTTTTCTGTAATTTGCAGGATCAGCATGGAACTAACGCTGAAGCTTCTTCATGAAATGCTGCAAGGACCACAAGATATTTAGAATGAATGGGGTGAAATCAGTATCTGGTGTGGAATATGGTTTTTTGCAAGTTCAAGAAATCCCGATTGAAAATGAAAGGGAAAGTGATTTGCCATCTAATGAAGAAGCCAAACAAGAAACTTGTGGCTCTGTTAATGAGTCTGATGAGGTGGAACTTGGTGGTGGTGCTGAAGATGAGACATTTGGTTTGGATTGTGTAAGGGGTGATGACTTCAAGTAAGAAGAGAAACGATCAAAGGAAAGACCAAGGATTTCTTCAGGGGCTTGTACCTGGTTGCAGCAAGCTATAGCCCATAGGTGCGTTTTGTTGAATGCTATAGTAGCTTAAAAATTACCATTAAATTAACACCTAATAATTACTTAGAACAGCGACTGCAGTTTATCAGTTCATGCAGGTTACAAGCAAAGAAGCAATGCCAAATGAGTTATTATGTACAGTCACTTGATCCACAAGTTGCGGTATTCAAACTTAAAAGAATGAAATGGTGCACAATTCAATCTCATCAAAATGATCTAATGTGCCAAAACTTCATGGGCAGATTCTTTATCTTAATGAACAAACAGATGATAGACGGAGTCCGGTGGTCTACAAGATGTAACAACTTGTAATGTGCAAAGGAGAAGCAGGAACTTCTTCCATCAAAACAAATAGCAATGTAATCTTAAAACCTGGTTAAATCAGTTCATGACACCACCATCATTGTCATCATGCTAAACACCCAATAAAATTTCAACTTTTGGGCTCCAGGATGCAAACCAAGGTACCGTATGTTGATTAACTTAGCAAACATCAACAGCAGTAAACAATTCTTTTCAGTACCCATAAGTTCTAGGGACATTCTCTTTAATTTATGTACAATATTGCGTAAAAATTGTGTTTGAACTCATCTAAAACTATTATTTAAGACTGCTAATTCCTGCCAGGCATGTTTTCTCCACCCATTCCTCATGGTACTTTGGATCATATGGGAATGGGACTGCTTGCCCATTATGGTAATCAACCATTTCCTATTTTTGCCTTTCATAATTAGACCATACATGAATGAAAAAACAGAGACATGTTTCTTTACCTTTCTATTTTGCCCAGATTTGAAGTGATCATAACTACAAACAGTGGCTCTGCATTCGTTAAATAGAGTGGTTAACCATTACTTGCTTACTTTACGGACAACTACAAAAGTCCAATGATGGTTTTTTTTTTTTTATCAAAAAGACGTCATCTCTGATTCATATAGCCCAACTCACAAATCTGTATACCAGTTTTGCCCACTCACAAAGCTGGGCCTGTTATCCTATTTATTGGGTTTTGGGTATATTCTTCTTCCTTTGTTTACATATCCCCATTTATGTTAATGTTGTTGAAGTGTATGCTCTGTCATGTAGATGTTGTTCGATTTAGTTAAGTTGTTTGGTATTTTTTTAAGGTATAATTTTAGTACAAAATTTATATTATTCAAATTCCTTCTCACTCATAAATCGAAGAATATTGAACACTTAGCATACTTGATCTCACATCCTCATATATGTTGTATTCTGACAGTACCAATAGAACTAAGGATCCGTTTGTTTCACTCTAATCGACTTTTCAGAAAATGAATTACACTGTCTGAAAAATGAAGCACAAAAAACATTTTCTAGTGCTTGGATGATGATGTGTAATTCATTTTTTTATTGTTTTTTAACAATTTTATTATTATTAAATTAAATTTTATAAAGGATTTACATATATTTTATAAGACAACTAAAAACCATCATTTAAGATTTAATTTTTATTTTTAATGCATTTGAAAAATAACATCTTCTACCATATGCAAATATATGGCAAGTACAAGTATAATTATGAAAACTTGAGGAAACACGAGAAAATATCATGAGATTCAAAACATTTTCTTTAAAAATAAAAAGAATGATGTTATGTGATATAGTCAAATTTATTTATATGTAGTTTAATCAACTTGTTTTTGAAAATTGATTTCTCGGGTGACCTTAGGTGCAAATGCACGGGTTTACCACTAAACCAAGTGATTATATGTGATTTAAAGTACAAAATGTAATATATGTTTTAGTTTGTTGTTAACACAAAGAAAATAAATAAATATAGATTCAAGGGATTTGAATATTACACACTTGAGACGCATAAAAAACATTTAAACCATTGTAGAAATATAATATTTAAATTAAAGTCGACAACGTTATATATATATATATATATATATATTAAATTATATTAAAAATAAAAATTATATTCGAGCCAACTTTAATTTTATTGTTAATCTTATTTATTTCATTTTTCATAGTATTAACTTTAATGCAATTATTATATTTTTATTTTAAAAAAATAATTTAATTAAATAAAAAAATTTAAAAATTCATTTAGTGATATCAAACTTATCTTATGATTACAGTTATATTCGTAAGTTTGAGTTCGTTAAATGAATTTTTAATTTTTTTTTATTTTTTATTTTTAAATCATGAATTAACTATTATTTAATATATAAAAATATATTAAATGTTGTCAACTTTAATTTAACTATTATATTTTTACAATGATTTTATGCGTCCCAAGCGTGTCATGTTCAAGTCTTCTTAATCCATATTTATTTTATTTTCCTTGCATTAACAATAAACTAAAACATATATTACATTTTGTATTTTATATATCAAATGGCCATTTGGTTCATTGGCAAACCTATGTTATTTGCTTCCAAAGGCACTTAGTTTCAATTCCCAACCAAGATAAAAAGTGCTATTTTTTTATTTTCCTCATCCAATTAAGTGATATATGCCGGCACCTTGAGTGATTAATTTATTTAATTAAATTAAAATTAGAATTAAATTGATATAATAGGTAAGTAACATGGACCAACTGTGTAATTATACAAATTTCTATTAACAATCACGTCACCCATTTTTAGATTTTAACGGCTAATGGTTAAAATAAGACCAATTAAATAGTTCGATAGTTAAATTTATAGTTTTTTAATTTGTGGTCAAAATAGGACAGACTCAACAGTTGGGTGGTCACCTAGATAGTTTACCCTACAATCTATTTATAGCCCAAGTGTATTGAGCCTAACTAACTAACTATTACTTGACAGCTAAGGCCCATCTGGTTAACAGACTACTAACTGCAATTAATAAATTCATAACAATAATTAACAACATGTGTTATATTTCGATACACAAGCAATGTAAAAGATTTACAACCCTTCATATTTAAAACTATAGAATCTAAAATCTAAATCCCTAGTCCAAACACTCTAAAACCTAAATTAAACTCTAAACTCTAAATTCTTACTATAAACCTTAAATTATACACCATACAACCTAAACCCTTAAACCCTAAATCACAACCTAAATATCTAAACCCTAAAATTAAAAGGCTTTTGTAAACTAAAGTTTACTCAAGCTTGTGTATCAAAATTATTTACCTTAACACCAAACTAATTACAGCTAATCTCTGACATTATTTATTCTTAAACTTAATTTTAGTATATATAATATTAATACATTTGATTTTAGTAGATTTTTTTAATAAATATTAATTCTAATCTTAATTCTATCTAGATGGGAGGAAAAGAGAGATTCTAAGGGGAAGAAAGGAGTGTTCTTAGTGGGTCTAAAATTCATGACTTAAGGAAAATGAGCAGCTTAGTCAACCGGCTAAATATACGACAATAACTATTTCCATGATGATTCTGATATATCCTAAACCTAATCTTCACGTTTATAGAAAAAGAATGTATCATACAGAATTTCCAAAACTGAATTATAGTTATCTAGTAATTTTCAACCACTTGAATTATAATAATATTCAACTTAATTATCAATTAGAGTCAGTGTCAAAATATAATATACAAAATTTAAAAACGATATAATTACTTGGTTATTTCACATATTGGACAGAGTCTTCCATAAAAATGGAACTAGTGATAAGGTCACTTTCATTGCTGACTCAGCAGTAAGTCTTTTCACGTCTAAATAAATTGGTATTTTGGATTTTATTTAATAGGGAAAAATATACACAAAATCTTACTAAATTAATAAGAATTTGTGTAGTTACACAAATTCTTACCCAATTAGTAAAAATTTCGATTCTACCTAAATTATTTCTAGTCGTACACAATTTCTTGCAAAAATAATAAAAAGTTATATATGGCCGTATTTTAGCCTCATCTTAAAATGTCTGACCTTATAATTTCCTGGATGCATAGGAGAAAGAGAAATTGTATGCTAGTGTCGAATGTTGATAACAATAGTAACCAATTAAGCCCAAGGGAGTTTTAATTCAAAATTTCACAGTAAATTCTAAATAAAATGTAAACTTTTGATTGAAGTTGTAATGGCAATGAATTTAGTACCAAGGGTTGCAACCTGTTTAAGTATGCTGTCTGAGCTTTTCTTCTATCATCCAACTACTTTATCATTTTAAATTCCATCTTCCTACTCTTTATTTTCTTGGCAGCGCTTATTTTGTCTGATAATCATAAACTACATTTTCTTCCATCAACTCTTTAAATTTTAAAATTTAAATCTCTAACACTGATACCCTAAATCCAAAGTGTCTATACCCTAAACTCCAATTCTAAATCTTAAATTTTAAACTATACAACCTAAACACTTACACTATAAACTTTAAACTATATCTCTAACCCCTAAAATTGACAAGCAATGGAACAAAAATTTTCTCTTTTAGTTTACCCTAATTTATTTGACTAGCATAGTTGTGGTTATAACTAGGGGTGTACAAAAGTACTCAACACGACTGACCTGATCCGACTAACCGAACATAAATAATCGAGTAATTACCCAAATTTTTTTACCCGAGTCGGGTACCCGGCCCTCTAAAATATACATTTTCTCGGGTCGGGCCCGGCCCGCAAGAATACCTATTATCGGGTACTTGATTTTTATTTTAAATATAATTATTATTTAAACAAAATACTCTTATATTCACTATATTCTCAACTCAAACAACCTAATTATGCATGTAATTTTTAAAAATTATGAAAGTTATATTCTAAAGTTGTTTGGGCTTAAACTATATGATGGAATTATATTAAAATAAAATTAAATGATTTAAAAAAGACAAAAATACAGGTACTTGTTACCCGAATTTTCGTATACTCGGGTTTCGCGGGTACCCGATTAAACCGTACCGGGACACGTGCCGAAGAATCTAGTACCCGGGAGGTTGGGTACCTAGTAATGAACACCCCTATTTATAACATCTTGGACGATATAGATTCGAGTGTGTTTAAGTGTTATTTTATTAAAGAAGACGTAACTTTTGAAAATCTAAATAATTAGACATTGTATAAAAATCACTTTACTAATTTAATTTGATGAAAACAAACATGTTTTATTGTTTTCCAAAAAGGTTTATAGTAAAAAGAAAAGCATGTGGTCCTAAATCCAATTCAATTATATGTGATCCAGAAACATTCAAGTGTTATCCCTAAATAGCGATGGGAAGGATTGTGGAAAATGCCGCCATAACCAAAGGAGAACCCCAAAGACCCGTTTGTATTAAAATTGAAATGTTTGTGTCGTCCATCCTCTCAGAAAAAGAATTTTTTTTGATAGATTCAGAAAAAGAAACGTTTTTCTCGTCCAACTAGGGTTGTAAAAACAGATAATTGGATGAGTTTCAGGTCAGGTCTTGTCAGGTCGGGTCAAATCAGATACAGGTCAATTCAGGTCATAAATTATTTTTTTTTGACTCGACTCGGGTCGGGTGCGGGTCAATAGCAGGTCGGGTACATTGCAGGTCGGGTCCATTTCAGGTCGGGTTCAAACAGATCGGGTCCGAACAATGTAATTGGCAGGTTAATTCGGGCTCGAGTAGACTTCAGGTAGAGTTCATTTCAGTCCAGGTTCATTTTAGGTCGGGTTCATTTCAGGTCGGTTTCATTTCAGGTCGGGTAATTTCAGGTCGGTTTCATTTCAGGCCGGGTTAATTCGGGTTTTGAATTCGTATTATTTTTTAGTTCGGTACAATTGTACAAGTAGTCGATATTTATTTTGAGTTAATTATTTAACGTCTTTCATGGAATCACATTAAAAATAAAAATTTGGCACGAGAAATGAATAAACATATCATAAATGATTCATATCTAAAATAATAAAGTAAATTAAAAACTTGAAATAGGGTCAATTTCAAATAAAAACAAAGTTTTAGGGACTATAATGAACAACAAATAATAAATAAGAGTCAATTTGGACTAAAAATAAAATTTTAAGGACTTAATTGAATTAAACTAAAACTTAAAGGGCTTAAATGAAAAACATCTAAAATTTAAAGAGCTACAAAATATTTAGCCCATCTAAAATGAATGGGTAGTGGGATATGAGCCCAAAGCCCCAAACTATTAATAATTATTATTTATTATTAATTATTATATTATATATACATTATATAACTTATAAGTTTTAATATATATATATATATATATAATATATATATATATGTATATATTTATATGTTATATTATAAGTTTTAATATATATGTGTATTATATGTTATATTAATTATTATGTACGTACGTACTACGTATACATATAATATATATGTATATATTTATATATTATATTATAAGTTTTAATATATATATATATATATGTATTATATGTTATATTAATTATTATGTACGTACGTATTACGTATACATATAATATATATTAATATATGTATATTATACAAGTTTTAATATATATATATATATATATATGTATGTATTATATTATATGTAATACCCTAAACCCGGCCTAGAAGAAAAGACCGAATTTAGGAAGTCACCGTTGAAAACTTTTCCCTCAAGAAATCCAATTTTAAAAATTATACTTTAATTAAAATATAAATATAAATATAAATATAAATATAAATATAAATATAAATATAAATATAAATATAAATATAAATATAAATATAAATATAAATATAAATATAAATATAAATATAAATATAAATATAAATATAAATATCATAATAGATATTCGAATGATTATATAAAATCATGAATTAAAATAATAGTGGATGAATGCTAAAATAATCTCAAAATATAAATAGTCTAAAATTACATCCACGTCCCAAAATAATAAATAGAAATCTGATTAAACTAAAATAGTTTCGTACTAAATAATAAAATAACCGGATAAAAATTTGAGATCCTCCAAGTACCACGTCGCCTAAACCCCAAAGATATCTGTAAAACGAAACTATGAGGGAGTAAGCTAAAGAGCTTAGTGTGTCTCTAAAGTGCAAGAAAATCATAGTCGTAAAAATATAATAATATTTTCTTAAAATTCTTTAAAGCATAACACATAAATCACAAGCGCAATGCAATGCACCCAACTACAACCGCCAAGAGGAAAGTTCCTCAGAACTCCTCACTACAACCGCCAATCCGAAGTGGAATTCAGCCCGAAGGGTGAAACCACTGAACTTCCCCGATCAGATCCCAACCCATGCTCATACAATGATATGATGATTAAAAATTAAATTTCATAAACAAAGTTCCATGAATCCAATATTCCATAAACATACTTCATAAATCATAGTCCATAAGTCCATAAATCATAGTTCCGTAAATATGATGTTTCATAAATCATACTTAAAACACATTCCAAAATCATATGCATGTGAAGTCAACCATAGAAACCATAATGCATCAACACAAAGAAAACATGTAGCACAGTAAGAAAGTACACCTTAGCCAAGCTATACTCAACCTATAGAACGATGTGATTTTCCATGATCAGAAGTATTGGATCCAACTGTCTTAGTACCAAACTAAGGTCTAAGCCTAAGGTTGTCGGATGTGTGAGCACTGCCGAGAGTAGGTACGGGCGTTGTTGAAATCTACACAAAAGCCTAACTCCAACTTATGGCCTTGATTTTAAGATTACACGAAGTTGTGTAATTTTAGAGATGAGAGGAGGCGGCGAGTTCAACGGCTTGAGGTTTAGAGGAAAAAGTAAAGGACATGCATCTCTTGTATTTTGGTTTTCTTTAGGTATATAAAGTTGGGCGATGGTAATTATAAGCAATTAGGATTGTCATAATATTTATAATTATAAATAATAAGGTAAATTAATTATATTAATAATTTAATATCAGGAAAAGGCGTCTGTAACAAAAAAAAAATTATGATTGTATTTGTATTAAGGGTTAATCATGAAACTAGTCCCTGAATTCATTACTTTTTGTAGGAAAACACTTCAAACTATATATATAGTTGAACGGTGGTAATCTAAACAAATTAGGTTTAGAATAATAATAATAATAATAATAATAATAATAATAATAATAATAATAATTTAGGTTCAAAAAGGAGAGTCAGTTCAACTTTTGGGAAAAATTAGAATTCACTTTGAATTAAAAAGGGTTATATATATATATATATATATAAAAGGACGGACTTAAGAACCTTGGGAAAAATTAGAATTCACTTTGAATTAAAAAGGGTTATATATATATATATATATATATATATATATATATATATATATATATATATAAAAGGACGGACTTAAGAACCCAAAGTGAACTAAAATTCAATTTGGTAAATGATTATTTATGGAGTCAATTCTTAAATTTTCAAGAAATTTCATATTGACTTCAAAGTTTGATAAAAGTTCTTATTTAGTCCCTCATAAAATTTAGGGTTTTGAATTAAAAATTTCCAATTCTTAGGACTTTTAGTTAGGGATTTCAAAATTAGGGTTTTAAAATTAAGGATTTTATGAATCTAGGGTTTATAATTTGGGCGTAATTTTTGGGGTGTTACATTATATGTTATATTATATATGTATATGTATTAGGGTTTAGGGTTAATACATACATACTTAATACATCGTATACATATATGTATACAAATTATTGATTTATGGTTTAGGGTTTAGGGTTTAGTGTTTGAGAGTTAGAGTTTATATTCGAGGGTTTAGGATGGCATTAGGGTTTATGAGTTATCATTATTGTTTATGGTTTAGAGTGTAAGTGTTTAAGGTTTAGGGTTTATGATTTAAGAGCCAGGGTTTGTATTCGAGGGTTTGTGGTTCATATTAGAGTGTTTAGAGTTTAGGGTGTTGCATTATGGTTAACAAGTTATCATTATTGTTTAGGGTTTATGTTTTGGGGTTTGAGAGTTAGGGTTTATATTTGAGGGTTTAGGGTTTAGGGTGTTGCATTAGGATTTACGAGTTATCATTATTGTTTATGGTTTAGAGTTTAATGGTTTAGGGTTTATGATTTAAGAGTTAGGGTTTATATTCGAGGGTTTATGGTTCATATTAGAGTGTTTAGGGTTTAGGGCATTGTATTAGGGTTTATGAGTTATCATTATTGTTTACAGTTTAGGGTTTAGTGTTTAGTGTTTGAGATTTATGGTTTATATTTGAGGGTTTAGGGTGTTGCATTAGGGTTTATGAGTTATCATCATTGTTTATGGTTTAGAGTTTAAGGGTTTAAGGTTTAAGGTTTATAATTTAAGAGTTAGAGTTTGTATTCAAGAGTTTGTGGTTCACATTAGAGAATTTAGGGTTTAGGGTGCTGCATTATGGTTTATGAGTTATCATTATTGTTTAGGGTTTAGGGTGTGAGAGTTAAGATTTATATTTGAGGGTTTAGGGTGTTGTATTAGGATTTATGAGTTATCATTATTGTTTATGGTTTATAGTTTAAGGGTTTATGATTTAAGAGTTAGGGTTTATATTCGAGGGTTTATGGTTCATATTAGAGTGTTTAGGGTTTATGGTGTTGCATTAGGGTTTATGAGTTATCATTATTGTTTATGGTTTAGAGTTTATGGTTTATGGTTTATGGTTCATATTAGAGTGTTTAGGGTGTTGCATTAGGATTTATGAGTTATCATTATTGTTTATGGATTAGAGTTTATGGGTTTAGGGTTTATGGTTTGAGAGTTATGGTTTATATTCGAGGGTTTAGGGTGTTGCATTAAGGTTTACGAGTTATCATTATTGGTCATGGTTTAAAGTTTATGGGTTTAGGGTTTAGGGTTTAGGTTTATGATTTAAGAGTTAAGGTTTATATTTGATGGTTTAGGGTTCATATGAGAGTGTTTAGGGTTTAGGGTGTTGCATTAGGGTTTATGAGTTATCATTATTGTTTATGGTTTAAAGTTTAGGGGTTAAGGTTTAGTGTTTATGGTTTATGATTTAAGAGTTAAGGTGTATATTTGAGGGTTTATGATTTATATTCGAGGGTTTAGGGTTTAGGGTGTTGCATTATGGTTTATGAGTTATCATTATTTTTTATGGTTTAGAGTTTAGGGTTTAAGCTTTATGGTTTAGGTTTAGGTTTTAGTGTTTAAGGGATTAAGGTTTAGGGTTGTATATATACATATATACGAAGATATATTATGAAATAAAAAACTCTAAACCCTAATGATAAACCTTAAACCCTAACGATAAACATTAAACCCTAAACCATATACCTAAAACCTTAACAATAAACTTTAAACCCTAAACCTTAAATCATAAACCCTCAAACTAACCTTGGTTCATTAAACACTAAACCTTAATTCAAAAATATAAAACACTAACCCCATAAATCTAAACCCTAAAACACTAAAACTATAAAACCTTAAAATTAGATAGTAAACCCTAAAAACCCTTAACCCTAAACATTTAAAACAAAACCCTAATTCAAATCCATAAACCATAAACCTTATTACATAATAAATGAAAACCATAAACCCTATAATAAACCAATAAACCCTAAAACCTAAAAATAAATCAATTCACCCTAAACAAATCAATAAACCCTTAATTTAAAACATTTAAAAATAAAACCTCAAACCCTAAATTAAACACCAGCCTTAAAACTTAAAACTGAATTAAGGACAAAATTGAAAATAAAACAAAGCTTTAAGCTCAATTTCATAAAAAAAGACGAAATTGAAACAAATTAAACTTGGAATGCTTGCGGAGAAAGACCTGAAAAATAACCCCCCACTCGTTTCAAAACACGCGGATCCTTCTGACCCGCTTTATGCCTATAAATAAAGCCTCACCCTAAGCCATTTCACACATTATTTTTCTACCGTTACTCTGCCAAAATACACTCTCATATTCTCTCTCATCCACAAACACCAATTTCCCATATTTATATCCATTTTTCGATCAAAAACTTAGTTTTAAACCAAGTTCATCATTGTTCTTGAGATTTCCTCACTTTGATCCTTCAAAACCCTAAACTCATCTTCAATTCTATTTTAACCTAAACCCTAACCATAAACCTTTAATCCCTAAACCTTAATCCCTAAACCCTTCACTTTCCAGTTTCCAGAACCTTCTCTGCCTTTACATATTCTCATCCAACCTTTTCATATTCTGACCCTTCACTTTCCAGTTTCCAGAACCTTCTCTTTCTTTTCATTTTTGGGAGCTGATCTTCTTTGCCTTTCCAGTTTCAGTAAGATCTCATCTCTTCTCTCAATTTTTATTTTATATTTTTTTGTTCGTTTAATGTTTAGTTTCTATTTTTTGATTTTTACTAACTGTTTACCTTTTTTACTCAAGAAGGTTTCTGGCTTCTGTCAGACTGTTCATTTTACGCGTGTATATTTCTGGTTGTTGGTATATTTATGTTTGCCTTTTCATTTGGTTGCATGTATACTTCTATTTGCCTTTTCGTTTGGTTGCATGTATATTTTTGGTTGCCTTTATAGTTTTGCATGTATATTTCTGTTTGCATGTATTGTTTTTGGTTGCCTTAATAGTTTTGCATGTATATTTCTTTTTGCATGTATCGTTTTTTGTTGCCTTAATAGTTTTGCATGTATATTTCTGTTTGCATGTATCGTTTTTGGTTGCCTCTATGTATATGTTTTAATGTTTCTGTTTATGTGTTGTTGGTTTAGTATGCATGCTAGGGTTTTCTTGGTTTAATCCGAGTGTTTAGGCTGGACTACCAGACCTGCGGGGCTACTGGTGCCAAAGGGGTTTTTTAAAGGACCCTGTGGATTGGTTTAATAACGCCATGTACAAGGATTAAACTAAAACCACTTAGATTGTCTGGTTTAGGGTTTTACTTTGTTCTGAATTTTGTTATGTATATATCTTAATGTTTCTGCTTATGTTATGTATATATTTATGTTTATATGTTTGTCTTAATGTTTTTGGATTTTGTTATGTATATGTTTTAAGGTTTCTGCTTATGTGTTGTTGGTTTAGTATGCATGCTAGGGTTTTCTTGGTTTAATCCGAGTGTTTAGGTTGGACTACCAGACCTGCGGGGCTACTGGTGCCAAAGGGGTTTTTTTAAAGGACCCTGTGGACTGGTTTAACAACGCCATGTACAACGATTAAACTGAAACCACTTAGATTGTCTGGTTTATGGTTTTACTTTGTTCTGGATTTTGTTATGTATATGTCTTAATGTTTCTGCTTATGTTATGTATATATTTATGTTTATATGTTTGTCTTAATGTTTTTGGATTCTTTAACATGCATTCTTTAATTGTGTTTTTATCTGTTTGTTTCATTTCTGGGATTTCATAGTGTTCTATTTTCTTCATTTAGCACAGCTATGCCTATGGATGATATTTCCTATGAGTTGGAGTTTTCGATTCAAAGAGGTATACTCCTTTGTCTTTTTTATTTTCAGAAGTTTTGTTATTATTTGATCAATACCTAATTCATTTTGTTTCTGTTTTGTTTGAAGCGGATGTAAATGACCAAGCCTCTGAAGTTGTTCCTTCCTCTAAAAGGAGGGCTTCAACAGCTTCATCAACAGAGTTTGGGAGAAGAACTTCTCCTGTTTGGGATCATTATTGCTTCATTAAGGAGCAGGATGGTCTTTTTGCTGAATGTAAGTATTGCAAAACAAAAAGGTATAAAGATGATTCTTATATTGGTATCTCTAACCCTAAAAGACATACTAAAAAATGCCAAGCCTACAAGGACTTCCTTGTAACTAATCCTAGTAGTTGTTTAGGAAGTTCTTTTGATCAGAAAACTTACTGTGATTTGTTTGCTGAAGCTATTATGTGTCATGGTTATGCATTGAGCATGGTTGAGCATGATAAACTTAGAATTTCGCATCGTTATCTTAATTCTAATGTCAAGGATATCTCTAGCTATACCGTTACTAAGCATTGCATGTTAAAGCATGAGAAGCATAAGAAATTGTTACTTGATGCAATGCATTCTGTTTCAAGTCAAATCTGTTTTACATGTGATGGTTGGTCTGCTTGCACTCCACATTCATATTTTGCTCTGACTGCACATTATATTGATAATAATTGGAAACTCCAGTAAAAAATATTGAATTTTCTTCGTTTTCCCTCACCCCATTATGGCGAGTCTATTTATAAAATTGTGAAAAAATGATATGTGAGTGGGGTCTTGAGAAGAAAGTTTCTACTATTACCCTTGATAATGCTTCTACAAATAAGAGAATGGTTAAGCGTCTCAAAGACGATTTGCATGCCATATCTCCTCTTCCTTGCAAAGGTAAGTACTTTTACATTAGATGTGATGCCCATATTCTGAACTTGATAGCTCAAAAAGGGTTGAAGGTAATTGATTCTTATGTTGTTAAGTTGTGTGAAATTGTTAAATTTATTGACTCTTCTGATTCTAGACTATGCAGCTTTGATTCTGCTGTTAGAGATTGTGGTTCTGGTTTTTCTGGTAAGTTGGTATTGGATGTTCCTACTCGATGGAACTCCACTTATTTGATGCTACGTAAGGCTATTGATGCTAAGTTAGCTATCAATTTGTTTGTCAATAGAGAAAATGACCTGGATATTATATTAGAGGATGAGTGGGAAACTGCTCAATTAATCTGTGATTTTCTTGAGCCTTCCTTTGAAATTACTACTCTGTTCTCAAGATCCAAGTATCCTACTGCTAATTTGTATTTGGCTAATGCGGTAGCTATTGAGAAGTTGTTTGATGCTCATAATGATCCTTGTGAAGGCATTTTTGCAATGTCATGACCTATGCTTGAGTTGTATGAGAAATACTGGTCTGATCACTCGACCATTTTGTGTTTTGCTGTTTTGCTTGATCCTCGTTATAAGTTGCAACTTCTGACGGAGTTGTATGGTGTCCTCTATGTTGAGGATGAGGTTGAAAGGAGGGTTAGTCTTGTTTACAATGAGTTTGTTAATTTGTATATCTATTATTCTAGAACTGTTATTTGTTCTTCTTCTTCTAATTCTTCTGTTCAATGTAATTCATCTCAAAGTACAAGTGTGTCGAGTTCGAATCGGCCTCGGACCTTCAAAAAATCAAATCTGTTTCAGGTCAGTGTTATTTAGGCTATTGTTTTCACTTTTAATTTTTTTAACTTATAGTTTGCTAAATCATTTTCTGTTTTATTGTAGAACTTTGATGCTAATTTGGCTGCTTCTAGGAGTGGTAAATCTGATGTTGACTCCTACATATCTTTACCCCTTCTCTCTCGCTCTGATGATTCTGAGTTTGATGTTGTTGGAGTATGCCCAAAGACCAATCATATGATGATTGAATAGACATACTATTTTACTAGACTTATCAAGTAATGGCATTGCCGTTATTATCATTTGGTATGTTTCTGTGCATCAAACTAACCATTGGATAATAATGTCCATACAATAATACGATTATTGTTAAATAGGATCCTTAGTCGAATATTATTACGGGTATGGACAATGATAATATATAAAGACTAATATGTGGTTGATGACAAGCGTTGTCATTGACATAGAGATGTCAAAATCAACACATAAGTATTTGTTAGAGAACAACATACTAGAATGACCCGTTATGAGCATGTTTCTTGGGTAATTATGTGACAATCACAACATTGCCCATGATAAACATATGTATAATCCTCAGACTTGAGATCAACATGATTTCAACATAAAGATTTACGTATTTTGACATAGTCAAACGTGTGTCGTAACTGACTACATTATAAAGACTAATGATTGGATACATGATGACCTATGTAGTGAAATATGGTTGATCAAGAAAGGATTTGTCCCTCCTACATAATGGGAGAAATATCTTCGGCCACTTGATTGAGTGAGATTAGAAAATGCATGACCATGCTCGAATATTATGATATGAGATATCATAGAGATTTGTTTATCATAATCTACTCAAGACATCAAGAAACACTAGATGGACAACGCCTAACCCATGACTTGTGTTCATCTAAGATATGAAGGAAAAAAGGATGAAATACATAAAGGAAGTTTATTCAGGAATTAGGAAAGTCAAACCATGACTTCATGCAACTTAGGTAGCAATGATGTATTGCTAGATGCCACTCATTGTTTGTAAAATTAGAACAGTTCTAATTTTGCTGCTAACGTTGCATGAACCTACAAGGGTCACACCCTTCAAATGAAACGAACAAAAATTGGAAACCATACTCCCTATTTTAGGGAGGTTGCCGAAAATCCCCTATGGGATAGGGGAAATCGGCAACTCACTTAAATGTGAATAATATTGGATAAATATTGTATTTATCAAATATTATTTAGAGTATGGAAAATATTTAGAGACTTAAATATTATAGAATAAGATTCTAAAAATTTAAATATATTTGGAATTTATATAATGTATATTTAATTCCAAGTTTATGTAGAATTAGATTCCACATAATTATAAAATATATATTTAAATATATTTAAATCCAAGTAAAGATAGAATGAGATTCTATATAATAAAAATATATATATATATTTGGATTAAATATAATGTATATTTAAATCCATGTTTTATGTAGAATAAGATTCTACATAATTAAATATATATATTTCATTTAATATTATTAAATATAATGTATATTTAATATAAACCAATTTCAAGTAGAATTAGATTCTTTGAATTTTGGTTGAACTTGGATTTAAGGAATTCAACTAGAATTAAGTCTCTGAATACTATTTAAAGGGATAAGGGCTAGCAACCAAATCATCCCTCTTCCTCCTCTTGAAGATTTCGACAACACCCCTAGGGATTCCTCACTGGAATTCGACATATCCCAGAAAGCTCTCTGAGAAGCTGTTCGATATTTTTTCTGGTGTTCTACTTGCCCCCTGGAAAATCCCTGAAGGTTCCCTTGCTCGATTGCAAGTCCCGGTTGAACTCCTGGTCGATTTCAGACTCCCTCAAGAATCCCTGGAGGGATTTCGACTTCTCCCAGAAAGGTGTTCAAACCTGTTGAAATTTATCCCTAAGTGTTAGGGAGGCAGAAACTTTGTTCGTTTTGTTTGGGTGGACTCCGTAGAGGTCGTTGCGAACCTGTGACGATTCCGGTTTTACTTGACGTGGTTATTCTGACATACCGTCGGTGTTCCAGTTTTCAGAGTTCTAAAAGGTAACTCTTCATCTTTTCACCCCGGATTCGTTATTGTACATGGATCCTGGCTGGATTACGTCAGATTAATTTTTCCGCTGCACCATGGGGCGTGCCGACGTGACCCAACAGTAGTCTTTTAAACTGCAGGACCGTACCGATACGCTAGGTTAGCGTATCGATACGCATCAGCTGAAGTGCACAACGTCTACTTCCTTATCGGGACCGTATCGATACGGTTTGAAGGGTATCGATACGCCAAGCTGCAGAACTGCATTTATTGTGGGAAATAAAGGCTCCAACGGCTCTAATCCATCCCCAACGGTCCTCAACGGCTACAAACTCAATTAGTAGTATAAAAGGGACCTCCAAGCATCTAGAAAGGGTTAATGCTTCAATTGTCAACATCATAATGATCAAGAATTTGTCTTAGGGATTTATTATTCAATTTATTGTATAGACAACACTTGTGAGCTTAATTGTCAAATTTTTTCATGTGTTTAGGTTTTGGGTGAGAGCTTTAATTGTGCAAACATATACCTTCTAGACGGATTTCTAGTTTGCTAAGTCTTTCTTGTGTAAGAGAGTGTTTGATCAAGCTTTGGGTAGAAAGCTTGATCGTTGTAACGGTTTCCTCCTAAACCGAGAAAAGGGGACGAAATTCTTAGTGAATTTGTTTGGAAATCCTTAGTGAGAAGCTAAGGTAGTGGATGTAGATCTTGATTAGAAGGTTGAACCACTATAAATCCTTGTGTAAATTGTCTATCTTTCCATTCCCACAAAACACCCAAATATCCCACTTCTCCACACTTGGCAAGCAAGAACGGTTGAAGGAATCGAGCCCCTTAAATCTCAACAATTGGTATCAGAGCTTGGCTCAATTGAAGAGGATTAACATCCTATTGAGAAGATCCGGCAAGCTCGATCATCATTTTACTCAACCGGCTCAATGGCACAATCAATCGACAAACCGTCATTCTTTGACGGAACACACTATGCCCATTGGAAGACAAGGATGAAGTTCTTCATAAAGCCAAGGACTACAAGCTTTGGGATATAGTAGAAAATGGTCCGTTCGTGCCACAAGGAAGCAAAGCGGAACGGGGTGCCGACGACCGCAAGAAGATGAAGCTTAATTGCAAAGCCTTGCACATCCTCTTTTGTGCATTTGTCCCAAACATCTATGAGAAGATGTCTTCTTGTGATAGTGCCAAGGAGGTTTGGGACAAGCTTGAAGTCACATATGAGGGAACCAATGAAGTAAAGGAGACCAAGATCGGGCTCCTCACTTTAGCGTATGAAAACTTCAAGATGGATCCGGAAGAAAACATCGAGAAGATGTTTGTTAGGTTCTCCACTATCACCAATGGACTCAAAGGTTATGGAGAAGCCATTCCGAAAGAGAAGCTTGTCCGAAATCTTATCTATTTTCTTCCCGAGTCATGGGACTCAAAGAGGACCGCCATCATCGAAGCAAAAAATTGAAGACCTTGAAGCTTGATGAACTCATGGGGTCACTTCTCACTCACCAAATTATGAAGAAAGAAAAAGAAGAGGAGAAGAAGAAGGAATAGATAAGAAAGATGGGGAAGAAGAAGATCATGGAGCTAGGCATCAACGCAAGTGTCGTTGCTCTCAAATCCTCCACATGCCATCATGTAGAACTAAGTGAGGAGGAAAGCGAAGATGAAGAGATGACCTATCTCTTCAACAAATTTTCCCGGTTCATGAAGAGCAAAATGGAAAAATCCAAGCATGAATCGAGGAAGAAGATGAAGGAATCCTACAAGTCCAACAAGAAGGGATCATCTTCAAAGCAAGCATATATGGCCACATGGAGTGATGAAGACTCCACCGATGATGAGGTAGCCCACCTATGCTTGATGGCCCTCAATGAGGGGGAGGTAACTTCTAACTCATCTAGTTCAAATTCACATTCTTTTGATGAGTTACAAGAAGCGTATGATGAATTGGTTTTTGAGTTCAATGCTTCATTTTCGAAAAACAAGAAATTGATTTCAAAGTTAAAAACTGAAAATGATTTGCTTTCTAAAACCAATTTAGAGTTTGAAGCAAAAATTAAAGATTTTGAGCTTAAAGTTTTGGATTTACAAAAATTGCTTCAAATAATGGAAAAAGATCATCAAAAAGATGTTGATGATCTCAAGAAAGAAAAAGATTTGATTTTCAATGAACTTCAAAAGAAAAATAATTTAGGAAAATCAAATTTTTATGTAAGACAATCTAGTGCCCCTAGATTTGTAAATGGTAAAATTTTTAGAAGTATTTGGGTCCCAAAAGGACTAAGTACTTCAACTAAAAAGGATGAAATTGAAAGATGGATTCCTAAGGGGACTAAGTTGAGTGCTACTAACGTCTATGGATCCAAAGCAATTTGGATACCAAAAATTACTTGATTGTCTTATGATAGGTGTGATGGAGATTGATCAACAAGTCAAACATTGAGGGGGAGCTCCATGAACACAAAGAAAGACACTTGAAGAAGAAAGGCTTCACATCCTCCCTTGGGTTCAAGTATGGTATAAATCTAGTTGTTCTTGCTTTTATTTGTTTTATTTTTTATTAATTTCAACTAGATGTTCATATATGTTGGAATAACATTGTTTGATGCTTTGATTAAGGGGGAGTCAATTTTAAAACCAAATTTTTAATGGTGTCAATTTTCTTTTACCTCCTAAGTTATTTTGAGCCCAATGTCATTTTAAATTCTTTTTGATATAACAAAAAGGGGGAGAAATGGTTTGAAAAATTAATTTTTCAAGTTTTTCAAGAGAATAAGGGGGAGCTTTAATCTAATTCAAATTTTAAAATACAAAGGGGGAGAGAATCCCAAACAATTTTCCAAGTTGGTTTTATTATATCAAAAAGGGGGGAGATTGTAGAACTAAGTATTTTGATATAATATTTGAAAAATGTTTTGGACTAAATTGAAAAGATTTTAAAATATGTTTTTAGTCAAAAACAACTTGAAAATATGTTTAATGGTTTTACAAGGCTTTGGAATGATTTAAAGTACATTTAAAGTAGTCAAAACCAAGCTTTTCAAGTGATCGTACCGATACGCCTTAGGGTTTCAACTACATGATTTTTCCAGTAGCCAAAACCCGTACCGATACACTTAGCCGTATCGATACGGTGTGTTTTGAAACAGCCCAACGGCTAGTTGCGTACCGATACGGGTGTATCGCGTACCGATACGCCTAACTACCCTAACAGTCATATTTCCCAACGGTCTTTTAAACTGCAGGACCGTACCGATACACTAGGTTAGCGTATCGATACGCATCAGCTGAAGTGCACAACGTCTACTTCCTTATCGGGACCATATCGATACGGTTTGAAGGGTATCGATACGCCAAGCTGCAAAACTACATTTATGGTGGGAAATAAAGGCTCCAACGGCTCTAATCCATCCACAACGGTCCTCAACGGCTACAAACTCAATTAGGAGTATAAAAGGGACCTCCAAGCATCTAGAAAGGGTTAATGCTTCAATTGTCAACATCATAATGATCAAGAATTTGTCTTAGGGCTTTATTGCTCAATTTATTGTATAGACAACACTTGTGAGCTTAATTGTCAAATTTGCTCAAGTGTTTAGGTTTTGGGTGAGAGTTTTAATTGTGCAAACATATATCTTCTAGAGGGATTTCTAGTTTGCTAAGTCTTTCTTGTGTAAGAGAGTGTTTGATCAAGCTTTGGGTAGAAAAATTGATCGTTGTAACGGTTTCCTCCTAAACCGAGAAAAGGGGACGAAATTCTTAGTGAATTTGTTTGGAAATCGTTAGTGAGAAGCTAAGGTAGTGGATGTAGACCTTATTAGAAGGTTGAACCACTATAAATCCTTGTGTAAATTGTCTATCTTTCCATTCCCACAAAACACCCAAATATCCCACTTCTCCACACTTGGCGAGCAAGAATGGTTGAAGGAATCGAGCCCCCTAAATCATAACATAAGTCAAATAAAAATTAATTTAAATTTTAAGTTGGTTAAAAATCAAGTAATAATATGTATAATATTTTAATTTAATTAAAAATTAATATATATCACATTTATATATATTGTATTTGTTATATATATTATGTATATAATCTGTAATATATGTATATTGTATGTATTATGTATATGTTATATATATATATTATGTATTATGTATATGTGTATGTTATAGATATTATTTATATAATCTATAATATATGTATATTGTAAATTTGTAATATATGTTATATATAATATGTAATACATAATTATGTATTATGTATATGTATATGTTATGTATATTATGTTTATATATATGTTATATATTATATATATATGTATCATGATTCATGTATCATGTATGTGTATGTGTATGTGTATGTGTATGTGTATGTGTATGTGTATGTGTATGTGTATGTGTATATGTATATATACTAATATATATATACTTATGTGTGTATGTATGTATTTATGTATTATGTGTCATGTGTGCATATATATATATATATATATATTTATATCATATGTATATTTATGAACTTTTTTAATTCATTAAGTCATGGATTTCGGGTCAATATCAATTCAGGTCAACAACAGATCGGGTTCAAAACAGGTCGGGTAAAATCGGATCTCGGGTCGATTCAGCCGGGTAATATCAGGTAATTTGCCTGGTCGGTCTCGGGTTCGTTTCAGTCGGATGCAGATCGGGTTTCATGTCAAAATTAACAGGTCAGATTCGGGTTCGGGTCGTTTTCAGTCGGACGCAGATCGTGTAACACCCCTCGCCCGACTAAGAGCGAGAGACGTTATATTTTGGGCGATGAACAGATTTGGACTTATCAATGTAAACATACAAACACACAATCACATGATCACTTATACCTCCAAATACACAATTAGGTGGGCTAATTAAAACTTTTTCTAATATTCATCCTATATACAACATCTAAGTGAATATAATCAAACAAAACAATCCAAATTATCTTAACTATCATTCGGCTAATATACATAAAGATCTTTAACATGTTTATTACATTCCAATTCTAATTATCATGAGATATTACAAGGCCTTAAGCATTCGGCCAAAACCAAATTTTCAAATCAAACATAGACCTAACAAACATATAAGCAAACATAAACATAATCATTCAATCATTTTAGATGCAATTAACCTATACATATATAAGTCTTTAATTCAATCAACATTATCATTTAGATTACACTATCCTATTCGATTAACATAAGTAATTCAAGAAATATCTAAATGCATAACTTAGTTCAAACAACAACCATGTCATGTTTACATATCACATAACCATTTCAAACAAATAAACTTTATATAAGTCCATTCGAATCACCTAAAACATATTGAACAAGTTCTAAAACAGAATATTCTTGATCAACTTCACATAATATACTTATAATCAATCCCTTACTTATATACATAACAACCATTTAGTTTCACACATAGCATTACTTGCTAAGTTTATACAAAACAACTATCAAAGTTACATGCTTAACAATGAATGATATTATCATATTCTATGCCACCAACTAGGAGATTTCAAGACTATATCATACTTGTTCGTAAGCTTGCGATGGCTTTACTGATCAATCGGATAGCTTTTGGAAGTTTGTATCTGAAAGTTTGGAAGAAAGAAACAAAGAGAGTGATAAGTACACATAATTAACTTAGTGAGGCAGCCTTAAAATTTACTAGTTTCAATCTTTTAAAGTTCATATGATTTCAATTCCATCTTAATTAAATCGTAAAATGTTTATGTTATCGTTGTCGTTTTCTATAGTTCGTACTAGGGTGGTTTTTAGGGTGTTACAACTCCTCCCCCCTTAAAGAAAATTTGTCCTCGAATTTTACCTGAATTGAATAGGTGGGGATATTGCTTTCGCATTGAATCTTCGAGTTCCCAAGTCACTTCTTTGACTTTGTGATTCCTCCAAAGAACTTTGATGAGAGGAACGTTTTTGTTGCGAGGTCTCTTGACTCCTCGATCAAGAATTTGAACAGGTTCTTCTTTGTACGAGAGATCGAGATTGAGCTCAACTTCTTCAGGTTCAATAACGTGAGACGGATCAGATCGATATCTTCTGAGCATTGAGACGTGGAAGACATTGTGTATCTTATCAAACTCGGGAGGAAGTGCGAGTCGATAAGCTACAGGACCAATTCTTTCGACTACTTCAAATGGTCCGATAAACCGAGGACTTAGCTTTCCTCTTTTGCCAAAACGGAACACTTTCTTCCACAGGGAGACTTTAAGAAACACTTTATCTCCGACTTGATGTTGGATGTCTCTACGCTTCAAATTAGCGTAGGAATTTTGGCGATCGAAAGCTTGCTTCAATTGGGAGTGAATGATTTGCACTTGTTCTTCGGTTTCTCGAAGCAATTATGGTCTAAACACCTTATTATCACCGAGTTCAGACCAACACAGGGGTGTTCGACATCTTCTGCCATACAATGCTTCGAATGGAGCCATTTGAATCGAATATTGAAAGCTATTGTTGTAGGCGAACTCTACCAAAGGTAGCGATTTCTCCCAATTCTTTCTGAAGTCGATGATACAAGATCGAAGCATGTCTTCCAGAACTTGAATTACTCGCTCGAATTGACCATCACTTTACAGATGGAAAGATGTGCTAAGATTTTGTTTGGTTCTGAGAGCTTTATGTAGAGTCTTCCAAAATCAAGCTGAGAATCGGGGATCTCGATCGGAGACTATTGAGATTGGATCTCCATGTAAATGGATTACTTCTCGAATGTATAATTCGGCTAAAGCTTCAAGACTGAGATTCATTCTCACCGGAACGAAGTGTGCTGACTTGGTGAAACGATCAACGATCACCCAGATAGCGTCGCACTTTCTTGGCGAACAAGGAAGACCTGTTACGAAATCCATTGTGATCCGTTCCCATTTCCATTGCGGAAATTTGAGAGGTTGGAGCAAACCAGTAGGGACTTGGTGCTCAGCTTTAACCCGTTGGCAGTTCAGACATTTTGCTACAAAGTCGTTGATAGCCGTTTTCATTCCTGGCCACCAATACAAGGGCTTGAGATCTTTGTACATCTTAACTGATCCAGGGTGGATCGAAAAAGAACTTTGGTGAGCTTCTTGTAGGATTTCATCTTGTAATTATTTGTTATTAGGGACACATATACGATCTTTTAAGTATAGAAGACCGTTCGACTTAACAGAGAAGTCAGAATTAGACTCAAGCTTATAATTGATTTTATGAAGTTCCGGATCAATTTGTTGAAGTTCTTTGATCCTGGTGATCAGAGTAGATTGAACTTGAAGTTCATTCAGATAATTCCGAGCCTTGCATAGCCGGAAATGAGCGTTGATAGCCAAAGAAGCTACGAATAAACAAATTGAAGACGTTATTTAGGTTACAAAATATCATTTGAAGAATTTCTTGCTAAACAAGAAAGTGTTTGAATTCTTCCTTGACCATGAAGAAGGAATTCGAATGATTATTTTAAATTTAAAGATTGAACGTTTTTGGATTTTCAAGAATTTTGAGTAACTTACAGAGGTTCGGTTTTCGACTCAGAGCGTCGGCAACGACATTGGCTTTTCTGGGATGATAATTGATGGTCAGGTCGTAGTCTTTGAGCAACTCTATCCATCTTCTTTGTCTAAGGTTCAGATCTTTCTGAGTGAGTAAATACTTCAGGCTTTTGTGATCGGTGAACAACTTGCATCTTTCACCGTACAAGTAGTGCCGCCAAATTTTGAGCGCGAACACAATGGCCGCAAGCTCGAGATCGTGTGTAGGATAATTCAATTCGTGTGATGCATCGCTGTACAATCCAAATTATCTTAACTATCATTCGGCTAATATACCTAAATATCTTTAACATGTTTATTACATTCCAATTCTAATTATCATGAGATATTACAAGGCCTTAAGCATTCGGCCAAAACCAAATTTTCAAATCAAACATAGACCTAACAAACATATAAGCAAACATAAACATAATCATTCAATCAATTTAGATATAATTAACCTATACATATATAAGTCTTTAATTCAATCAACATTATCATTTAGATTACACTATCCTATTCGATTAACATAATTAATTCAAGAAATATCTAAATGCATAACTTAGTTCAAACAACAACCATGTCATGTTTACATATCACATAACCATTTCAAACAATCTAAACTTTATATAAGTCCATTCGAATCACCTAAAACATATTGAACATATGAACAAGTTCTAAAACAGAATATTCTTGATCAACTTCACATAATATACTTATAATCAATCCCTTACTTATATACATAACAACCATTTAGTTTCACACATAGCATTACTTGCTAAGTTTATACAAAATAACTATCAAAGTTACATGCTTAACAATGCATGATATTATCATATTCTATGCCACCAACTAGAAGATTTCAAGACTATATCATACTTGTTTGTAAGCTTGCTATGGCTTCACTGATCAATCGGATAGCTTTTGGAAGTTTGTGTCTGAAAGTTTGAAAGAAAGAAACAAAGAGAGTGATAAGTACACATAATGTACTTAGTGAGGCAGCCCTAAAATTTACTAGTTTCAATCTTTAAGTTTACTTAGCTAAGCTTAGGATATATAAGTTCACCTAGCTAATCCATCAAAATCAAGTTAACTTAACTAGTTTCATAAGCTAATCAACAGGGCAGCAAGCATTCATATGAAACATATCAATTTGGGTCGCAACCAAATCACATAATTCACTCCAATTTGGGCAGCAAGAAACTTATACAATTCATGTCAAATTGGGCAGCAAGTAATGTTCATAGTCATATAAAATTGGCCATCAACCAACACATGTAAATCATACTAAACTTGGCAGTAAGCAACTCATATAAACATTTTCATCTTGGCAGCAAGTAACACATATAATTCAAGTCATATTGGCAACAAACAATGCACATGATTCATGTCAATTCTTTAGGGTCATTACTCAACTTATTCATTTACACAATATCATTGATTTATTCATGTTTTGCCTTGGATGATTAATGAAATAGGAAATCAAGTCTTCATGTATCATGTAACTTTAGATACTCAAAGTATCAATTTCTCATTTCAACTTATAACAGAGGATGCATAGGCATCAATGGTGATTTACCGCCATTCAATTATCAAGGTGACTAACCACATTATCAGGTTTATAAGTGACTAACCACCATCCTGTAACAAAGATCAGAGGAGCTCAATGACTCTAAGGCATGCCCTTCTACCTATAGATAGTAATCAACCAAGGACTTTAACTTATCTTTTATATTCACAAGTGCATTTACTTGTTTTTCAAACAATTCACTAAGACATGTAACATATTCAATCATGTTTACAATGTGAACATTCAAAGTCATGTTCAATCAAATTTCCAGCAAGCACTTAGCTTCCTTTCAACCATATAAGTCTTCACTAATAAGTAGCTAAATCATCATTTAAAATCAATTCAAGTAGTTCATTCAATCCATAACTCAAAGCAACACATATAGGCATCAACTAGCTTATCTAGATAGCAATATACACATAATACATAATTCATTTCTTTAGTCCTTATTCCTTAGCATTTAAATTTACCAATCCATTATTAAGTTCATTACATGCTTCATTTTAAATCATCAGAGAACTAAAAACACATTGGTTGAGACACTAATCTCAACCCTAAATTAGCTACACTCATAAATACTTTCAAGCTCAATTTGCTTCCTTGATGGTGATGCTCTTTCCCCTTTTTCTAGGTTGTTCACTCCTTGATTCCTCTTGGATTTTTTCACCAATGTGATCTTAGATCATAACACAACATAAATGACACTCATTAGAATTAAATTCAAGCTTATAAACTCATTTACTTGAACAAAATCACCTAAACATATGAATCTTCCACCTAAATTGGCCATAACTTTTTACTCACAACTCCAAATTAGGAGTTCTTTACCATTATAGAAAGCTTATTTACACACCTTTACAACCATGTATAGCACATATTTTTATCATTTGCCTATCAATACAGTTTATTGTTTGAAAACATGGCATTTCTAGAAACCTATTCTGCCCAATGTTTTCAACTAACAACTTTAGTGTTTCATTAACCTACAATTCACTACATGTTTAATTCTAAGCTTTTAAAAAAATTCACATACATATTTTAACATCATTTTAACATTTCAACAACTTCAAAACAGGACATCTAAGTACTCTAAATAGCATATTTTCCAGACTTGTCTAGATTGGCTTCTATGTGTTCTAGCTCACTTTAACCATTCATTTAAGCAATTTTTCCTTATAAACCTATATGTTTCCATTCATTTAAAACATCCCCTGTTTCAAGATTAATTTTCCAGAATTTTATTTGATCATTAAAACCCCTTAAATTTTATTTTTACTTAACACATTTCACCTAAGTCTAGTTTCATTCATTTCTGGGCAGTCTTCTTGTAACCTATTTTCCAGCCATTTCCAATATAATTTTCAGGCTTCCAAGGCCTCTATCTTATATTATTTTTAATGATCGACAACTTTGTCTCACAAAACTTTTGCTAATTCGAACCCTAACTTATTCGAATTTTCAATTTAAAACAGGGCAGTGTAATGAACCTAATCTGGGCAGATTCACTTCCTAGGTTAAATTCATAGCAATTTTCCAGAATATCTTCAATAATTTCAAGAACCCAGAAAACTTTACACAATATATCATATTTCTAAACATTTTCCAGCAACCATTCTTAATCAAAATCCAACAAAAACAACATGGAAAACAATATACAATCGGGTAACACAAATTCAATTTAAAGAAGTTTGAAGAAGGAAGAAAATGACTTGCTTTACACTTGTTTCTTCCTTTTTGTTTTAATGGCCGAATGTGGTCTAGAGAAAGACACTTGGTTTGATTAATCTCCAAGTATCTCCACTAGGCTATTTTAATCTATTTTTAGTTTAATTTAGCAGCCATTATTTCATACATAATATATTATAGGTATATTATCATTATATTAATATACATATATATAACATTGTTTTATTTTTAATCTAACATTAACTTTAGATTAATCTATGTAACATATTTATACATCACTTATTTATCAAGTTTAAATCTTATAAATTTTTATACAAACATATCCTTAATTCTTATTCATTTGTAACTAAATAGGGCTTAGTTCATATGATTTCAATTCTATCTTAATTAAATCGTAAAGTGTTTACGTTATCGTTGTCGTTTTCTATAGTTCGTACTAGGGTGGTTTTTAGGGTGTTACAGATCGGGTTCAGTTGCTACAGTAAAAGGTTCAACTCGGGTTCAGGTCAACAACAGTCAGTTATAGTTCGGGTTCGGGTGATCGAATTCTCGAGTCAAATCAGGTTCTAACTCGAGCAGGTTTTCAGGTCGGGTCAGCTTTTTACAACCCTTCGTCCAACAACACTAGTTGCGGAATATTCAAGTTTGTGACTATAGGATCCATAACCATAAAGAGATTATCTTTATCTATCACTATTTAATTTTATATAAATACTATTTTTTTTTGAAAATCCTATTCTACATCTACCTAGAGGGGAGGGGAAAAATCTAGGTGAAGACAATGATCCTGAAGGGTCTTGAACCCAGGACCTAAGGGGAAAGGAGGGAGCAGGTGAGCATGCTCTGGTCACAAGGCCGTCATCGTATGCTCAAATACTAAAAATGTTTACCTTCAATTATCATTATGATATACAATTGCTCCACACTATTTCATATCACTCCACCCTATTCTTTTATGAATTATTAATTTCGTATTCTTAAAAATAACATTATTTTAGTATATATAATCGGTTAACCAATTGTTGGGATTTTCGGTGCTCGATTCCTTCAACAGTTCCTGCTCGCAAAGTGGTGGAGAAGTAGAATTTTAGGTGTAAGAGGTATGAAAGCTAAAAAGATTAAGGACACAATGATTTATAGTGGTTCAACCTTCTAACCAAGGTCTACATCCACTACCTTAGCTTCCCACTAAGGATTTCCAATCAATCCACTATTGATTCGTCCCCTTTTCTAGGCTTAGGAGGAAACCCTTATACACCGATCAAGCTTTCTACCCAAAGCCTTGATCAAACCCTCTTTACAAAGAGAAAAGATAAGCAAACTCAAATCCCTTTAATAGGTATTTGTTTGCACAATTTAGCTCTCACTCAAAACCTAAAACACTTGAGCAAATCTAACAATTTTGGCTCACTAGTGTTTGTCTATACAAAGAAATGACAAATAAGCACTAAGACAATTTCTTGATCATTTGTTGTTTGCAAATTAAATAATTAACCATTACTAGATGCTTGGAGGTCCCTTTTATACTCCTTAATGAATTTGTAGTCGTTACTAGTCGTTGGGGTTGAATTGGAGTCGTTGGAGACATAATTTCCCACCAAAAATACAGTTCTACAGCTCCCCGTTTCGAAACGCTCGAACCCATTTCGAAATACTCTTCAAGAAGAAAGAGCCGTTGCAGTCTGATGAAGCACCCGTATCGAAACACCCTTGGCCGTATCGAAACACCCGTATCGAAACGCTTATCACCGTATCGAAATGATCTGTATTTAAATGTTAGTTAGGAAGTAGCCGTTGGGGGTTTATGACCGTTGAGGTTGATGCCACGTAGGCATATCGAAACGGCATAGCCCTTATCAAAACGCTTGGCAAAAATCTTACCCAGATAAAGCCCGTTTCGAAACTCGTTTCGAAACGTTTTGAAACAATAAGACCCCGTATCGAAACACCTAGGGGTGTTTCGAAACACGTGGATGGTTTTGTTTAATTTGGCTTTGAAAACATGTAAAAACCTTTTAAAATATCCCCTAAATATAGTTTCAAGTTGTTTGGACTTTAGAAATAGTTTTGAATTCTTTTTAACCTAGTCCAAAACATTTTTCAATTATTATATCAAAACATTAGTTCTACAATCTCCCCCTTTTTAGTATAATAAAACCAACTTGAAAAATTGTTTGGGATTCTCCCACTTTAAGTTTAAAATTGTGAATAAGAGATGAAAAATTTGAAATCAATTAAAGCTCCCCCTTATTCATTTGAAAATTCAATTTTTCAACTCATTTCTCCCCCTTTTTGTTATATCAAAAAGAATTCAAAAGAAAACATTAAGTTCAAAATAACTTAGGAGGTTTGAAAAGATGACAAAAATAAGAATTTTTTGGTTTTAAAATGGCTCCCCCTTACTCAAAGCATAATTTAAAATTTTAGTCCAACATATATGATCATCTAGTTAAAATAAATTAAAAATAAATCAAATGAAAGCAAAAAACAACTAGATTTTACCGCACTTGAACACAAGGGAGGGTGTGAAGCCTTCCTTCTTCACGAGTCTTTCTTGTGTGCATGGAGCTCCCCCTCAATGTTTGACTTGTTGATCACTCTCCATCAAACCTAGCAAAAGACAATCAAGTAATTTTTGGTATCCAAATTGCTTTGGATCCATATACGTTAGTAGCAAAAAATTTAGTCCCCTTAGGAATCCATTTTTCAATTTCATCTTTTTTAGTTGAAGAGGTTAGTCCTTTTGGGACCCAAACACTTCTAAAACATTTACCGTTTACAAATCTAGGGGCACTAGATTGTCTTACATAAAAGTTTGAATTTCCAAAATTATTTTTCTTTTCAAGCTCTATGGAAATCAAATCTTTTTCTTTTTGAACTTTTTGAAGCAAATTTTGTAAATCAAAACATTTTTGTTCAAACTTTTCTAGTTTTGCTTCAAGTTCAAGTTTGGTTTTAGAAATCAAATCATTTTGAATTTTCAACTTTGAAATCACTTTATTGTTTTTCAAAATGTGATTTTTAAACTCTAAAACCAAATAATCATAAGCATCTTGTAATTCATCAAAAGAATGTGAGCATGAAGTAGATGAATTAGAAGTTACCCTTGAGTCTTCTTCAATGGCCATAAGGCAAAGGTTGGCTTGTTCACCCTCCTCTTCACTTGAATCAACATGATGGCATGTGGAGGATTTGAGAGCAATGTCATTAGTGTTGATGCCAAGCCCTTTGAGCTTCTTCTCCCCCATAGCTCTAATTTCTTCCCTCTTCTTCTCATCTTCTTTGTTTTTCTTCATTATTTGATAAGTGAGAAGTGATCCCATGAGTTCATCAAGCTTCAAGGTCTTCAAATTCTTAGCTTTGATGATGGCGGTCCTCTTTGAGTCCCATAACTCGGGAAGTGAGTAGATGAGCTTTCAGACAAGCTTCTCTTTCGAGATGGCTTCTCCATAGCCTTTAAGACCATTGGTGATAGTGGAGAACCTATCAAACATCTTCTCGATGTTCTCTTCTGGATCCATCTTGAAGTTCTCATACACTAGGTTAAGGAGGCCGATCTTGATCTCCTTTACTTCATCGGTTCCTTCGTATGTGACTTCAAGCTTGTCCCATACCTCTTTGGCACTCTCACAAGAAGACATCTTCTCATAGATAGTTGGGCCAAAAGCACAAAAGAGGATGTGCAAGGCTTTGCAATTAAGTTCCATCTTCTTGCGATCTTCAACACTCCATTCCGCTTTGCTTCGTTGAGGCACGAACGAACCATCTTCTACTATGTCCCATATCTTGTAGTCCCTTGACTTTATGAAGAACTTCATCTTTGTCTTCCAATGGGCATAGTGAGTTTCGTCGAAGAAGGGCGGTTTGTCGATGGATTGCGCCATTGAGCCGGTTGAGTAAAATGATGATCGAGCTTGCCGGATCTTCTCAATAGGATGTTAATCCTCTTCAATTGAGCCAAGCTCTGATACCAATTGTTGGGATTTGCGATGCTTGATTCCTTCAACCGTTCTTGCTCGCCAAGTGGTGGAGAAGTGGAATTTTGGGTGTAAGAGGTGTGGAAGCTAAAAAGATTAAGGACACAATGATTTATAGTGGTTCAACCTTCTAACCAAGGTCTACATCCACTACCTTAGATTCCCACTAAGGATTTCCAATCAATCCACTATTGATTCGTCCCCTTTTCTAGGCTTAGGAGGAAACCCTTATACACCTATCAAGCTTTCTACCCAAAGCCTTGATAAAAACCCTCTTTACAAAGAGAAAAGATAAGCAAACTCAAATCCCTTTAATATGTATTTGTTTGCACAATTTAGCTCTCACCCAAAACCTAAAACACTTGAGCAAATCTAACAATTTTGGATCACTAGTGTTTGTCTATACAAAGAAATGACAAATAAGCACTAAGACAATTTCTTGATCATTTTTTGTTTGACAATTGAAGCATTAACCATTACTAGATGTTTGGAGGTCCCTTTTATACTCCTTAATGAGTTTGTAGCCGTTACTAGCCGTTGGGGTTGAATTGGAGCCGTTGGAGACTTAATTTCCCACCATAAATGCAGTTCTGCAGCTCCCTATTTCGAAACGCTCGAACCCGTTTTGAAACGCTCTTCAAGTAGAAAGAGCCGTTGCAGTCTGATGCAGCACCCGTATCGAAACGCCCTTGGCCGTATCGAAACACCCGTATCGAAACGCTTATCACCGTATCGAAACGATCTACATTTAAATGTTAGTTGGGAAATAGTCGTTGGGGGTTTATGACCGTTGAGGTCGATGCCAAGTAGGCGTATCGAAACGGCATAGCCCGTATCGAAACGCTTGGCAAAAATCTCACCCAGATAAAGTCCGTTTTGAAACACGTTTCGAAACATTTTGACATTGTAAGACCCCGTATCAAAACACCTAGGGGTGTTTCGAAACACGTGGATGGTTTTGTTTATTTTGGCTTTGAAAACATGTAAAAACCTTTTAAAACATCCCCTAAATATAGTTTCAAGTTGTTTGGACTTTAGAAATAGTTTTGAATTTTTTTTAACTTAGTCCAAAACATTTTTTAATTATTATATCAAAACATTAGTTCTACAATCTCCCCTTTTTTGATATAATAAAACCAACTTCAAAAATTGTTTGGGATTCTCCCCCTTTAAGTTTAAACTTGTGAATAAGAGATGAAAATTTGAAATCAATTAAAGCTCCCCCTTATTCATTTGAAAATTCATTTTTTCAAACCATTTCTCCCCTTTTTGTTATATCAAAAAGAATTCAAAAGAAAACATTAAGTTCAAAATAACTTAGGAGGTTTGAAAAGATGGAAAAAAAAGAATTTTTTGGTTTTAAAATGGCTCCCCCTTACTCAACGCATCATTTAAAATGTTAGTCCAACATATATGATCATCTAGTTCATAAATTAAAAATAAATCAAATGAAAGCAAAAAACAACTAGATTTTACCACACTTAGGAATCCATTTTTCAATTTCATCATTTTTAGTTGAAGTGGTTAGTCCTTTTAGGACCCAAACACTTCTAAAACATTTACCGTTTACAAATCTAGGGGCACTAGATTGTCTTACATAAAAGTTTGATTTTCCAAAATTATTTTTCTTTTCAAGCTCTATGGAAATCAAATCTTTTTCTTTTTGAACTTTTTGAAGCAAATTTTGTAAATCAAAACATTTTTGTTCAAACTTTTCTAGTTTTGCTTCAAGTTCAAGTTTGGTTTTAGAAATCAAATCATTTTGAATTTTCAACTTTGAAATCACTTTATTGTTTTTCAAAATGTGATTTTTAAACTCTAAAACCAAATAATCATAAGCATCTTGTAATTCATCAAAAGAATGTGAGCATGAAGTAGATGAATTAGAAGTTACCCTTGAGTCTTCTTCAATGGCCATAAGGCAAAGGTTGGCTTGTTCACCCTCCTCTTCACTTGAATCAACATGATGGCATGTGGAGGATTTGAGAGCAATGTCATTAGTGTTGATGCCAAGCCCTTTGAGCTTCTTCTCCCCCATAGCTCTAATTTCTTCCCTCTTCTTCTCATCTTCTTTGTTTTTCTTCATTATTTGATAAGTGAGAAGTGATCCCATGAGTTCATCAAGCTTCAAGGTCTTCAAATTCTTAGCTTTGATGATGGCGGTCCTCTTTGAGTCCCATAACTCGGGAAGTGAGTAGATGAGCTTTCAGACAAGCTTCTCTTTCGGGATGGCTTCTCCATAGCCTTTAAGACCATTGGTGATAGTGGAGAACCTATCAAACATCTTCTCGATGTTCTCTTCTGGATCCATCTTGAAGTTCTCATACACTAGGTTAAGGAGGCCGATCTTGATCTCCTTTACTTCATCGGTTCCTTCGTATGTGACTTCAAGCTTGTCCCATACCTCTTTGGCACTCTCACAAGAAGACATCTTCTCATAGATAGTTGGGCCAAAAGCACAAAAGAGGATGTGCAAGGCTTTGCAATTAAGTTCCATCTTCTTGCGATCTTCAACACTCCATTCCGCTTTGCTTCGTTGAGGCACGAACGAACCATCTTCTACTATGTCACATATCTTGTAGTCCCTTGACTTTATGAAGAACTTCATCTTTGTCTTCCAATGGGCATAGTGAGTTTCGTCGAAGAAGGGCGGTTTGTCGATGGATTGCGCCATTGAGCCGGTTGAGTAAAATGATGATCGAGCTTGCCGGATCTTCTCAATAGGATGTTAATCCTCTTCAATTGAGCCAAGCTCTGATACCAATTGTTGGGATTTGCGATGCTTGATTCCTTCAACCGTTCTTGCTCGCCAAGTGGTGGAGAAGTGGAATTTTGGGTGTAAGAGGTGTGGAAGCTAAAAAGATTAAGGACACAATGATTTATAGTGGTTCAACCTTCTAACCAAGGTCTACATCCACTACCTTAGCTTCCCACTAAGGATTTCCAATCAATCCACTATTGATTCGTCCCCTTTTCTAGGCTTAGGAGGAAACCCTTATACACCTATCAAGCTTTCTACCCAAAGCCTTGATAAAAACCCTCTTTACAAAGAGAAAAGATAAGCAAACTCAAATCCCTTTAATATGTATTTGTTTGCACAATTTAGCTCTCACTCAAAACCTAAAACACTTGAGCAAATCTAACAATTTTGGATCACTAGTGTTTGTCTATACAAAGAAATGACAAATAAGCACTAAGACAATTTCTTGATCATTTTTTGTTTGACAATTGAAGCATTAACCATTACTAGATGTTTGGAGGTCCCTTTTTTACTCCTTAATGAGTTTGTAGCCGTTACTAGCCGTTGGGGTTGAATTGGAGCCGTTGGAGACTTAATTTCCCACCATAAATGCAGTTCTGCAGCTCCCTATTTCGAAACGCTCGAACCCGTTTTGAAACGCTCTTCAAGTAGAAAGAGCCGTTGCAGTCTGATGCAGCACCCGTATCGAAACGCCCTTGGCCGTATCGAAACACCCGTATCGAAACGCTTATCACCGTATCGAAACGATCTGCATTTAAATGTTAGTTGGGAAATAGTCGTTGGGGGTTTATGACCGTTGAGGTCGATGCCAAGTAGGCGTATCGAAACGGCATAGCCCGTATCGAAACGCTTGGCAAAAATCTCACCCAGATAAAGTCCGTTTTGAAACACGTTTCGAAATATTTTGACATTGTAAGACCCCGTATCAAAACACCTAGGGGTGTTTCGAAACACGTGGATGGTTTTGTTTATTTTGGCTTTGAAAACATGTAAAAACCTTTTAAAACATCCCCTAAATATAGTTTCAAGTTGTTTGGACTTTAGAAATAGTTTTGAATTTTTTTTAACTTAGTCCAAAACATTTTTTAATTATTATATCAAAACATTAGTTCTACAATCTCCCCTTTTTTGATATAATAAAACCAACTTCAAAAATTGTTTGGGATTCTCCCCCTTTAAGTTTAAACTTGTGAATAAGAGATGAAAATTTGAAATCAATTAAAGCTCCCCCTTATTCATTTGAAAATTCATTTTTTCAAACCATTTCTCCCCTTTTTGTTATATCAAAAAGAATTCAAAAGAAAACATTAAGTTCAAAATAACTTAGGAGGTTTGAAAAGATGGAAAAAAAAGAATTTTTTGGTTTTAAAATGGCTCCCCCTTACTCAAAGCATCATTTAAAATGTTAGTCCAACATATATGATCATCTAGTTCATAAATTAAAAATAAATCAAATGAAAGCAAAAAACAACTAGATTTTACCACACTTAGGAATCCATTTTTCAATTTCATCATTTTTAGTTGAAGTGGTTAGTCCTTTTAGGACCCAAACACTTCTAAAACATTTACCGTTTACAAATCTAGGGGCACTAGATTGTCTTACATAAAAGTTTGATTTTCCAAAATTATTTTTCTTTTCAAGCTCTTTGGAAATCAAATCTTTTCTTCTTGAACTTTTTGAAGCAAATTTTGTAAATCAAAACATTTTTGTTCAAACTTTTCTAGTTTTGCTTCAAGTTCAAGTTTGGTTTTAGAAATCAAATCATTTTGAATTTTCAACTTTGAAATCACTTTATTGTTTTTCAAAATTTGATTTTTAAACTCTAAAACCAAATCATCATAGGCATCTTGTAATTCATCAAAAGAATATGAACATGAAGTAGATGAATTAGAAGTTACCCTTGAATCTTCTTCGATGGCCATAAGGCAAAGGTTGGCTTGTTCATCGTCGGTGGAGTCCTCATCACTCTAAGTGGCCACATATGCCTTATTCTTATGGCTTGAAGTGCTTACCCTCTTCTTTTTCATGGATTCTCGTTCAAGCTCTCTCAAGGCTTTCTTCATAAACGAGGCACACTTGTTGAAGAGATGAACTATCTCTTCTTCTTCACCCTCCTCTTCACTTGAATCAACATGATTGCATGTGGAGGATTTGAGAGCAATGTCATTAGTGTTGATGCCAATCCCTTTGAGCTTCTTCTCCCCCATAGCTCTAATTTCTTCCATCTTCTTCTCATCTTCTTTGTTTTTCTTCATTATTTGATGAGTGAGAAGTGACCCCATGAGTTCATCAAGCTTCAAGGTCTTCAAATTCTTAGCTTCGATGATGGCGGTCCTCTTTGAGTCCCATGACTCGGGAAGTGTGTAGATGAGCTTTCGGACAAGCTTCTCTTTCGGGATGGCTTCTCCATAGCCTTTAAGACCATTGGTGATAGTGGAGAACCTATCAAACATCTTCTCGATGTTCTCTTCCGGATCCATCTTGAAGTTCTCATACGCTAGGTTGAGAAGGCCGATCTTAATCTCCTTTACTTCATCGGTCCTTCGTATTTGACTTGAAGCTTGTCCCATACCTCCTTCGCACTCTCACAAGAAGACATCTTCTCATATATAGTTGGGCCAAAAGCACAAAAGAGGATGTGCAAGGCTTTGCAATTAAGCTCTATCTTCTTGCGATCTTCAGCACTCCATTCTGCTTTGCTTCGTTGAGGCACGAACGGACCATCTTCTACTATGTCCCATAGCTTGTAGTCCCTTGACTTTATGAAGAACTTCATCTTTGTCTTCCAATGGGCATAGTGAGTTCCGTTGAAGAAGGGCGGTTTGTCGATGGATTGCGCCATTGAGCCAGTTGAGTAAAATGATGATCGAGCTTGCCGGATCATATCAATAGGATGTTAATCCTCTTCAATTGAGCCAAGCTCTGATACCAATTGTTGGGATTGACGGTGCTCGATTCCTTCAACCGTTCTTACTCGCCAAGTGGTGGAGAAGTGGAATTTTGGGTGTAAGAGGTGTGGAAGCTAAAAAGATTAAGGATACAATGATTTATACTGGTTCAACCTTCTAACCAAGGTCTACATCCACTACCTTAGCTTCCCACTAAGGATTTCCAATCAATCCACTATTGATTCGTCCCTTTTTCTAGGCTTAGGAGGAAACTCTTATACACCGATCAAGCTTTCTACCCAAAGCCTTGATCAAACCCTCTTTACAAAGAGAAAAAATAAGCAAACTCAAATCCCTCTAATAGGTATTTGTTTGCACAATTTAGCTCTCACCCAAAACCTAAAACACTTGAGCAAATCTAACAATTTTGGCTCACTAGTGTTTGTTTATACAAAGAAATGACAAATAAGCACTAAGACAATTTCTTGATCATTTGTTGTTTGATAATTAAAGCATTAATCATTGCTAGATGCTTGGAGGTCCCTTTTATACTTCTTAATGAGTTTGTAGCCGTTACTAGCTGTTGGGGTTGAATTGGAGCCGTTGGAGACTTAATTTCCCACCGTAAATGCAGTTTTGCAGCTCCCTGTTTTGAAACACTCGAACCCGTTTCGAAAAGCTCTTCAAGTAGAAAGAGTTGTTGTAGTCTGATGCAGCACCCGTATCGAAACGCCTTTGGCCGTATCGAAACGCTTATCACCGTATCGAACGGTCTGTATTTAAATGTTAGTTGGGAAATATTCGTTGGGGGTTTATAATCGTTGAGGTCGATGCCACGTAGGCGTAACGAAACAACATAGCCCGTATCGAAACGCTTTGCAAAAATCTCACCCAGATAAAACCCGTTTCAAAACTCGTTTCGAAACGTTTTGACACTGTAAGACCCCGTATCAAAACCTGGATGGTTTTGTTTAATTTGGCTTTGAAAACATGTAAAAACCTTTTAAAACATCCCCTAAATATAGTTTCAAGTTGTTTGGACTTTAGAAATAGTTTTGAATTCTTTTTAACTTAGTCTAAAACATTTTTCAATTATTATATCAAAACATTAGTTCTACAATTACGTAGATCATTATTGCATTACTTTCAGACCTATTTTGGTCATTAAAGTTTCAAATCGTTTAATTTACTCAATCAACTTTTAAATTATTCTTATTTTGGTCACTCGTTGATGGCATGGATTATTTCATTATTATTTTTATTATGACATGCCATTCTTATTAATGTTAAATGTCATTCTTATTAATGTCAACAATCCCTAGAACAAGTGGTTAAAGCTTTCAGTTAACACTCTCCCCTTTCTCTAGGTTGTCGGTGCAAGACTCTGTAGGAGCAAAATTCTCCTTCCACCTCCCTAGGTAAAAATTGTTAAAAATGTCAAATATGATTTAAAATAAAAAAGAAAATTCAAACTAAACCCTATTCCCATTCCCAATCACAATCCCTAATTAATAAACTCTAATCCCTAATCTACAAACCCTCACCTTCACCGCCACACCCTCGCAAGAAAATCAAGTCAATCTAGACATAGCACCATTACACTAACAGGTTTCGGTCTGACTACGCTGAAGTTATTACAATTAAGACGACTTTGGAGGTTTTCATGGAGGCAAATTGGTCTGGTAAAGCTTTCTTGATTGTGGAATCTGACTCGAAAGTGGCCTTAAATTGGATTCAAAAAGCACTTCGTCGCCCTTGGACTTGGTGGCAGATCTTTATGGATTTTGATAGTTTGATTAGAAAATTGAAGGATGGTCTACGACGCCAGAATCTTTTAAAGCATGTTGGTAGGTTTTGGTCTTGTTGTCATGGTTTGTTTGCAGCGAGGTTGGTGGAGTTTTTGTCTCATTGGGAAAAGTTTAGATGTAGCAGGTTCCTTTTATGGCTTTTGGTGTCAAAGGTTGGATGGTTAGGGAGGGGAGACATGGTTCAATTTGCTTTCTGCTACTCATATGAGGCGTAGAGCTACTGTGATTGGTGTCTTATTGGGTGAGGTTTAAGTGTTATGTTTTTTAGAAGCAAAATTTGAGGCTTAGTCCTTCACTGGAGGTGTTTTTCTTTCCAGTTTTTATGCTGGGAGAGCTTCCTAGGTTCCCATGTTCACTCTGGATGTGTGTACTCTTTTCCCCAGTTAAGTGTAGGAAGTTTTACATCTAGATTTAGGCTTGTTTTGTTTAGTTCATTAATCAAATTTTATTGTCGAGCAGAAGAAAAAAAACTTAAAACAAGGAGTCTTGTGAACACAACCCTTTGTACAGCATGGGGTTTGATTTGTAGACACTCGCTGAGTTTTTTTATTCATTTTTCTGCAAGTTGTATAGCAAAGTTGTTTATATAGACTGGTCTCTTTGTAAATTTCTTACAGTGTACCGGAAGCAGCCTTGCTGCTTTTTCGAGTTTGAATAAACACACATTCACCCCCAAAAAATATTAACAAAATTCAAATTTGATTATTTATAAACCGGATAAGAAAACTCACAAAACATTCTTCAACAAGGATCAAACTTTCTTTCCTAAACTAGAACCAGGTTTCACTCCAACTAGCGAGGGTGAGGGTTACAATATGGGGTTAGTTGGTGTTGCGATTTGGCGGTGAGGCCGCCGATAAGCCATCGTTCGTAATTGTGAGGGTGAGGCCGTCGAGAGTGATGGTGAAGAGAAGAGTTATGATTTGGGTAAATAGTTATTTAAAAAAGATTTTTTATATAATAATGGATGCTAAGGAAAAACCATGTGCTGTTGATTGTTGAATGCTGGTAAATGCGATGGAGAAAATATGTCAGGTTGTTGGAAATTTAGTGAGAAATTTCTACGCCTATGGGATACGCAAAATATTTCCATGATGACTGCGATATTCCCCTGAGCTTAGGTCACTTTGATTTCGTGACTTGCTCTAAAAACTATGTACCCCGACAGAATTTTAACATTTAACAATATAATTATTTTTCTTATAATTATAATTTTTAAAAATATTTTATTCTTTCAAAAAAATTACAAATTTTCAGATTTTTTCAGAATCTTCTAACTTTTTTATATTTTTTGAACAATTGTTAAGAATTCTAAAATTATTAAAATATTGTTTTAATTATAATTCAGGAGTAAAATTAGACATTAAAATTTAGGCATTATTACATCAAAAACCTATTTTTATTCAATATTTAGAAAAATGACTCCCACATATATTTATTTAGAAAAATGATCCTCAAACCTACCACGTAGGAAGAAATCGCGATTTGAGAATAGCGAGACACGAACTCGTGCTACACAGAGAGCGAATTCTACATACGTGACAACACTTTTCAGAATAACTAAATTAACAGAAACTCGCGTTCCGTGAAACATGAGTTCCCGAGAATTTGAAGAGGCGGCTGAATTTATGCAGAAAGTGAGTTCTTTGCAAATCGGGCTGGCAGACCAAGCTTCGATAGGCTTGTTCGAGCATTATTTCGGGCTTATTAATCGTATATTTTTTGTAAACATTCAGTTTGGGTTCGTAGTACTGGAATGTGTCTTTCATTTGACACCAAAATGGCTCAGTTCCATCCGTTCTAAACCGACTAAAATTCGCGTCGAAAATAGTATCATTGCTTATTTTGTGAATAATTTTACATTAAAAAAAGGCGTGATAGGCTTGGTTTATTAATCTAATATTAGTTATCCAAAAAACAAAATTAGATATAAAATTCTAAAAAGTATGTAAAAAATTAATAAGGCAAAATAAAATATACGTAATTACAAAATAAATTAAAATAATGTCTTCCATAAACATAATTAAAACATATATATGCAACCCCCTCGTACTAATGATGTCTATGTCCACCCGTTCCGCAGCCGGGTGCACGACGATCCCGTGGTAGATTCCTCCGAATGTCATGTGCTCCAGGGTCGTTGTCATCATCATCATCATCGGCTCCAAGAATGTCCTCGAAACGCGGACTACTACTGGGACCGGGGCGGGTGGAGAACAAGCGGCTCGTTGGCGTATGCTTGACAATGTTGTAGTCGATCTATGATGCCAACGGTGGAACATCGAACACTAGAGAACCACTCATCGGCATGAAGGGACGATAGGCATCCGTGAAGCTGAACTCGGGTGGAGGCCTCATCTGCTGAAATGTGAAAGGACCACTCAAATTCTGAAACGTTGTTCCAGACGACGAGGCCCATGCAGTGTCAGTTCGCGGTCTCGGATTGCACTGCGTTGATTGGCTTTGGCTCTGGCTGGCTGGACGTTGAGGGCGCAGACAGTTTTGAGGAGGCACCTCAATCTCTCTCGCGCGCTCCTCGGAAGTGAGTATATGAGGCTTCCTATTTTGCTGGTACCACTGCATATAGTCGAAAGTGACGGCCATGGCCATATCCACAATGGGTGCGAGGATGGGCGGTCGCCTGCCATATCATGTCATCCATTGTTGGACCTAGTCAGCATGATGATGACCCCAATGAACTTCCGTCTTCCCCTACTGTGTCAACCGATGTAATTTGCCAAAATTAGGTGGCTGTTGCAGAACCCCTTGGATGTAGCCAAATTGTCGCAGAACCCGGTCCGTAGTATGCCATTCGATTTAAAGTATTAGGATATTTTTTAAACTAAATCGAATATTTATTAAAATATTAAATATTTGATTTAAAAAAAAGAAATTCGATTTAAAATAGTATTCGATTTAATTCAAATCAAATTAAAGTATTTGATATAAAAAAGTATTTGATTTAATATTTGAATCAATTTAAAGTATTTGATTTAATATTCGCATCGATTTAAAGTATTTGATTTAATATTCGAATCGATTTAAAGTATTTAAAAATCGAATTAATTTAACGTATTCGATTTAATATTCGAATCCATTGAAAGTATTTGATTTAAAAAAGTATTCGATTTAATTTAAAAATATTAAATATTTGAATACTTTTTAAATCGAATTTCTTTTCTTTTAAATCAAATATTTTTTAAATCGAATATTTAATATTTTATGAAATATTCGATTTAATTTAAAAAGAAAAAATATTCGAATACTTTAACCCATGTATATTTTTTAAATAGAATATTTAATATTTTTTAGATTTAAATTAAATCAAACGTTTGTGTGATTATACACATCCCAAGTGATCTAAGTCCAAGTCCTCTTTCAACTATTTTTACTTCTTTTTCCCTAACATTTATTGAAGTCTAAGATATGTCATATGTATATAAAAGTGTGCAAAATATATTACTAAGAGTAGTTTGGCTTAGTGGTAAAGGTGTGAGATTTTCTCCACTTAGTTCGAGGTTCAAACCCCCACAACACTGATCTTTATTTTTCATTAATTTTCCTTTCACCAAGTGGTGACACGTGTCACAACCTTATTGGAGGACAAAATATATAAAATAAAATAAATTAAAATTTAGTTAAATTAACCCAATTGGGTGATGACACGTGTCATGATCTGATTGGATGATTAATTTTATTTAATTAAAATAAAATTAGGATCAAATTGATTTAATAAGTAAATAACATGGACCAAATATGTAATTTTAAAAATTTCCCATAAGCTGCCACGCGGCAATTTCGTCACCCCCACCGTTAAGTTTTTAACGGCGGTTGTCAAAATAGGTTGATTTTATAACTTTAGTGGTATGATTGACGAGTTCGGTGGTCAAAATAAAAATCTTCAATTAGTTCAATGGTCAGTGGTGTAGTTAACCCAAAAAAGTATTAGTAACAAGATGCTCATTTCTACCGTTTACCTTCATCTTTTTTCAGAAAAGGGATTCAAAGGTTAAAATAGCGAGATAATATATATCATAATAAAAATAAAGTTGTTTTTTTGTCCTTTCGATTTTTCAGGTTTTGCCCTGAATAATTCAGATTGATTTGTATCGCACATTTAACTTTGGTGAATGAGCCTCTTAATAAGGATATTTTTACAAACATAAAAACTCGAACTCGAGACATACTTAAGCAATACTAAGCTACTTACCCCTTGAACCAACCCCAAAGTAAAATAAGATTGTTTTTTATACACTACGGCAACTTTTGTTTTTCTACAAGTGGTTTTAGTCCACCGACATAAATATTTAATTTTAAATGATAAAATGACTTTGGTGAGTAAGTCTCCTAACGTATATTTTTTGCATATACACAAGAACTCGAATTCAAGATTTGCTTAAATGATACCAATCAATTCTTACCACTTATGGCCGTTAAGGATGTTTACCCTAATTACTTCAGGGATTTATATCCAATACACTGGCGGTAGAAAGTTTTAATTTCTACAAGCGCCTTAGATTTAGGGTTTAGGGAATTGGTTTAGGGTGTATGGTTTAGGGGTTTAGGATTAATAGTTAAATTTTAAGGGTTATTGTTATGATTTAGAGTTTAAAGGGTTAGGGTTTAGCGTTTAAGATAATATGTAAAGAATTAAGGTTTTAACTTACAAACCCTAAATTCTAATCCTAAACCCTAAATTCTATTCACAATCTCTAATTTTTAAACTACTAAACTTAAACCCCTAAACTCAACCCCGAAGGCTTAACCCAAAAACTTTTAATTACAAGATAAGCAATACTTTTATTAATACAAAATAAATTACAAACATAACGCACATACCTCACTAGCTTATTTCTCTCAACTTTACAAGACACACACCAGCTTCACTAGGGCTGTTTAAAAATATCCAACTCAGTTAACCCAATTTGACGACCCAAATCTAAAAATATCGAGTAATCCTTTAAAAACAATTATCCGACTCAAGATTTTTCATGAGTAGTTGGGCCAGGTCTGGGCCAATTTTTTTTTGGTTATCGGGTACCCGACTCGACCAGATAGTTTAATATATTTATTTTTTACTTTTTACTTTTAAATTTTAATTTTATTTTAGATTCCTTAATATTTTTACCTAAAATTAAATTTAAATCTCTAAATTATTTCTATGTTTGTATTATGTACTTTAAAGTTTTAAATTTTTAATATTTTTTACTAAATAGAGATGTATTACATTCTCATACCGAGATTCGAAAGATAAAACGAAATTAATATTTTTAATGTATTTTTTGTGATAATCTATAATATATATATATTCAAATATTTCATCTTAAAACTATTTTCAAATCACTAATTTTTGTGTTTGAATTATGTATTATGAACTTTTAAATTTTATGTGTTTGTAATGTAATATTTAAAAGAATTTAAACTAAAAAAGTAAAAAAAAAAAAATAGGAACTGAGTACCTATTATTTTCGAGTTACCGAATAGCATGTACCCAGATAAAATGGGCCGGTAAAGGAGGTACCGGATGAACATGAACAGTCCTAAGATGCGCTCGCACACCTCTGGCTCTCACCCTTTTCCTCTTCTCTCAACTTGCACACTTGCAGCTTCAACTTGCACAATACACGCCTATCTATAGGCAGTTTAAGTCGGTGGACACTTGGATGTTTTATATATTATTATTATTATATTATATATATGTTTGATATTTTCTTGTGTTTGGAGCTTTCTAGAGATATGGAGAAAAGTGGATGTTTTAAAATTCATTAACTTCATACTTTTTATTTTGGCATAATATTAAAAAATATTCTTGACGTTTAATTGTATTGTTATTTTAGTTCATGTTTTCTTTTAAAGCGTTTTAATTTTTTGTGTTAAAATAGTTCTTTCGTGAACGAAACATTTAATTAACTGATAATAAATAATATAAAATGACCTTATATAATAACATATCATATAATATTTTATATCGTATTTATATCTATACGGATTTAAAATACGATATCATTACTTCTATAAAAAAAACGACATGGAACAAGTGATAATCCCCGGAGCTGAAGTCACTTTCATTTGGTGACTCGGGTCTAAGTTTTCTCCTGTCTAAATTAATTCACATTTTAGATGCTATTTAGTTTGCGTTGGCATTGTCTGCAGAAAAAGGATTCATCGGAGAAAGAGAAATATCAAAATAGGAATATGATACTGTTGATAGCAAAACTAACCAATTAAACCCTAGGTAGTTTTAACTCAAAATAAAATGTAAATTGAAGTTGCAACCTCTGGGCTTTTCTTCATCACTTCAACTTCCCTTTTACTAGTCTTTCTTTTCTGGGCTTATTACCATGACCTACCACCCTTGTTTCCATTTGTTCTCTGTTTTGTGGATGCAATGTTTCACAGTTTGCTTAGCTATATCTGTCAGGAATCTCACCACCGATCAGCTTGCACTTCTCCAGTTTAAACACCGCATTGTGGATCCTCAAAATGTATTGGCAAACAGCTGGAATGCCTCAACTTCTGTTTGCAAGTGGGTTGGTGTTTCTTGTGGTGGCAGTGGCATCCATGAAAGAGTTGTAGCTTTGAATCTTACAGGTACCATCCCTCCACACCTTGGAAACCTCTCATTTCTACTTTCTCTTGATTTGGGCAGGAACCATTTCTATGGCCATCTGCCTAAACAATTGGGACAACTGCACCGTTTGAGGCTCCTTCGATTCAGCTACAACGCTCTTAATGGACAAATTCCATCCTGGCTTGGAAACCTACACAGAGTTGAAACCTTGAGAATGTTTAATAATAATTTCAGAGGCACAATCCCTGAAACAATTCTCAACATGTCCAATCTAAAGATTTTGGACTTGGGGCACAATCAACTGTTTGGTCAGATTCCATCTTCCAATCTTCCTAAACTTGAAAGGCTTTACTTGGATGCGAATGAGTTATCTGGTAATATCCCATCAAGTATAGGCAAATGCAGCAACCTCCAAATTTTAAAATTGTCTATCAACAATTTTAGTGGGACTATTCCAAGGAGCATTGGAAATTTGACACAACTCAAAAGATTATATTTAGGAGTCAATAATTTACAAGGTATGAGCTTTCTTTACCTTTTCTGAATAAACTTCTGTGATTTAGGTGGCTAATATTCAAATTATTGGACAATATTTGCAGGTGAAATTCCGGAAGAAATTGGTAATCTTTATAGTTTAGAGCAGTTACATATTCAAGATATGAAAGGGCTTAGAGGTCAGATTCCGACTTGTATCTTCGACATTTCTTCGCTAAAGACCATTGCTCTCTCCAACAATAATCTATCAGGTAATTTGCCTAATCACTATCTTCCCAAACTAGAAACTACTTTACTTGGATAGGAATCAATTATCAGCTTCTGTTCCACCAAGCATTGGTAGTTTTAGAATCATAATATCATCCACTTTATATACTTTTTTATTTATAAATATTACTCTAATTAGCGACACTGTTAGCATCTTGTGAAAAATAAGTATTTAATTTTTAAATTTTAAAACAAGGATCAATTTCAAACTTTTTTTCCATTTACAAGGACTGACAACATACTTTGGTCTACAATTATACACCGAATTATTTAGTTAAAATATTCTAATATTCAAATAAAAATAATATATTTATTTTCTGTTGATATTATGTTTTAGTTTTTTTATATATTTGAAATTTTATATTGTTGTAGTAAAATGAAGTTTATTTTCCTCTTATTTATAGTTTATTTTTTTATTAAATATAGATTTTTTACATTTCAAAGACATTTTCAAGGTACAAATTCACACAAAATAAGACAATATAAGCATCCTTAACAACTCAGACAATTAATTGATATAATCACATGCATGTTTTGATTTAAATTAATATAATGACATGCATATTTTGATTTTTTTATAGTTTAATTTAAATTAATATAATCACATGCATAGTTTGATTTTTTTTCTTTTTTAATTATAGACCATAACATGCATTGCTACCAAATTCCCATCCCATGAACAGAGGCATCAACATTAAACTTCAACCACTTGTAGACTACTATTGAAAGTTTGAAAGTGATTAAGTTACGGTACTATACATAAATAAATCCTAATTATTAATATATGTACACACTTATAAAATGATCACTATACTAATTATCATTAAGTAATCATTAAATAAATGGATAAACTACTCAAATGATCACTATACTATCTCAAAAAGATATAAAATGGTCGCCAAACTTTTAAAAGTTACATAATGCGTATTAAACTTTAGTTTTTGTTACAAAATAGACTGAACCGTTAACTATCATTAAGTGAATGACGTGACAGTTACGAAAAATTAAATAATAACACATTTAATCCTCAATATGTACACAATCAATCAATTTAGACATTAGTAATGAGGCTACATTAGGACTAAATTTATGAATGTGTAAATATAGAGGATTAAATGTGTTATTATTTAAATTTTTGTAACTGTCATGTTATTCACTTAACGACAGTTAACGGCTAAATGACTATTTTATAACAAAATTTAAAGTTCAATGCCCATTATATAACTTTTGAAAGTTGACGACCATTTTATGTTTTTCGAGATAATTTAATGTCCACTTGTATACTTTATCCTAAATAAATTAACATATTTATATAAGTTAAAATATACCATTCTGAGCTTACTACATGACAGTCAAAATATGTGTACGTACAAATCTGCATTATACAAACGAATAAATTAATTGTTGGAATAGAACTTGTTATAGCGACAGATTTTGACAATCGTCAAAAGTAGCTGTCGGTATATAACAACTTGTTTGCATTTATGCACCATCAATTATTAAGTTAAGACATATTACTAAAAATAAAGTTAGGTGATTTTTTTTTGCCATGACAGGTGATTTTAATTTTGAGTGACGTGTTATCACATTATTTATTAATGATAAAGATAAATTGTACGTCAAATATTAATTCTCAAATTAATGCGTCATTTAAAAAATGAGTAAAAAAACAATAAAGATTAGTTAGTTAAGTACTCATTAACACTTTATTAAAATCAAGGTTCCAATCATACTAATAACTTCATTTGAACTTAAAAAAATGTCCACTTTTGATTTTAAAAAATACCTACCTACCCTTCCAAGATTTGAAGAAAATTCCATGAACCTCTTATGAGGTATATTTACTAAGTAAATTTTAAATAAAACGCAATTATACCAATATATTATTTATCGTGTATTTCATGGTTATTTTATTCATTTTTCTTTTTGATTTACAAAATGATAAAAATGATCACTTTAAATTAATTTGAAGTGTTATAAAATAAAATTATATTTAATTCAATTATATAACAATTATGAGATGAACTCATACAATTAATTTGAAGTGTTAAGATAATCTTTAACAGGAAACTTGCCGCCCATGATCAACGTTCCAAAGCTTGAGACGCTTTTTTTGTGGGGAAATAAACTCAGCGGAAGCATTCCTAGCTGTATCTCCAATGCTTCCATGCTCAAGAATCTAGACTTATCAAATAATTTCCTGTCTAGCCTAATTCCGGATACGCTTGGCAACTTAAGACACCTTGAATGGTTTCAAGCTTTTGAAAATAATTTTACCACAGAGTTTGTTACTCATGAGTGGAGCTTTCTTTCTTCTTTGGCGAATTGCAGGAATTTAAGACGTATAGATGTTTCTATAAATCCATTAAAAGGGCTTCTTCCTACTTATATTGGAAACCTTTCAACCTCCCTTCAATATTTTTACGCTGACGATTGTGAGCTCAAAGGTAATATTCCTATGGAAATAGGTAACTTAAGCGGCATGTTGCATTTATCCCTTTGGAACAATGAATTGAGTGGATCTATTCCCGCATCAATTGGAGGACTGCGGAATCTCCAAGCTTTGGATCTTCACTCTAATAAATTAGGAGGTCCCATCTCAGAAAGTATATGTGGTTTGGAGAGGTTAGACACCTTGTCTCTATGGTCGAATCAGCTGCATGGACCTATACCCACCTGCTTGGGTGATATGACTTCTTTGAGGTATCTTCACTTGGGTTCCAACAAACTCAGTTCTGCAATACCCTCAACTTTGTTGAATCTTCAAGATATCTTGGAATTAGATTTATCATCAAATTACCTTAACAACTCACAGCCTCTTGACGTTGGCCATTTAAGAAGTCTTGTGAGACTGAATTTATCAAGGAATCTGCTCACGGGTGACATCTCGTCTTCAACTGGGGGTCTTCTAACGCTGCTTTCATTGAATTTGTCTGCTAATAAATTTCATGGTCATATCCCTGAATCATTTGGTGGTCTGATTAGTTTGGAATTCTTGGATTTAAGCCATAACAATCTCTCTGGAATCATTCCCAAGTCTTTGGAAAAGCTTTCATAACTCAACTATTTCAACGTGTCTTTCAATAGACTTGAAGGAGAAATCCCCACCAAAGGGTGTTTTCCCAACTTCTCCAGCAAGTCATTCATGAATAATTATGCACTTTGTGGTCCACCAAGATTGCTACTCCCACCGTGCAAGAAAAGCATCCACAAAAATTCCCAGATGAAGATATTGCATGCTTTAAGCTATGGTTTACCCACAATTGGGATTGTCATACTGATACTACTAATAGTCTTAACTATTATGTATACAAAACGCCAAAGAAGGAGTACAACTCTACCAATTAAGGATGATTTACTTTCTTTGAGAACATGGAGAAGAATTTCACAAGCTCAACTTTCACAAGCAACCGATGGGTTTGAAGAAAGCAATTTGCTTGGTTCAGGGAGTTTTGGATATGTATACAGAGGAAGGCTTTCAGATGGAATGGAAGTTGCAATAAAAGTCTTCAATTTGCAGGCAGAAGGGGCATTTAGGAGCTTTGACATTGAATGTGAAACTATGCGTAATATACTTCATCGGAATCTTGTCAAGATCATTACTTGCTGCTCCAATACCAACTTCAAAGCCTTGGTGCTTGATTTCATGTCCAATGGAAGTCTTGAGAAGTGGTTACATTCTGAAAGGTGTTCTCTTGATATCTTACAAAGGGTGAACATAATGATAGATGTTGCAACAGCTCTAGAACATCTCCATTTCGGACATCCAACACCTGTAATTCATTGCGACCTGAAACCGAGTAATATTCTGCTTGATGATGACATGGTTGCACATGTGGGAGATTTTGGCATTGCCAAATTGTTGGGAGAAGGTGATGTGATGAAACAAACCATAACTCTAGCAACTATCGGCTATATGGCACCAGGTGAAGTTTGAGTATTTGTGATCATTTTTCCTTTTTCTTCATTTTATATTTTTTCTATAAAATATTAACAACTCTTTGATGATGCTTTAAATGCAGAATTCGGATCGACAGGAATTGTTTCTATAAGATGCGACGTGTATAGTTATGGGATAGTCCTAATAGAAACATTCACAAAGAAAAGGCCAACTGATGAAATGTTTACGGATGAAATGACGATGAGGGATTGGGTTGAAAGATCATTGTGTAAAGGAATGATGGATATTGGTGATGCTGACATTTTAAGAAGAGAAGATGAGTACTTTGTTGTTAAAACAAATTGTATTTCGTCAATCATGGAGTTAGCTTTGTGTTGTTCAACTGAGTCACCAGAAGATAGAAAAGATATGAAGGATGTTGTGGTTGAGCTGAAGAAAATCAGAAATAGTTTTCTAAACACCATTGAACATGTTTCATAAAGATGGTAATTGTAATGAGTGTGCTAGTCTAGTCTTAATTTTGAATTGATTAAGCATTTTATTTATTATAGCATCCATGTCTTGAAGCTTGTCCTATATATATTACACAGATGGGCATTTTAGCATCCAAAACTTCATGGGCAGATTCTTTATCTTAATGAACAAACGGATGGTCCATAAGCTGTAAGAGCTTGTAGTGAGCAAAGGAGAAGCAAGAACTTCTTCCATTAAAACAAATCGCAATGCAATCTTAAAACTTGGTTAAATCAGTTCATGACACCACCACCATCATCATCATGCTGATAAGTGCTACAGATATTGTCTTTAATCCTTTTTTCCTTTTTTTGGTGTCTTTATTCATATCTTATAAGTTTAGGGTTTAAGATTTAAGTTTAATGTTAGGGCTTAAGATTAGGGTATAAGGTGTAGAGTTTCTTTTTTAGGATTTATGATTTAAAAATTAAGATTAAGACTCAAAGATTTAATTTTTTAGTGATAGAACATAAATAGAGGCACCAAGTTCCCATATTCCTCCTGTTATGCGGCATTCCTCCCATGTTGGAGGCTGGATTTGTACTAGCCAATTGGTTTGAAAAAAAGACTCCATTGCATTGCACACTGATGGGATCCTTTACTTTCCCCTACTTGTTTGGATGGTTATTTTGATGTCCAAATCTTTTGTGGCATGTTTCAGGGCACTTGTGCCAAACTTCATCATGGGGAACTCAGTGATTGCAGGTCTAATAGGTTCTTTCTTTCAATTTTTCAGGGCATTTTATAGCTAAAGAAAAGATGCCCAATTACTGGATTTTCATGCATTATTTGAGTTTGTTTATGTACCCATTTGGAGTGCTTTTATGATAAATGCATTATTTAAGAATGGAGAGTGTAGTTTATATGAGAGTTTGTTCTTAACACAGCAAAACCTGAAAGATTCACAAAAATGGAGCAATTTAGCTGTTATGTTGACCTTTCCAAACAAAGATTTATACAACATTTTTGAAATGTTAAACCACTCTTCTGAGCAACAAAAAGGCTTTTATTGTCGCATGTCCGGTTCGATCAATTGGAAAAACAGCTCGAACACTGAAGAGATTGATCCTTACAAATGTTCAGAACAATGAAACAAGAGTGAGCAAAAAAAAAGAATCAAAATATTAAGGCCCAAATGATTACAATTTACATAAATTTACAGCATTGCTACTCTCACAAAACAGGACAGATGAACAAGGTATAATTTGACTAAGCAAAACCGGAAACCCAGACTTTTACTTCAAAAAATCAGGCAGAAAAAGAATAGATCAACCTAATCGCTTCGGTCGAATATTGAATTGAATGTCATTGTAGCATGCGATGTAGTGATGTTTTCTGATGATGAAGATGAATTGCTTCCTTTGCTTGTACCTTCAGAAGTACTGCCAGACTTATCTTTTTGGTCTCTGAGGGTCGCGATATCCGAAAGAAGGCCAGGCTTGGATATATTCTGGTCATTCACAACTTCCTGTCCCATTAGCATCTTCACCACTTGAGACATGGATGGTCGGAGTTTCGACAAGTCTTGGGTGCAAAGTAAACCAATCTTTAGGAACTTTTGTGCTTCTTCATCATCAAACTCTCCGTTCAATGATGGATCAACTAATTCCAGTAGTTGTCCACACCCATACATGTTCCATGCCTGCAGTAGTAAATCCATTTAGCAACAAATCTCAAAATCATAAGTCATAACGCCGAAGAACCAAATCAAAACACGTGAAGCTCGGAGAAATACCAAAGTACAGATTACACAGACTGGATATATGGAGGCAACACTCATGCAATTTATCTATACAGAAACGTTTCTAGAATTAGATATCCCATAGAAAAGCCGAAACTTATTGACGAGAAGTAGCAATACGTATAATGACTTCAGTCGGTTTCGATTGAGTTTGGAGAATTTCACCATGGAAGGCCATATGACCCGAATGGCAACACCTGATGTGTTGGTTGCAGATAGAATGTCAAACATGGAGCCAGTGGCTTAGCTAAGTGGAGATTGACCTAGAAGATTGGGTCAAAATCACATGACTCCGCCATTTGACATCAACAACATGGAACAAGTACAGAACACAAATAAGGAGTTCAAGAACCTAAAGGTAAAACTTTTGTGAAAAGGTAGATACACTCATGTATCAAACCTCTCCAACAAACCGAGCTGAGATATATGGCATGCGCATTATATGAAACATTGCAAAAATCTACTTCGGCTTTTAGCAGTTTCAGCAATTCCCTCATTGCAGATGCATTTTTTTCCGGTTTCGAATACCATCAAGACTCAAGAGTATGTTATAATGTTTGTTTAAGGTCAAAGCTGTAGGACCAATGGATTGGGTAGGTACATCACATGCTGAGAGACAATTCAGCTATGAATTATGTCAAAAATACATAAAGACTCAAATTACGGTAGTGATGATGGGAACAGTTAGACAAGAACATAGAGAAATCCATACCCTTTCAAGAAGAAATTGCTCTGACACAGGCAATCTTCTGTTTGTGTTGCATCTACCGCAAACAATTTCCAACAGCAAAACACCAAAACTGTAAATATCTGCTTTCCTCGTCAACCGACCTCTTATAGCATACTCAGGAGCGAGATAGCCTCTATATAAACCACATATGGATACACAAATAAATTGGCAATACAGAAAGGAACATACATAGATCATTAAAAAAATTATGCAAAGCTTGTACTGAGGTTAACAGTTGACCAAAAAAAAGAAGTGACAACAAGCATAATCAAGTAAAAAAACGTCTGAAATGCCGGAACAGCTGTCACTTCATCACCAACCATCCCTCTCAGAAAAATGTATACCCTTCACTAAAACCGGTTCAAATGACCATTCGATAATATTATATCAAAATTCAATACTATATTTTATTGATATTTTAAAACCATCATGTACTCCATAATACTAACTCCATTATAGAACTGACAAATAGATGCGGCTATTTAAGAAGAACTCACGTTGTTCCGGCAACACGTGTACTTATGTGGGTCATGTTGTCTGGGAAAAGCTTTGCCAGTCCAAAATCCGAAATTTTGGGATTGAGATTTTTATCAAGGAGAATATTGCTTGCTTTGATGTCTCTATGAACAATATGTGGTTGAACTTCCTCGTGAAGAAATGCAAGCCCTTTTGCAACACCAATGCAAATGTTACGCCTTGCTTGCCAGCTGAATTGCATACTGCTATCCCTTCCACCTAAAGGTGAAAAGACCTTAGGTTATTATCGTTCAAGCGACAAGCATATATTAAACACAGACCGAAAATAGCAGTAATCACCAAGAAGTGTTTGTGCTAGGCTGTTATTCTCAAGATATCTGTAGACCAAAATCCTATGTTTCCCTTCCACGCAGCAGCCGTACAACTCAACCAGGTTTTCATGCTCTATACCAGCAACCACATTTATTTCCGTCAAGAACTCCCGCACCCCTTGCTTCGAGTCTGCTGATAGCACCTTTATAGCAACCATGGTACCATCTCTAAGAGTTCCCTGTTCATTACAAAAATTACCTTAAGAAGTTAGCATCAAATGTCAAAAATAATAAAAACAGGATTAGTTTCAAATTCAAGCATTGTTTCCAAAATAAATGAACAAAAGAAGTTTGCAATCACCTTGTAGACAACACCAAAACCTCCCGATCCGATTTTATTGGAATAATGAAAATTTCCTGTTGCCATTTTCAGCTCCTTGTAAGTAAACATTTTAGTGTTCTGGATACCTGAAACCTCTGTGCCAATAAGCATGCATTAGGAACTTTTGCAAGAAGATATTGGACAAATAAGAAAGCAATTTGTAGGATGGGAGGAGGATTTTAGCCGAGCGACAGAAATTTATAGGCCCATAAGCAGTTTTCTTGGGATTGTTAGTTCCAAAACTAAGACAGAACATTAAGTTGAGTTAGCAGCATACCTTCATCGATCTCTACGGTATGTTCAACTGAGAAAGTATTCTTCTTTCTCGAAAATAAAAATGAGAAACAACTCATCACCAGCTGCAGTTCGAATTGAATGCCTTCAGAGAGACGGAAACCCAGCCTGGCCATTGTAAAGCATCGAATAAGAAACAATGGAGAGTGTATTTTTGCCTTATCATATCATAATTAACATGTACGGCATTACTATATAACAAAATAGAACCAAAGAGGATTGTGACTGCAACTACACTAACTGGATCACAAATTAAGCTTCCAAAAGTTTTACCTAGTAATTTTAAAAACATGCCAGATTCGCTTGAAAATTGAAAGGTCAAAGGAAGTCTTGTGGATACCCTTGAAAGTCCCCTCGAATTCAAACTCCCAAAACAGGTAAAAATGTTCTCAATCTCCATGGTTTTTTTAGCACATCAAGAAATTATATAATCTGATCTATGGAGCCACAGCTACACAAAAAAAAACCTTCATATTTTGGAAGGGAAAAAACAAAAATATTGGAAAATGGAAACCTTTGTAAAACCTTCCACCATACAAATTTCAAACTTCAACTACCACAACCTATTATCAAAATTCAAAGCTAAAAACAACATAGATTAGCCCAGAAAACCAAACAAACAAACAAAAAATAAAAACAACATATTTTTCCCTGTGTTCTGCTAAGAACTCTTAAGAAAATTTTCAAATCTTTGAACCGTTCTTTTCTGGCACATAAGAATCCTAGAAAACAAACCAGCCATAAAGACCAAGCATGACTTTTTGAACATATCCAAGTAAAGCAGCCCAAAATAAAGAGATCTAAAACATAAAATTCCTCATATTTTCCCCTGTTTTTATTCATTTTCCTATATTTTTCTTGAAAACCAAACAAAACCCAGATTTTGAACTAACCTCAAATGCTCTTGCAAGCTGCAACAAAGATCCCAACAACCTGAGAGTCGTGTAATAGAAGAGCTGTAGTCTTTCTCCAGTCGTTAATACAGGTTTAATAGGACGATTAGAAAATTAACTCTCTTTTCTTCCTTTCCAGACGAGTACATGTTTTTTAAGGACAAGTAGAGCAGATACTCCCAAATCCCAATAACAATTTACAAACTTTAGTTGGTCCAGTATATTTGTTATTATAATATTTCTATAAAAAATTATAAGTTTTAACATATTTAAATATATATTATTATTCTATTCAATATATATATATATATATATATATATATATATTATTCTTTGAAAATCTATGATTCTATCTAATTTAGATATTGTATGGTATAAAAAATTAAAAAAGATACAATTGGGTAAACTACATTGGAGGTCACTCAAATATTAGTAAAGTTACATTTGAGTCATCCAATCATTAAAAATTATAATTGGGTCACTCAATTAAAGTTTTAGTTATGATCGAGTCACTCCTCTATTAAAATATAAATGGACATCAAAAAGGTTTGGTATATAATGACAGTTTTAACAATCAAAATGTGTATATTATATCAATTTAGTTCTAATTCAAAATAATTCAATCAATTTAATCATTCGTATTTAAATATATATATATATATATATATATATATATATATATATATATTAATCAGTTTTCTTCTCTCAAATTGTTTGTTCTTCATCAATCATCACCATTCCTACTTGGGTACTCACAGAAACATGAGTTACACCAAACTTATTATTTTTAAATCTATTTAATAATAAAAATTTAGTAACTTAAAAGGTTTAACTATTAGTTTAATTTAAAATAAAAGGAAAATAATAAAATTATTCAAAAATATGAAATTACTAAGAAAGTGTTATAATAATACGAAAATGTGAAATTTTTATAGAAAATTATGTAGTGGCAGTAACTAAAACATGAAGGTTTTCTTAAATAATTTTAAATAGATTTCATTAAATTTTATTTTAATTTGGATACTAATTACATGTCTAACATTTAAAATTATTTTTAAACATCTTTACATTTATAAATTTATGTATTAGATTAATTAGTAATTTTAAATGAAGCACTCTAGTGTTAATGAAAGTATACAAGCGATTTGGGAGAAAGAATAACTAAATTGATATGTTTTTTTAATATGAAAGATTAAATTTATTAAATTATTTTAAATTAGGATTAAATTATTAGAACATAAAATTTTTGAGGAATAAAAATGTCATTATATCAAACCATTTGGATGTTCGTTTGTATTTAACATCGAAATGACTCTATTGTAATTAAAACTTTAATTGAGTGATCCAATTGTAAATTTTAGTAATTAGGTGACCTAAATATAACCTTACTAATAATTGAGTGACTTTCAATGTAATTTAACCTAAAAATATACTTTTTCTAACATCTGCCAAAGGTTTTACATAATCTCTATTTCGTCCCTAAAACTTCTTTCAATCTTTTTATCATGTTAGTTTATTGATAATTATAAATATCATTGTCATTTTTTTCTATCTAAATCGAGTTGTCAACGTAATCGTGTCTGTATTAAAAATATCTTTAAAATAGCAATTTGATTACAATTCCACGTGAAAATTATGACTTTGGACTTGGGATTTCCTAAAAGTCAAGTCAATTAGGGCTTCTCTCTCTTGACGCAACCAGCATGCGGAAATACAATTTATTTATTTATTTTTCATATTTGGACACTGTAATTTCTTCTTAACAATTGAGGATAGTTCAAGCTGTGATTCTAAAGTGCAGTGCCTTAATTCAAGATTAAAAAAAATACAAAAGAACTATTAGAACATAAACTTAAAAGTTATCAAAAATTATAATATTTTAGGTTGATAATTTTTGACAAATTTCAAAATTTACTACTAACCTAAAATATTATACTTTTTGATAACATTTCGGTTGTGTGGGGATAACATTTTAAGTTTCGTGTTTTCTAGCATTTCGGTTGTTTCGTTTTCTAGCCTTAAATTAGAATGTTGTACCATAGACTCACCCTAGTTCAAGTTAATTTCTTTTTTATATAAACTTCTAAAAATTTAAAAATAATATATATATATATATATATGGAAAAATATCTTAACATTTTTTTCCAAAATGATAATCTTCACATTTTTTAAGATACCTTTGGTTTGTTATAGGATACCTTTGGTTTGTTCACCCTAAAATACCTAATCTTTTTTTCCAAAATGATAATCTTCACCCTAAGATACCTTTGGTTTGTTCTCACGTGTCACTTTCTTTCTTTCTTTTTCTAAGTAGTTTCTTTCATAAGTTGCAATAAATCTACTTTTTTAAGGTTCTAAGCATATATTTCCAAGTAGTTTCTTTCGTAACTTCTATCATCTTTCGCGGGCTAAATTAGGGATAATTGTGAGAGAAAAAAATAGGGAAATGTGTTGTTTGAAAATTATTTGGCGTTTTTGGTGAAATCTATAATACTTGTCAAAGTTGTTCTTTTATGTTGTTAATTTTTAATAAAGTCGTTGTCTCTTCTTGTATTTTGAAGATAAAATGACAAAAGATGCATCTAACGTTTGCATATTTTGTCGTTTAGCCCTATATTCTTTTTTTGGTCTAAATATACTCTCAACGTTTTAATTTGGTCCAAATATGCCCCCAACATTTTAATTTGGTCCAAATATGCCCCGTTGGATGGAAACTGTCAGTCAATTGATGGTCAACGGTTGAGTGCTTAATTGTGCAAACAAACACCTAGTAGAGGGTTTAAGTTTGCCTTGTTTATCTCTTTGTAAAAGAGGGTTTTGATCAAGGCTTTGGGTAGAAGCTTGATCGTTTGTAAGGGTTACCTCCTAAGCCTAGAAAAGGGGACGAATCAATAGTGGATTGATTGAGAAATCCTTAGTGGGAAGCTAAGGTAGTGGATGTAGACCTTGGTTAGAAGGTTGAACCACTATAAATCATTGTGTCAATTTCCTTTCTAGCTTCCTAAACCCTAACACCCAAAAATCCACCTCTCCACCACTTGGTGAGCTAAATTGGTTGATCGAATCGAGCCCCACACAACTCAACAATTGGTACCAGAGCTTGGCTCAATCGAAGGGGATTCACATTCTATTGAGAAGATCCGGCAAGCTCGATCGAAATTTCACCAACCGACTCAAATGGCGCAATCCATCGACAAACCGCCCTTCTTCGACGGAAATGACTATGCCCATTGGAAGACAAAGATGAAATTCTTCTTGAAGTCAAGAGATTACAAGCTATGGGACATAGTTGAAGATGGTCCGTTTGTGCCTCAAAGAAGCAAAGTGGAATGGAGTGCCGATGATCGCAAGAAGATGGAGCTTAATTGCAAAGCCTTGCACATGCTCTTTTGTGCTTTTGGCCCAACCATCTATGAGAAGATGTCTTCTTGTGAGAGTGCCAAGGAAGTATGGGACAAGCTTGAAGTCACATACGAAGGAACCGATGAAGTCAAGGAGACCAAGATTGGGCTCCTCACCTTAGAGTATGAGAACTTCAAGATGGATCCGGAAGAGAACATCGAGAAGATGTTTGATAGGTTTTCCACCATCACCAATGGTCTTAAAGGTTATGGAGAAGTCATCCCGGAAGAGAAGCTTGTCCGAAAGCTCATCTACTCTCTTCCCGAGTCATGGGACTCAAAGAGGACCGCCATCATCGAAGCCAAGAATCTCAAAACCTTGAAGCTTGATGAACTCATGGGGTCACTTCTCACTCATCAAATAATGAAGAAAAACAAAGAAGAGGAGAAGAAGAAGGAAGAGATTAGAGCAATAGGGAAGAAGAAGATCATGGAGCTAGGCATCAATGCAAGTGTCGTAGCTCTCAAATCCTCCACATGTCATCATGTAGATTCAAGTGAGGAGGAAAGTGAAGATGAAGAGATGGCCTATCTCTTCAACAAATTTGCCCGGTTCATGAAGAGCAAAATGGAAAAATCAAAGCATGAATCGATGAAGAAGATGAAGGACTCCCACAAATCCAAAAAAAGGGATCATCTTCAAAACAAGCATATGTGGCCACTTGGAGTGATGAAGACTCCACCAATGATGAAGTAGCCCACCTATGCTTGATGGCCCTCAATGAGGGGGAGGTAACTTCTAACTCATCTATTTCAAATTCTTATACATTTGATGAGTTACAAGATGCCTATGATGATTTGCTTTTGGAATTCAAGGCATCATTTTCTAAAAACAAAAAGTTGATTTCAAAAATAAAAATTGAAAATGATTTGCTTTCCAAAACAAATCTTGAACTTGAAGCAAGATTAAAAGATTTTGAACAAAAATGTTTTGATTTACAAAATTTGCTTCTCAAAGTTCAAAAAGAAAAAGATTTGATTTCCAATGAACTTGAAAAAAAAAATAGTTTTGGAAAATCAAACTTTTATGTAAGACAATCTAGTGCCCCTAGATTTGTGAATGGAAAATGTTTTAGAAGTGTTTGGGTCCCAAAAGGACTAACCACTTCAACTAAAAAGGATGAAATTGAAAAATCGATTCCTAAGGGGACTAAATTTTGTGCTACTAATGTCTATGGATCCAAAGCAATTTGGATACCAAAAATTACTTGATTGTCTTTTGCTAGGTGTGATGAAGAGTGATCAACAAATTAAAAATTGAGGGGGAGCTCCATGCACACAAAGGAAGAACACTTGAAGAAGGAAGGCTTCACATCCTCCCTTGAGTTCAAGTGTGGTGAGCATTTAAAGCTCAACTTTAATGGCTTCCAACGGCTCCAAAACATCCCCAACGGCCATAAACGGCTAGAAACTCAATTGGGAGTATAAAAGGGACCTCCTAGCATCTTGTAATTATCAATGCTTCAATTGTTACAACATTATGATGTCAAAATTTGTCTAGAGCTTTAATTGTACATTTCTTGCTTAGACAACACTTGTAACACCCTAAGTATTGGTTAAAAAAAAAGATTTGCAACTTATTAAAACACACTAGGCTTCATGGTTTAACTTCTATAACCTGCCATTCTGTTAACTCTCTGAACAATAAGCTCTCTCTTTTAATACTCAGTAACATAGAAAGAACAAAACTTGTAGTCCTCAAGATTAGTGCTTCATTAAATCAGCGAAACATAAATGAAGACAAGTATTGCCTGGAACATCATAAAAATGTTATGCCTACCGTATGTCTGCATGAACTTATAGCATCTTTTGGTAGTTCTGTATTACTGAGCTTTCCCAAGCTCATGTTGTTTTTACCATCTCAGGATAAAAGATCAAACAAGTTGCACCTATCAACCTCGATATGGGAGTTTCTTCGGCTTGTCAAGGAGTATGGTATCTGTGTAACTAGGGGGCATGTGTGTCGTGTTATACAAATGAGTCTGAAACTTATTTCCGCAACTTATATCACAAATGTTTTATCGTTTTGAATGATTTCTGAAATTACATTTTTAAATCATATATTTGCTTTATGATTTTTAAAGGTTTAACCTTATGTTTATTTGAAATAATTCTGTGGGTCGCTCTTGTGACCCTAATGTGACTTCCTAGGATCCGTGAAACGCATAGGCGGGTCTAGGGGGTTACAACACTTGTGAGCTTACATTGTTAAATTTGCTCAAGTGTTTAGGTTTTGGGTAAGTGCTTAGAATTGCAAACAAACACCTTTTAGAGGGATTTCTAGTTTGCGAAGTCTTTCTTTGTAAAGAGAGTGTTCCTTCAAGCTTTGGGTAGAAAGCTTTGAGGGTTGTAACGGTTTCCTCCTAATCCGAGAAAAGGGGACGAAATTCTTAGTGAATTTGTTGGAAATCCTTAGTGGGGAGCTGAGGTAGTGGATGTAGACCTTGGTTAGAAGGTTGAACCACTATAAATCCTTGTGTCACTTTGCCAATTTTTCACCTCCCACTAAAACACCCAATTATCCAACTTCTCCACACTTGGCAAACAAGAACGGTTGATCGAATCGAGCACCTCAAATCTCAACAAGGATGAACACTTGAAGAAGGAAGGCTTCACATCCTCCCTTGAGTTCAAGTGTGGTAAAAATCTAGTTGCTTTAGTGTCTGTTTGTTTTATTTTTATTTCATTCAACTAGATGATCATATATGATGGACTAACACTTTTGATGATGCTTTGAGTAAGAGGGAGTCATTTTTAAACCAAATTCTTATTTGTGTCAAGGTTTTTACCTCTATTGTTATTTTGAAACTTAATGTTTTAAATTCTTTTTTATATAACAAAAAGGGGGAGATATGGTTTTGAAAAATTGAATTTTCAAATGAATAAGGGGAGCTTAATTTGATTTCACATCTTTGTGGTAAAAATCTCTTATTCACACTTTTAAAGTTAAAGGGGGAGAATCCCAAACAATTTTTCAAGTTAGTTTTATTATATCAAAAAGGGGGAGATTGTAGAACTAATGTTTTGATATAATAATTGAAAAATGTTTTGGACTAATTTGAAAGAATTTAAAACTTGGTTTTAAAGTCCAAACTACTTGAAATTATGTTTGAGGTATTTTAAGAGGTTTTTGACAAAGATTTTTCATGTTTTCAATAGCCAAACTTGACTTTTCACGTTACCAGTATCGATACGGTCATACCAGTATCGATACCATTTTGCCTCAGTTTAGCCACTGTCAAAACCCGTATCGATACAGCAAACCCTCGTATCAATACGGAGGGGGTCGTTTCGATACGCCACGTCAGCGTACCGATCCCAGTTTAACTACCCCAACGACTATTTTCCAACGGCCATTTAAACGTCAAAGGGTACCGATACGCCCTCAAGCGTATCGATACGCCTATGCAGGCAAGAGCCCAACGACTAGTTCCTATGAAGGCCGTATCGATACCGTTCCACGTGTATCGATACCGTTAGCTGCAGAACAACATTTATGAAGGGAAATTAAGTCCTCAACGGCTCCAATTCATCCCCAACGGCTAGTAACGGCTACAAAACTCATTTGGGAGTATTAAAGGGACCTCCAAGCATCAAGAGAAGGCTAATGCTCATATTGTCAAACATCAAATGATCAAAGATTGTCTTAGAGCTTAAATTGTCATTTATTGTATAGACAAAACACTAGTGAGCCAAAATTGTCAAATTTGCTCAAGTGTTTTAGGTTTTGGGTGAGTGCTTAATTGTGCAAACAAACACCTAGTAGAGGGTTTAAGTTTGCTTTGTTTATCTCTTTGTAAAAGAGGGTTTTGATCAAGGCTTTGGGTAGAAGCTTGATCGTTTGTAAGGGTTACCTCCTAAGCCTAGAAAAGGGGACGAATCAATAGTGGATTGATTGAGAAATCCTTAGTGGGAAGCTAAGGTAGTGGATGTAGACCTTGGTTAGAAGGTTGAACCACTATAAATCATTGTGTCAATTTCCTTTCTAGCTTCCTAAACCCTAACACCCAAAAATCCACCTCTCCACCACTTGGTGAGCTAAATTGGTTGATCGAATCGAGCCCCACACAACTCAACACATTGAGCACCATTAATGATGAGTATCATTAAATTAATTTATAAAGATTAAAAATTTAAAGACTCAACGTATAATTATAATTTAATTAAATATATAATTATAAATTATTTAAAATATTAATTATATTATTTTTTCATATATATAATATTTTTAATCTTTTTTTAAATAATTAGATCAAATACCAACCTTAGTCAATTTAAAAATAAAAACATGAAACCTTAAACTCTAAATCATGAACTTTAAACCCTAAACATAAAACCTAAAACTCAAAACACTAAACCATAAACTATAAACCCTAAACCTGAAACATAAAACCCTAAACCCAATCATTAAACATGAAACCTAAACCTAAAATCATAAACCCTAAACTTGAAACATAAAAACATAAACCCAAAACTCAAAACTCAAAATAGTAAACCCTAAACCCCAAATTGTAAACACTAAACTCTAAATTTGAATATTATGTTTAGGATTTATGGTTTAGTGTTTTGGAGCTTATATTTAGGGTTTTAGGTTTAGGGGTTAGTTGTTAAGGTTTACTATTTATAGTTTATGGTTTATGTTTTAGTGTTTAGGGTTTATGGTTTCAAGTTTTAGGTTTTAGGTTTCGGCTTTCGGGTTTTTATTTTTTAAATTGACTAATGTTGGTACTTGATCTAATTATTTTTGGAAAAAAATATTATATATATGAAAAATAATTTAATTAATATTTTATTTTAAATAATTTATAATTATATGTTGAGTTCTTTAAATTTTTAATTTTTAATTTTTATATATTAATTTAATAATGCTCAGCAGTGTTTATTGTTAGTGGTGCTCAGGCTCAGAGGTGCTCGTCTATCCTTGTAAAATTTTTCAAAAATAATTTTATATATGACACGACACATTTAATGAGGATGACCTTAATACAACAAACATTTGCACAATCACTTTATATATGTTAAATATGCAATGCAATTGGACATAAAAAATACTCTTAACCGTCGGAAATGTGTTTAATTTTTTTTCCAGTTTAGTACCTAACGTTTTATTTCGTAATTCAAATTAAATTTTTTTGACAGAAATTTTTTTTTGTTATCATATAAAAACACCACATGTGACATATCTTTAGTATTTTCTTTAATTTTTACTTTTTAAAAATTAGAAAATATTTAATTTTATAAAAGAACCCTAAAGTCTTTAACTCTAAAACCCCCAAACTCAAATTCAAAATTCTTCCTCTCCTAGCATCATTCAACCATCACCAGCCACCATTATCTTCGTCGCCTCCCGCGACTGAAAACTCATCATCCTCTCTTCGAAAAACAACGAATGAATCGTCGATTGTTCCGTCGACGAACATGCAACAAATGAAGAAAAAGGAGACCGTTTTGACTTTTGATCGACAGTTAGATGATGGGAGATGCTTAACAGTGAGGTATGTGATGCTTGGGTGGTGAACCACCGACATGTGGGGGATGCCGGACGGTGAGAGAGATGTGATTTGAATGTTTGATTGAAAGAAATTAAATTTTGGAGATTTTTAAGAAATTTATATTTTTCAAGAAATTCAAAAATTAAATAAAAACAACCCATGTGTCATGTTATAATTATATGACAATATTTTTTTAACAGAAACCTTGATTTGAGTTACGAAATAAAACGTTAGGCACCAAAGTGAGCCAGAATAAACATTAGACGCCAAGTTGAAGAAAAAAAATAGATTGGGCACCTTTTTGACAGTTAAGCAAAAAATAAAATACGATATGCAAAGCATACACAAAATATTATAGGTAAAATGACAAAAGATGCCTCCAACGTTTGCATGTTCTGTCATTTGGCCCCCTATTCTTTTTTTAGCAAACAACCTCATCGTTTTAATTTGGTCCAAATATGCCATTGTTGGATGAAAATTGCCGGTCAACGGCTGATTCTGACTGGACTTGTCATACGCTAAGATCAGCTGACATGGCATATGCCACAACATATTTTTTTTTAAAAATATTTTATTATACTATTCTTTATGGTGACACGTGACTGACTATTATGCTGACACGTGGTCGAACCAGATGGTGACACGAGGTGAATATGATGCTGACACGTCAATAAATCTTAACACATGGCAAGCTCAGTCAACATCAGCCGTTGACCGTCAGTTGACTGACAGTTTCCATCCAATAAAGACATATTTAGACCAAATTAAAACTTTAAGAGTTGTTTGCTCCAAAAAAATAGGAGGCCAAATGACAAAACATACAAACATTGGGACATCTTTTATCATTTTGCCAATATTATAAGTCAGAAAAAGATCATTGTATTGGCTAATTTTTAATAAATGGGAACATATTTACAAATCAAGTAACAATGAGGTTTTTTTTTCAACTTCAATTATTATCGATTGAATTTCAATTACTAAACAAAAAAATAAAAAGATTAAATTCCTAAAATTAAAAGTAAAGATACTAAAATTTTGGGGGGTTTGATATTTTAAGCAATTTGGTTTCTTTTTGACCACGTTTTTATTCATATCATTTCGGTTTAATTAGTTGACAATGTTGAATCTTCATCTCTAACTAAAACCCTAAAATATTTTAAAAAATACGAAACCCTAATTTTACTACAATGTACTTCAGACACTGTCTTGTCTTCAACAATTCCCAGATTTTGGTTGCAAATCGCAACCATGGATAAAGTGAGAGCTGCCAAGGTCACAGATTTTATGCCGTAGTCCCCTTAGGCCCTTTAATTCAATGAAAATTTGTTTTTGGCCCCTCTAAAAATCGAAAATTCAGTTTATGTCCTTTTAGTGTAAATTCTTAAACGTTGAATCTAAACTAAACGGTAACATCTTTTTCATTTTCTTGAAAACCAAACGAAACTAAACCTCAAATGCTCTTGCAAACTGCAACGAAGATCAGGACAACCTTCGAGTCGTGTTTGCAACTTACGACGCCCATTTATATGATTTATTGATACTTGGAATTTGTAAATATTATTAACATCTGTTTGTGGCCTTCCTTGGATTGAATCTTTCATGTTATCATTTTGTACAATACATACATACATACATACATACATCAGCAATTTGATTACAGTTCAGATGTGAGGTTGATGCTGTGTGCTTGAAAAATTGCCCTGGGATATTAGAGAAGTCGAGTCAATTAGGGCTTCTCTCTCATTTTGGCAAGGTAAAATGTTTTGTATTACCGACACTACAGTTTATTTTTAATAATTGAGATGAGAGTGATAGGATGTGGAGTATGGACTGTACTGTTGAATCTCCGATGACCGGGAAATTGTAAAATCAGGATAAGTAGATTTGATAAGTTCGCGAGTAGCTCGTTAATATATTTTATAAATCTTTTAACAATTTTTAGTGGCTACCTTAAATAATTTATGTTCTTAGAAGTTTAAATACTAGTTGAAAACTCTAGAAAAGTTCAGTGACATACTAAGTAATTTACACATAAAATTTTTAGAGTTCAAATCTCCAAAACTTTCTATATTTATCAAGTTTAATGAGCAACGAGTTTTTTTAACGAGCACGAGTCGAACAAAATCTTATCGAGCTTATCAAGTATTAAGTCGAGTCGAGCATAAATTATATAATTTTCGAATCAAATCGAACACCACTCTACTTACGATCGACTCACTGAATAAGCACCTGAGGGCACTAATTAGCTCTTACTTTTAGAAACTCCAAGTTGAATTAGGTGATATGGTGGAACGGGTTAATTTTTATTTTTACAGGTCGAATCAGGGTTTTAAGAGAAAAAGAAAATTAGGGCTAAGAAAGTAATATTTTTTCAAGAGATTGACGGATTTTGGTATGTTATGTATTGAATGGAATTTTTTTACCCTTTTTGGTGCCCCTTTCTATAACTCACACTAAATACTAAATTTATGATTTAGGGTTAAAGTTTAAGACTTAGAGTAGAGTGTATTTTTTAAGATTTTAGTTTTATGATTTAGGATTTAAAATTTAGGGTTAAAGCTATTTTTAGTGATGGGGCATAAAATGAAGCATCGAAAAGGGACAGAGGATTTTTGTGCGTAATATATCGGATGGAAATCGTCTACCCCTTCTATGCTTTCACTTTAAAAATATTGGGTTTTAAAAATTAAGGGTATGATTATTTTTTAAGGTGTAACGTTTAGGATTTAGGGCGTAAAATTTAAGATTAAAATAAAAAATTTAAAATTTTAATATTTTTTAGTATGGGGTATTGAAGGGAACATAATTAAGAGGCAGGTGATTTTTGTTCTGATGTATTAAAGGTGGATTGTGCTAAAGTAAAAATAAATAAATAAGGATATGGTAAACCGCATGAACTGATGTAATTTTAGCATTAAATTCCTTTGCCAAAAACCATTGTCGCACCGTAATTTGACTTTCAAAACAACTTGTATTATATTTGTGAAACAAAGAAGGCAAAATTTATAAACCAAAATGGGTTAATCCCACCAAATGTCCTTGTTCTTAAATTGCATGATCATTTATAGCTTATGAATGTTTGATACAATTGATCTATTTGCATTGAAATAATATCAATTGCAAATCGGTTTGTCTTCCGTAATGATGTGTTTTATATTCTACAGTATCATTTCATACTTTAGAAAAAAATAATTTGATAAAATAAGTAAGGTCAAGTTTGTTACCGGTAAAGTTTGTTGAATCTAGTAAAGATCCAATTCCATTACTTTTGTTCATCTCTCGACCCAATTTGTAGAAGAGACTAGGGGTGAGCGTTCGGTCGCGTCGAGTCAAAAAATTTTGAATTATTCGAGTTGACGAGTCATATTTTACAACTCATACTTTATTTGAAATTTTTTCGATTCGAGTCGAGTTTAAGAAATTCGAGTCGAGATTTCGAGTTTCTATACAAATTTAATTGTAATTATTTATCATGTTATAGTAGAGTTTGATTCCAATTTAAACTCTTTTCTCTAATCATATAGATATGCACATATATATTTCTTTTCATATGTGACAATATTTCTTCATATTTTTATATATCAGTATGTATATATCATAAAAATAGAGGGACTCATCTCGAACTTAAAAATAAATCTACTAATTATTAAAAATTTCGAGTTATTCGAATTTCCATTTCACAACTCAAACTTTATTTGAAATTTTTTCGAGTTATTCGAGTTTATAAAATTTCGAGTCCTAAATGTGTTAGAATGTAATTAACTGGTAGTTTGTTAAGAATTTGTTATGGTTTAGGCTATATAAGTCATACTCATGTATTGGGGGTAAAAAGCCCATAATTGTGATAATTGTTTTGGTTTTAATAAAAGTTCAGATTACTATCCTTCCTTCAATATTTTCCTCTGTTTGGTAACTTGCCGCACGCCTGGAAGCTTGGGGTAAATTTTGTCTGCATTGTTAAAGAAAGCATCATAGATGAACCAGGGTTTTCTTATTGCTCAGCTCTTCCAACTCTTATTTATCAACAAACTACTGTGATTAAACCGCTAATTGAATTTGCATTCAGATGCAAACTCACCTTTGATCTTCCCATGTATCATCTCCCAAGGACAATCTACTGGCGTACAAAAAGCATTACCTTTGCTAGTTCTAAAGCTTTTGGGCGTCCAAAAAACTTCTCCACAATTCCAAGTGCAAATTCCATGGAAGTTCCTGGACCCCTGCTCGTAATGAGGTTGCCATCCACCACAACTCGGTTGTCAATGTAACTCTTGTCTGACAGCTTGTCGCACATTGCAGGGAAAGCTGTCGCCTTTTTGCCCTGGGACATACCAGAATACAACTGTTAAACATCCAAGAATACCAAATGCAGAAATTTTCTCACGACTTCTGTACCGCCCTCAGATCCTTATTTACTCGAAGCAAATATTACAAGAGCAACATGCAAACTTAGCACATATGGTTTATGGTTAAGTAATAGATTAAAGTGTGAAAGCAAACCCAATTTGATATATGTTATAGATTTGTGTAGTAGAAGTTTGAATTTTCAAGGTCAAAGGCAAATAACTAAACTTACAACAATATGCAATGTGACCTATAGACTAATTATTTGTTGGTATTATAAAATATATGAATTATTTACTAAGCCTCCACAGATGCAGATTATGGATTTTTAAGTGGACTTTACCGAGCAACTCAAGGGCGTGAAGTAAACTAGCTTTCATGTCATTAAAGATGAAATAAGTATTCTCTCAATGCAAATTATGACCAAAAATCAAACCTTGAGTAAGCCATGGGGCTCCAAGACCAAAGCTGGAGATGCACAAATTGCTCCATAGGGTTTGTTTGATTCAGCCTGCTTCTTTAGCAAGCTCACCAGCTTATCAGAGTCGGCAAATGCTTGGGCACCACCAAGTCCTCCCTGAAAAAATTGCAAAACCAATTTAAAATATATTTAGCAAAGGAAGGAAGTTGAAAGGACTCAAGACCAAGGAAGATGACAATTCCAACTTACTGGCAAGACTATAAGGTCATATGAAAGTTTAGCAGCTTCCTCAAGAAGCATATCTGCCACTAATTTTACTTTCCTAGAAGCCAGAATTTCAAGATTGTCTCCAACGGAGGCCACCACGACATTTGCCTTCGCCCGACGCAATATATCAATAATCATAATTGCTTCCATTTCTTCTGAGCCATCAGCAATTGGTACAAGGATCTAAAAAATAATGGAACATGCATTCATTATAGAAAAGAACCCAAAGAATATGGAAATATAGTACTGCAAGAAAGAAAATTTTTTAATGTCAGAATACATGGAAGCAGTATGTTGGTCAGTGGTCCACATACCAAAATGAGTGTCATTGTTTCTTATTGCAGTTAAGGCACCATTGAAACCAGAAGATTGTCAGAATTGAGCTGAGTTACAAGATTATGCTTTCATCAACCACAGACGCATAAATATACAGAATCAGAAATTTCAAAGACGCCTAGAAAGTGGAAAACTGGATCCTAATTCCTAAGGCTATAGAGTAGAACTTGCCATGTATTCAATAGCTGCAACTAGATTCAGTTTCGAGTTTCATTAAGAGGGATGAATGCTGAGTGCATATTAATATTTTCTTGTGGGCTTGTATGTTAATTGAGCCTAATTAGCTGGCAATCTTATCTTTTGGCTTTATGGGTTACTAGTGTAAGATCTCTAGACCTTTAATTGGTTCCTGACCTAATCAAAATTGTAGTCACATTTTTGTGTCAGTCATAAACTATCACTAGGAACTGCAAAACAAAGAAACTTGACAAAATGTAAATGATAAACCGGGTAACCGACACTAAAACCTCACCTGAGGAATATTATTGCATTTCCACTCCATAGGATTCAGCTCAGTAATTGAGTACTCATCACCATGGTTAGGACGCATCACCTGAAGACAATCAGTTTCATTTTAGCAAACAATTGTATTATTTACTGAGACTCTGGTTAGCCAGATGACTTTCCCCCAAAAGAATGCATAAATAACTATTTCTGTAGAATTCTATCAATCTGTGTACCAATGGCCCAGAAACTTCAGCAGCTTTGTCTTTGCCATACAATTGCTCAACCAGCGTTACAGCAAACTCCATGGTAGTGCCCGGTCCACGACTTGTCACAACTTTTTCATCCTGCTGAACTCTTGATTCAACAGCTGTTGCACAAGATGACAGTTGTTCCATAAAGGATGGGTAACAAGTAGCCTGTCAATAACGATCATGACTATTATGAGTTCAACCAAGAAACATTATATACAATACAAAACATACCACTAAAAGAAACAATATATAGCACGATCTGCGAAATGATTTAGCTTATCACTTAGTACGCACTTTCAGTCCCTTCAACAGACCCCAAGAACCAAGTGCCACTGCAGGTGAAGCACACACAGCAGCGTAAAGCCGTCCATCTGCAGCCTGCTTCTTCACAAAACTTTCAAGAACTGAACAATCTTTAAGGTTGGTAGCACCAGGCATGCCTCCCTAAAAGCAAAATATATATATCAATGAGAAAAGCGGAATTATTTGTATGAACTAAAAACACAAGATAAGACCAGAATTTGAATTTTAAACATAGTAATTTAAGCAAGACTTCGTTTCTATAACAAATGAAATTTAAGATATCTTCTTTTGGGCCTAAAAAAAGCAACCATGCACATTTTTTTTAGAACATCATCAATTTAATTTAAAACAGATTATCCTAGAGTGGGGGGAGAGGGGACTTCGCATTTTTTTCTTCTAAAAATCATTAATTTTACCTCCATAGGATTCATTTCCTTTTGTGACCAATTTTGTTTCGAGACGGTTCTAAAAAACAATAAATAACAAAAAAAATATCCTAATTTTCAACCAAATATCACTTTAAATTTCCATATATTTGCATTTCACCTCAACATACTAGCCAAGAGAAATGAAAAAGGTAAAAGAAACGAAATAATTACAACTTACAGGAAGCGCGATGAGATCAAAAGTGGTGTCCTTGCAATCACCGATCAGAGCATCAGCAACAATCTTAACACCGTGGCAAGCGTCAACACGAAGCTCTTTCTCGACGGAAGCAACAGTGACATCAGCTCCCGATCTCCTTATCACATCGATCGTAATCACAGCTTCCATCGGCTCCGTCCCGTTGGCAATCGGCACCAAAACCTAAACAAACAAAAAATAAAATCGAAACATAGAATAAAAAATCAGAAAAATAAAGAAATAAACATATGTTTCTGGATTTACTTGTTTAGCCATCGTGGTTGAAGCAGAGGGTGAGAAGGAGAAGCGAAGGGATTTGCGAGTGGAGAAATGGAAATGGTGAAGTCTGGGAGTGAAAGGGAGAGAGTGAGGAGTTAAGTGGCGTAACTGTAATAATGCCATTTCTTTTGGGGGGTTTTCCGGGTTTTAAAGTTGTATTCTAGAGGAATCCGCTCGCACCCTCTGGAGGGAGCCTGGTTTCAGTAGTGCTCGAATAGGGTGGCAACGGATGAGATCGTTAAGATGAACGGTTTTGAATATGCCACGTCATCTTAATTTCTAATTATTTGGATAAGAAAAAGTAAACAATTAAATTTTAGGGAAAACTATCCAAACAGTACCCCAGCTATTACCGAAATACCGTTTTAGTACCCAGCTATTTTTTTTTTGACAAAATAGTACCTAACGTTAGGGGTGATAATGAGCCTGACCGGCTCGCGAGCTACTCGGGCTCAGCTCGGTCAAAATTCGGTTCGAGTGAGTTTGAATCGGGCTCGGCTCGGCTCGTTATCACCCCTACCTAACGTCACGTTTTCTTTTCATTTTAGTACCCCACCGTTAAAAAATTAACTATGTGCTGACTAAGAGAAAAAAAAATTCACACGTAACAGGCTGCCACGTCATTTTTTCTCTTCTAGTCAGCATGTCACGTGGACTAAAATCATAAAAAAACACATGTGGCATGCTAACTAGGAGAGAGAAAATGACGTGGCAGCCTGCTACATGTGGTTTTTTTCTCTCCTAATCAACATGTTGTTAATTTTTAACGGCAGTTACCATTTTGAAAATGAAACATAACATTAAGTATCATTTTGCCAAAAAAAATAATAGAGGTACTAAAACGATATTTCAGCAATAACCGAGGTACTATTTGAATAGTTTCCCTAAATTTTAAAATTTCTTTTTCATTTTTCTTCAATCAAATAAGTCAGAATTGAGTTTAGTTTAGTTAAATTATTGTTGGTATATTATATAAAAAGATGTAAAATCGAATATGTTTAAATAGGGGTGAGGACTCCAATTATGGGTGTGCAAAATAATTCGATCCGATTGATTCATTGATCTGGTTCAAAATTTCAGATATTCGATTCTTTTTTTATTTTTTGGATAATTCGAATCGGATACGGATAGTTATTTTACATTCGGATTGAATATCCGATTATCCGATATCCAAAAATTCAATTTTTTTTATAGATATGAATATTTATATATTCGATATTTTTACTTGTTAATATGAAAAATTGAAATTTCTATGGATACAAATCTTGTTATATTCAATAGTTTGTTGATTGTTATATTCGAAAATCTAAAATTTTCATGGATATGACCGCCAAATTAAAAAATAATTAAATAAAGTCATTAATTCGGATATTCGGATATCCGAATATTAGATCTGAAAAAAATCAGATATCTGATTTTCGGATATCCGAAAATTTCGGATCGGATACGGATCGCTAAATTGTCTATCCAAAATTTTCGGATAGTTGAAATTTTGGATCGGATATCCGAAATGCACACCCTAACTCCAGCGAGTAGAATAATTTTTTTTAAGTTAGTCGAGTTTATGAGTCCAAGTTTAGAACTCAAATTTTATTTGAAATTTTTTCGAGTTGAGTCGAGTTGTACGATTTTCTATTCAAATTTAATTGTAAGTATTTATAATGTTATTGTACTACTTGGTTCCAATTTAAACGGTTTTTTATAACCATATACGATATAAACATATATTTCTAATTTCTTCATATTTTTTTGTATGCAATATGCATACACCAGTCAAAGTTGAGGTAATTAAATCGAGCTTGAAAATCGATTCACTAATTATTAAAAATTTTAAGTTATTCGAATTCACATTTTATAGCTCATACTTTATTTGAAATTTTCTCGAACCAAGTTAAAAAATTGATTTTTTTCTATTTGAGTGAAATCAAGTTTTGCTCACCTTATAATGATTTCCATTTGTTGGATATTGAGGAAGAGTACAGTAAGCTCTCATAAAAACGTTAGTTCCTTTATTCAAATATTTGACTTACGGATTGGCCATGCTAATCAATTGAAAGGAGGCACGAATATATTCATACAAAAACATACTCATATTGATATTCATTTCGTATCGGACCAGTATATATTCATTTCACCCCATTGGCTTAAAGGCACATCCAACGCCTTCCAAACAGCTTTAGAGGCAACCACAATGTTGTTACGGCAAGGCGGATAATAACCATGCTTAGCATCACACCCCTTCCTCGAATCACATTCCTCCACAACCATAGCCTTAACCATCTTTCCGTTGCCCTGGATATTTATATACTCCAAACACCTCTTTCTCTTATTAAACCATCCTGTCGAAAGACCCACCACTTGCTTATCATCCGAATGGTACCGATTGTCGCATTTTGATGGGGCTCTGCCATCTCCGCCGGCTTCGAAGCTGTCAAGTGTTAACGTGGCTTTCGTATGGTTAGACACCGGCGGCGAACATGTATACGTTGCGTAAAGCTTGCCTTCTTTGCAACAACCGGGGTCGTCTTCGATGGTGCATTGCCCTGATCGTGGCTTTGGGGCTCTTATCTTGCCACTAGGCTTGCAAGTATGGGATTGGATACTTGGGAAAAGAAAAAGGATGCAAACCAGTATTAAAACAGTTGGATGGGTTTGTTTCTTCATTGCTTGTGTCGTTGGTTTGAAGGAAAAGGGACACGGCGGAACGCTATATGTAGAGAGCAGCTTTGCCCGGTCGATGCCATTAACTTGTTTTGTAGCAGGAAATTAAGACAAATTTAAGGCTTCGGCCTTCAAATTTTGACGATGAAACCAAGATACGACAGTTTGTCCTGTGTACTATAAATTAAGTACAAATACAATAAAAACAACGAGGTTCGTCCGAGTGGTAACCAGTTTGATATTGTTTAAGCATGTCTTGAGTTTGAAACATTGTCTATGCAGAAAATCTCCGCCGGGAGACTCACCCACTAAAATTAAATGTGTGATGCGAGTCGTTCAAGATTAATCAAGGCAAAGCCTTAGGAACCATGAAAGCAACAAAAATAAATCCGAATACAATATGTGTATCAATTACATCTACTTATATTTAAATGTGTCAGCATCTTATGTACATCCTAGTGTACAAAAATTATCACCTAAAGAAATCTCTTGTGAGAATTTGATATTTCAATGTATGATTTTTTTGACTAATAAAGGGATATTATGATAGGCCTCATTAAAAACCTCCCTAACCTAAATTGGAGGAAAAGAGTACCTCAATGTATGATTTTTTTGTCAACGTAGCAATGTCTTTTTTTTGTTGTTGAAAATATTATGATATAATAGGCTGGGCAATCATACACCGGGATATTATTGCATGTCTCATTAAAGACCCTCATAAACTTAGTTGGAAGAAAATAGTACATACGGTAATAAAGTAATAAAATTAAGACACGCAAAGTCTCAAAAGGATAAATTTCGTCCGCCCCTTTTCGGTGCCCCTACATATATTTTCCAACACTAAAAAACACTATAAAATTAAATTCTAAACCCTAACCCTAAATTCTAAATCCTAAACCCTACACCATATACTCTAAAAATACACCATACACCATACCCTAAATTCCCTAAACCCTAACCACAACCCCTAACCTAAAATCCTAAACCTTAAAATTAATTTTGAGCATATGAACATATGTAGAGGCACCGAAAAAAGGTAGAGGATTTTCATCCGTCTAAAAAAGGCATAAAGCCACATCCAGACTCCAGTAATAAGGAAACACATCTCCATAGAGCAACGGAAAAATCCTATCCGGCGGAGTGGAGAAGTAAAACAGCACTAAATTGTCAAAACACACCAATTTCGTCATATTATCTGTCACCTGATTGCCATCACGAGCTACTTGTTTTAGGCAAATCATCCATGCACGTTGACGTACTTCCGCAAGGTGCCATTCAAGGAAGCATTGCATCGCTAACGTAACAATGTCTTTTAACTATTTATTGAAATTATTTTAAATATTTTATTTAGATATTGATAGTGTGCCAGGCAAAGCTAGGGAGTTGGTTTAGGAAAAAAAATCGTATTAAACCCCTCTTAAAAATTAATTTCTTAAATAAGTAAGAAAATTGCATTTCTGTTCTTGTAAACATTTTTGTTACCACCGGCTATAGTTCGAGATCTGCTTCGGGAACTCTTTAATGGGGGTTCCTTAGAGTGATGTCTTGCCAATGCTAATGCTCTCTTAATTATATATAATAAAGAACAATTCGACCTCAAAATTTTATAAGTTTATCTCAATCCTAAATACAAAATCTGATATTATTTTACACGTGCAGACATGGAAATCATATGAAATTTTCTCAGAAATATTGCATTGGTTTTTCCCCGCAATATGATACTTTCGACTTTAATTCCCGAAATATTGTAAAAGTTACAGTAATTTTAAAGACGAATTCAGCTGAATTCGTCTTTAAACAATAATTAAAAAAATGCTGAAGACTAGCCCAACAGCTTCCGCTTATGAACAATGCCTCCATTACCACATGGCGCGCCGACATGGTATGTGATATTGTTCAAAGACGAGTTCAGCTGGCTCCGTCTATGTACAGTGCTCGAATATTACCAGCCTGCTGGCTGTTTATGGTTGTTCAAGGCAGATTAATTTTGGGGCATGGTAGATTAAATTTTGGGGAGGGTAGGTGATTTGATTTTTGAACGAGGGATGTGTTTAGGGTGTTTTTAAAATGTATAGGGGTATAATGTGTAAGTGTTGTTAAATGAGGGATAGAGATAGTATAGGCAAGGGCGCCCGCCCAGGGCCCATTGCTCAGGAAAATTAAATATTTTATGTTTTCGAATTATATTTAAAATTTTAATTTGTTTTAATATTTGTTATTAGGGCCTATTTTTTAATATTTGTTAATAGGGGTTAAAATTTTTCCAACATTTATTATTAAAGATCTACTCTTAATATTTTTTTTTCTAATACTTGTTATTAGGGGCCTGTTTTTTTATATTTGTTATTAGAGGCTGAGTATTTTTCAATATTTATTAGTAGGGGTCTACTCTTAATATTCAAAATTTTTTCTAATACTTGTTATTAAGGGGCCATTTTTTAATACTTGTTATTAGGGGCTGAGTTTTTTCCGATATTTATTATTAGGGATCTACTCTTAATATTCAAATTTTTTTCTAGTACTTGTTACTAGGGCTCCAGTTTTTTCCAATATTTGTTATTATGGGCATAGTTTTAAGGTAAAATTTTGATATACATGCTGATAAAACTAATTTTACACAAGCTTGCATATTTACATTATAAAACTCAAATCCTAAATTCTAACCCTAACCCTAAAAACTAAACCTTAAACCTTAAACCCTATACCCTAAATTCTCAACACCAATCTTAAATTCTAAACCCTACAACATAAACCCCTACGCTTTAAACCCTAACCCCTAAAACTAAAAGACACATGTAAACTAAAGTTTACACGGCATGTGTATCAAAGTTTTTTTAATAGTTTTAAAATTTAATTTTTTCAATACTTGTTATTAGGAGACCAATTTTTTCAATACTTGTTACGATGGACCAACTCTTAAAATTTAATTTCTTTCATTACTTGTTATTAGGGACAAAAATTTAAATAGCGACATGCAACCACAACAACGATCGTTATATGACGGTAGTGGCATCATCTAAAACCGCAATATATGGAACCATTATGTCCACAATAGCATGTGTTACTAAAAAAATTTCATAACCGCGATACTCGCAATAAACAAAATAACATTTATTATATCCACAATCATGATAAACACAACACAACCGAAAATACGACTGTAACTATAATTACAATTTAAATCCTCAATTTAAGGCCTATTTTTTAAGTTCGCCCCGGGCCTCCAAAAACTTAGGACCGACCCTGAGTATAGGGGGAATTTTTTATTTTTAATGTTAAATAATTAAGGTTGGAAGTAAAATTTTGAGTGAAGAAAAATAAGAATAAGAAGAAATCAGTAAAGAAAATATTGTAAGTAGATTCGAATTTTTTTAGAGTTTTGTTTTCATTTGAGTGTGTTCGTTTTATTTTGTATGTTTGATATAGTTTAAATTTTATGCATGTAGTTTTATTTAAGTTTGTTCGAATTTTATGCATGTAGATTCAATTTTTTTAAAATTTATTTTTAAAGTTGGTTCAGTATGTTAGAAAAAATTATTATTTTCATTTTGATTTAGTATATTAGAAAAATATATTCGAAATATATTTAAAATAATTAATTTAGGGAATTTTGATTTAGTGTCTTTATTAAAATATATATTCGAAAAGAACTTGTCCCCGTTGTTAGTAACGAAATTTAAATTTTATTATGTTTATTTTTTATTTAGTATGTTCATTTTGATTTGTGTATTCTGATTGAAAATTTATTTACGTGTTTTGAACATGCAGAGAAAATGAGCAATAATAGATTTATGACTATTGTCCATTACAATGCACAAATGGTGAAAACTGATGTCGAGATTGTATTTGAATCTGAAAGCACTACGAAGATAAGATTTGAAAAGGAAATCACGCTTCAAGAAATGAAGGAGAAAATATCATAGAAAATTGGAACATAGATTCATAGTTTGCGTTACGATGGCTGACATGTGAAAATCTAGTCAGATATTGTGCAATCAATCTTCAAGATGATGATGGCAGAGCTTGAATCTATGGAGATTCGATATATCGAGTTGTTTGCCGATGTGCGTAATGTTCTCGACCCATCCAAAAACGTCGTTGGAGAATCTACTTGAATGGATTACGGTAATGAGATTGATATACCTGGAAGTAGTTTTGTCGCAATATTGGCAAGTGGGACATCAAGTGCATTTCATACAGCTGTGTCTTTGACTGCATTTCATCCAGCCGGGCCTTCGACATATGGTTCATCATACGGGCCAGTTGTTAATCCGATTATTGATGTTGATATAGAAAATTTACGAGGTCGATGGGGAGAAACACTTGACGATTTCAGCGAAGATGAAGATATTGATGCTCTTGATTTGTTCCCTGATAACGTTGGTGATGCCCCTGGTTTTGCTGTCGAAGAATTCGTTTCGACCGGGGGCGACATTACATTTTATGAACTTCCTGTTCACATGGGTTCAGTGAATTTCGATGCGATGAGGGCGCCTCAATTCCCGGATATGCCCCGATTAACTCCGAGTCAGCATGATGAAATTATCAATTGGGCTTCAATTTGATAAAAATAATCAAGCAACGTTAGTAGTGAAAGAGTACAACATAAAGAACCACGTGGACTACGATGTTGTAGAATCCAGCCAGGGAACTTTCTTTGCCAAGTGTGTGGAGTATGGACAAGAGTGCAATTGAAACATCCGAGTTTTTCAAAGCTTCAGAGGAAAAATCGTTGGGAGGTCACAAAGTACAATGGCGTTCACTCATGTTTACAAACTTCCATCGATCAGGACCACCGAAAATTAGACTCGACTGTTGAAGCTGGTAGAAGCAAATCCAAGGATTCCCGTTTCAACAAATCAAGCAACCATTGCGCAGCAATTTAGATACCAAATAAAATACAAGAAATGGTGCCGTGCAAGGGATAAGACAATGGAGTCAATATATGATGATTACGATAAGTCGTACAACGAACTACCGACTTTATTACTAGCAATGACACTGTAGAACTAAGGTTTTGATATAATATTTGAAAAATGTTTTGGACTAAATTGAAAAGAATTTAAAATGTGTTTTTAGTCAAAAACAACTTGAAAATATGTTTAAGGGTTTTAAAGGCTTTGGAATGGACTTAAAGCACATTTAAAGTGGTCAAAACCATCATTTTTATGTACCCGTACCGATACGGTATTGAACCGTACCGATACGCCTTAGGGTTTTCAAACTGCCAGAATTCCAGTAGTCAAAACCCGTACCGATACGCTTAGCCGTATCGATACGGTGTGCTTTGAAAAAGCCCAACGGCTAGTCGCGTACCGATACGGTTGTATCACGTACCGATACGCCTAACTACCCTAACGGTCATTTGAATTTGCAGGACCGTACCGATACGCTAGGTAAACGTATCGATACGCATCAGCTGAATAGCATAATGTCTCTTTCCTCATTGAGACCGTATCGATACGGTTGGACGAGTATCGATACGCCAAGCTGCAGAACTGCATTTATGGTGGGAAATAAAGGCTCCAACGGCTCCAATTCAATCCCAACGGCTAGTAACGGCTACAAACTCAATTGGGAGTATAAAAGAAACCTCCAAGCATCTTGTAATGGTTAATGCTTCAATTGTTACAACATTATGATGTCAAAATTTGTCTAGAGCTTAAATTGTTCATTTCTTGCTTAGAAAACACTTGTGAGCTTACATTGTTAAATTTGCTCAAGTGTTTAGGTTTTGGGTGAGTGCTTAGAATTGCAAACAAACACCTTTTAGAGGGATTTCTAGTTTGCTAAGTCTTTCTTTGTAAAGAGAGTGTTCCTTCAAGCTTTGGGTAGAAAGCTTTGAGGGTTGTAACGGTTTCCTCCTAATCCGAAAAAATGGGACGAAATTCTTAGTGAATTTGTTGGAAATCCTTAGTGGGGAGCTAAGGTAGTGGATGTAGACCTTGGTTAGAAGGTTGAACCACTATAAATCCTTGTGTCAAATTGCCAATTTTTCACCTCCCACTAAAACACCCAATTATCCAACTTCTCCACACTTGGCGAGCAAGAACGGTTGAAGGAATCGAGCACCCTAAATCTCAACAATTGGTACCAGAGATTGGCTCAATTGAAGGGGATTCATATCCTATTGAGAAGATCCGACAAGCTCGATCAACATTTCACCAACCGGCTCAAATGGCGCAATCCATCGACAAACCGCCCTTCTTCGACGGAAACCATTATGCCCATTGGAAGACAAAGATGAAATTCTTCTTGAAGTCAAGAGATTACAAGCTATGGGACATAGTTGAAGATGGTCCGTTCGTGCCTCAAGGAAGCAAAGCGGAATGGAGTGCCGACGATCGCAAGAAGATGAAGCTTAATTGCAAAGCCTTGCACATGCTCTTTTGTGCCTTTGTCCCAACCATCTATGAGAAGATGTCTTCTTGTGATAGTGCCAAGGAAGTATGGGACAAGCTTGAAGTCACATACGAAGGAACCGATGAAGTCAAGGAGACCAAGATTGGGCTCCTCACCTTAGAGTATGAGAACTTCAAGATGGATCCGGAAGAGAACATCGAGAAGATGTTTGATAGGTTCTCCACCATCACCAATGGTCTTAAAGGTTATGGAGAAGCCATCCCGGAAGAGAAGCTTGTCCGAAAGCTCATCTACTCCCTTCCCGAGTCATAGGACTCAAAGAGGACCGCCATCATCGAAGCCACGAATCTCAAAACCTTGAAGCTTGATGAACTCATGGGGTCACTTCTCACTCATCAAATAATGAAGAAAAACAAAGAAGAGGAGAAGAAGAAGGAAGAGATTAGAGCAACGGGGAAGAAGAAGATCATGGAGCTAGGCATCAATGCTAGTGTCGTAGCTCTCAAATCCTCCACATGCCATCATGTAGATTCAAGTGAGGAGGAAAGTGAAGATGAAGAGATGGCGTATCTCTTCAACAAATTTGCCCGGTTCATGAAGAGCAAAATGCAAAAATCCAAGCATGAATCGATGAAGAAGATGAAGGACTCCCACAAATCCAAAAAGAAGGGATCATCTTCAAAACAAGCATATGTGGCCACATGGAGTGATGAAGACTCCACCAATGATAAAGTAGCCCACCTATGCTTGATGGCCCTCAATGAGGGGGAGGTAACTTCTAACTCATCTATTTCAAATTCTTATACATTTGATGAGTTACAAGATGCCTATGATGATTTGCTTTTGGAATCCAAGGCATCATTTTCCAAGAACAAAAAATTGATTTCAAAAATAAAAATTGAAAATGATTTGCTTTCCAAAACAAATCTTGAACTTGAAGCAAAGTTGAAAGATTTTGAACAAAAATGTTTTGATTTACAAAATTTGCTTCTTAAAGTTCAAAAAGAAAAAGATTTGATTTCCAATGAACTTGAAAAGAAAAATAGTTTTGGAAAATCAAACTTTTATGTAAGACAATCTAGTGCCCCTAGATTTGTGAATGGAAAATGTTTTAGAAGTGTTTGGGTCCCAAAAGGACTAACCACTTCAACTAAAAAGGATGAAATTGAAAAATGGATTCCTAAGGGGACTAAATTTTGTGCCACTAATGTCTATGGATCCAAAGCAATTTGGATACCAAAAATTACTTGATTGTCTTTTGCTAGGTGTAATGGAGAGTGATCAACAAGTCAAAAATTGAGGGGGAGCTCCATGCACACAAAGGAAGAACACTTGAAGAAGGAAGACTTCACATCCTCCCTTGAGTTCAAGTGTGGTAAAATCTAGTGTCTTTTGTGTTTATTTGATTTATTTTCATTTATGTCAACTAGATAATCATATATGTTGAACTAACATTCTTATGATGCTTTAAGTAAGGGGGAGCCATTTTTTTAAACCAAAATTTTAAGTGTGTCAATTTTTTTTGCCTCCGATGTTATTTTGAGCTAAATGTCATTTTAAATTCTTTTTGATATAACAAAAAAGGGGGAGAAATTGATTTGAAAAATTGAATTTTCAAATGAATAAGGAGGAGCTTTATTTGATTTCATATCCAAATCTCTTATTCACAATGTTAAAGTTAAAGGGGGAGAATTTTTCAAGTTGGTTTTATTATATCAAAAAGGGGGAGATTGTAGAACTAAGATTTTGATATAATATTTGAAAAATGTTTTGGACTAAATTGAAAAGAATTTAAAATGTGTTTTTAGTCAAAAACAACTTGAAAATATGTTTAAGGGTTTTAAATGCTTTGGAATGGACTTAAAGCACATTTAAAGTGGTCAAAACCAGCATTTTTTATGTACCCGTACCGATACGGTATTAAACCGTACCGATACGCCTTAGGGTTTTCAAACTGCCATAATTCCAATAGCCAAAACCTGTACCGATACGCTTAGCCGTATCGATACGGTGTGCTTTGAAAAAGCCCAACGGCTAGTCGCGTACCGATACGGTTGTATCACGTACCGATACGCCTAACTACCCCAACGGTCATTTCCCAACGGTCATTTGAATTTGCAGGACCGTACCGATACGCTAGGTAAGCGTATCGATACGCATCAGCTGAAGAGCATAACGGCTCTTTCCTCATTGAGACCGTATCGATACGGTTGGACGAGTATCGATACGCCAAGTTGCAGAACTACATTTATGGTGGGAAATAAAGGCTCTAACGGCTCCAATTCAATCCCAACGGCTAGTAACGGCTACAAACTCAATTGGGAGTATAAAAGGAACCTCCAAGCATCTTGTAATGGTTAATGCTTCAATTGTTATAACATTATGATGTCAAAATTTGTCTAGAGCTTAAATTATTCATTTCCTGCTTAGACAACACTTGTGAGCTTACATTGTTAAATTTGCTCAAGTGTTTAGGTTTTGGGTGAGTGCCTAGAATTGCAAACAAACACCTTTTAGAGGGATTTCTAGTTTGCTAAGTCTTTCTTTGTAAAGAGAGTGTTCCTTCAAGCTTTGGGTAGAAAGCTTTGAGGGTTGTAACGGTTTCCTCCTAATCCGAAAAAAGGGGACGAAATTCTTAGTGAATTTGTTAGAAATCCTTAGTGGGGAGCTAAGGTAGTGGATGTAGACCTTGGTTAGAAGGTTGAACCACTATAAATCCTTGTGTCAAATTGCCAATTTTTCACCTCCCACTAAAACACCCAATTATCCAACTTCTCCACACTTGGCGAGCAAGAACGGTTGAAGGAATCGAGCACCCTAAATCTCAACAGACACATTTAATCCCAGACACTATAGTGAGATATCAAACCAAGAATATTTACCTTGCAACAATAGGAAATTATATTTGTGTTCGAGTCAACGGTGTAAAAAAGGAAAGTTGCTTCCAAGCCCACACTTGCAATAATAGCAGACATCCACCAATACCGCTTACCTTCTTACCCCTTTCTAGTATAACGCCCTCGCACAACTCACGATACAAGGGTGCTAATATGGCCAATCCCCAACTATATTGTCGACTAGCTTCTCAAAGAGTATCAAAAAATTATAGATACCGTACACTAACCAGATTGCCAGATTTATCTCATCAACTGCATAATATATGTTCGAGTGACCTTATAAATCTCATCAACTAGACTATAATGATTAAGTCCAATTCACTTTCCAACCATCTCTATTTGACACGAGACCTTTTCACGTTATTTCCATATGGCTCCTTTCAGGTACTTTTTACAAATTTCAGTAGTTGAGCTCTCAATACGCTCGACCAATGGCTTTCCGTTTACCGACACCCCGATAAGATAAACCATGTCTTCTAGCGTGGTGGTGCATTCTCCACAAGGTATATGAAATGTATGAGTTTCGGGCATCCAACGCTCAATTAGAGCAGTAATCAATCTGAGAACCAATTTGTACCCGCGAAAGTATGTGGCATGATAAAATCCTGCCATCTTCAAGAAACTCAAGATTATATTATCTAGGCGAGTGTCTACCATGCATAGATGATGTTTGAATGTTTCCTCTGTATCCTGTAATTGATGCATTATTTAAACATAATTAATAACAAAAAAAATAAAAGTGACTGATTTAATTTCGTAATAATATTCAATATACGTTTTAAAAAAAATTGTATCAGCTCATCAATCGTAAAACTGGAAATGTGTCGATCCTGTAAATGCAATAAAGAGCTTGCTCAGCCATCCTACATGAAAAGTATGAAAATATTAGTAACTCGAGACTAAATATGCTATGTTATAATAATAATAATAATAATAATAATAATAATAATAATAATAATATTAGTAACTCGGTAAACATCCGTTTTGATCATGATTCAAACTTGTAGGGACTAATTTGTAATAAACTAACAACTCAAGGATCTAATGGGTAATTAATCATAAACTTAATCTATAACATTTACAAACATATATTCTTACTGTTTTTCAACCATAAAGAACCGTAAACTCTCAAAAGTTAGACTCGATAAAAGGATTTATTCAATTTTAGTGATTATAACGACGACTATATAAAATTTTCATTCTTTTCATAAAATGGCCTATATAATAGGGACACAACAACGAAAACCTCTAAAAACAGATTCCTAAGAAACCTTACCACACTCCAATCAATTTATAAAGTGAATCCTATTCTTTTACCCGAATTTTACTATGGCCAAAGTTTCATAATATTGTCATTCTAGTCATTGATTCACATTAACAAGTTTAACAACATTCAATTTCACCCAACATGCACTTTACAATCCAACAAGCAACTCTCGGCCACAATATTATTCAATGATATTCATTAAAATTGAAGTTATTAACATTAGGAAATAAAAATTTAAATACACATATAATAATATACTTACAATATTTTTCCGAATTTTTTCTTCTTCTTTATTCTATCTCTTTATCAAAAAATTTATTCAAAAATATTTCTCACCTTCAACGTATACTTTAGAAAAATAATATTAAACTACAACATATAATTAAAAAACTAAAAATATTAATATTACTAAATTAAAAAAAAAAGCCTTTAACAATATTTTTCACCTTCAACCCCTATTTAACACAAAAATATTCAAAACATTAAACTTATATTAATCATCATCAACACAAAAATATAAATTGAATTTTCGTACTAAATTTTAAAAAATTAACATTAACCTACTAAATTAAAAAATATACTTACAATATTTCTCCAAATCTTCTTCTCAAAAACTATATCTCCTTCTCAAAAAATTTCTTCAACAATATTTCTCACTTCCAACCCCTATTTAGCACAAAAATATTCAAACTATTAAACTTATATTAATCATCAACAACACAAGGTTAAAAAATATATATCGAGTTTTCGTACTAAATTAAAAAAATTACTTACAATATTTCTCCAAATTTTCTACTCAAAAATTTTCTTCAACAATATTTCTCACCTTCAACCCCAATTTAACACAAAATATTCAAAACGTTAAACTTATATTAATCATCATCAACACTAAGTTAAAAAATATAAATCAAATTTTTGTACTAAATTTAAAAAATAATATTAACACTAAATTAAAAAATATACTTACAATATTACTTCAAATCTTCCGTTTAAAAATTCTCTCTTCTTCAACCTTCAACCTAAAACCCCTATTTAACACACCAAAATTAAATTCTAACCATTTAACCCACCCACCAATCATAAATTCCACTCTTTCTTAAAATTAAATCTGCCAACCCAGCCCTTCAAAATCCTGCATGCCATGCATGCAAAGTTGCCTGCCAACCCTGGTGCCTCGCAGACCTGTCATGCAAGCTGGTAATATTCGAGCACTATTCATAGACGAAGCTAGCTAAGCCCGTTTTTGAACAATGTCACATACCCTACCGGCGTGCTACGTGATAATGGAGGCATCGTTCATAGGCAGAAGCTGTTGGGCTAGTTTATTTACCGTTTTTAGACGAATTTTACTGAATCTGTCTTTAAAATTACTGTAGCTTTTACAATATTTCGAGAATTAAAATCGAAAGTGTCATATTATGGGGGAAAAAACCAATGCAATATTTCTAAGAAAATTCCAATATTATATATATTTTTCTGTTTATATTAACTTTAGAATAAACTTATATCAGCTATCATTGAACTTTAAACATTGTATATTTATATTATTAAAATTTCAATTTTGGTTTTACATCAAAATAATATCGCTTTGGTGCCTAAAACGGCCAAAAACAAATGTTGTTTTGTTGGATAAAAAATGATAAAAACAAATGCATTTGTGGACAATTGAACCTAACTTTTGAAAATAAAAACTAAAGTTTAACAACAAGGCCAACTTGTGATTTCAGTAAGATTCTAACACAAAAATATATATTAAACTGCAATTGATATTAATTTTACTTATTTTATGATATACCTTTATAAATATTATTTATAATATTGGCTATTGATGGTAATGTAAGATTATCACCCATTTCTTGGGTAACATTTTTATCCTTGAAGTTTATTATTTTATAAACTTAACATTTTCAAATTAGACATACTCATAAAGATTCTTTGGTTCTATAAATCAAGTGGCCCATCTACTTTCAAAAAAAAGTTTCAATTGATGAAGAAGGCACATAAATAATGATAATCCTTCCAACCGGTAACCAGAATCTGCAATATTGCCCTTCAGCATTCCACAGTTTCAGAGAACAATGTTAAATTATCATACAAAACCAAATCAAGATAGCTTCCATTCTTAAATAAACATTTGAACATTTAACAGGCAGCAACTAGGAAGCTTTGCAAATATCAATCTTTCCCAAATTTCCATATAGAATTGACATTGAATCACTTACATTGCACAAAATGTTATTTCTAACAGGGAAACGTTTCCACCATTCGGATATTATGCACCACTCCCATATAAACGGGTCCATTCCTTCGCTGCAAGTTGTCAAAGAAAATCAAGAAGAGTCCGTCATAAGAATGGCAGCATATCATCCTTTGGTTTGTATTGTAGTAGTATTGACCAATCCCAATGATCTTGAGATTGCAGCCAGAGATCTTACCCGTCTCGACGGCTTCCGCCTCATTTGATTTCCAGTGCTTAGCAATGTTCTCAGAGAGTGGATCATCGGGATTTGGGGCACTCAAGAGTGCTTGAATGCTGGAATAAAAGAAAATAGTGTCATTATTGGCTTTACTTGTAATGCCTAATCCAGAAAATCATATACGAAAATATGCAATTGCCATTTTCAACCAGCCATGATATTTTCACCCTTTATAATACCTACTGTCATTTCACAAAAACTTGTAATACCTCAAAAGTACAGTTCGGATTTGGAGAGCTGGACTCCATTTGTCTTTGAGAATATCAAGGCATATTCTTCCAAGCTGCAAGAGAGCTCAACCCTTGAGAGCCAAGAAAACACATCTTTCACACCATAAAATAAGGACAAAAGAAGGAACAGGCGGGCCCAACCTTATCAATGTTCGGATGATATATCTTTGTAAGAAACCGAACCTGTAACACCAAATTTGTTAAGGTTGATAAAAATAGAAAATACATCAGAAAGGGAAACGAATGGCAGAGAATTTCCAAGAGAAGAGGCATACAACAACCCGAGGCTGAAATGCCAACTACTGTCGGTTAACAATTCTATGAAGATACTACACTCATTAACTGCTATTGCAAGAAAATTAATCAATTAAGAACAATGACCAGAAATGAGACAAAGTAGCCCAATCTTGGGAAACCGGAGAGTCAAAGTACTAATCGGAGAAAGGCAACAAAGTCTCAACTACCATCATATGAGCCATACATAGTCCAGTTAGGAAAACAAGCATAAATTAGATAATTACCACCAAGTGCAATTGGTGCAGCACAGCTGATCACATGCAAAGACATCAAAAAAGAAAAAAGTTTTTCTCGGTAAAAGTAAAATTTCCAAAACCCAAAAAATGAGTCAGCTAACTAGGTAGTAGAGGCTAAGGCAGTGATAATGTCACAACAAGGACTTTTGGAAAGCCAGGGCATATTGCGATGCATTCAACATTGAATACCAACCAACATTTTCCTTTAAATGTCATTAAAGAAAAAAAAAACACTTAAATTCTGTTGAACCTGGTATACAAGCCAACTAGAAATTATAGAAATTCACATGACTATAGATGAATTTCTCCAACTAGGAGAGGTGGGAGAAATTTTGCAATTAGTGATCAAAGAATGTAAGAAAATGACTGCTCAAGGAAATTAGGCTTCTAATAGACAGGTGCACTGATAGTAGGATAATTTATATGATTTTCAGTTCATTAGTAAAAAGAAGGGCATAAATGTGGTGCCTATTAGAGAGAGAGCATCCAAAAATACATTATCAATATAAAATATAGTTCAGGTTTCATTTCAAATTTCAACACTGATCAATAATTTAACAAACCAAAGGTACATTTTTTAATCACCAAGAAGACCTCAGAGAGTGATGGAAATAAATGCACTAATAGTACACTTAAGTATCAATATATAATATAATTCAGGCTTTCCTTCAACACTAATTAACAATTTACAAACCAAAGGGAACTATATTTTCCAATCACCAAGAAGACCTCAGAGTGATAGAAACTAGATGCAGTAATAGTAAAAACAAGCCAGAAAAAACACTGCAACAAAGTAAAAATAGTTCTAAATGAAACTACAGTATCCGTAGATCATATTAAAACCCTATAAAAACATTTTCAGATGAGGTCCTGAAGAAGCCAACTACCAAGTAATATAGAACATCAAAAGAAGAACAATACAGCATACAACAATGAATACAAAAACAAGGTCATGCTGAATATTAAGAACCGATGCATAAAAGTTGAGTACCTTGGGAGCAGCCATGGGATATTCTTCAGGCAAAAATAGTTCCAACTTGAAAACCCCTCCTAAACAAGATATCCAAGCAAGGAAATGTGTCATAGAATAGCAAAATTAATTACAAGATGATACAGACAACAAAGAAAGCAATGGAATGGAATATTACCAAAAACAGCTTTTAAAAACCAAACCAAGCACTGTATAAGACCGAAAAGGCATTCTAATTGGACCTAAGTTGTAAGATCGAAAACATGGACCCATTTATCTCTTACAAAGGATAGAAAACCGTGGGGGAAAAGGAACATTAAGCAAAATAAACACAGCATAACCATTTATCTCAAAACAAATTCCTACTTGATGCGTATTGTGATCATTTTGATAACTGAGGATTGGCGGCGGTATCCCTCGTAATGACTTAAAATCAGCCATAACTATTGAACAATCAACAGAAATTTGACATTTCTAAGGCATAGCAAAACTATTCGCAACCATAAGATGAAAAATACCAACTACCTTCATAGGGAGACTGAGTGGGACCAAGGATCATCACATTGAAATATCGCATATTATCCTCTGATGGCGAAGCACTAATTCCAGGTGCTGGGAGAAAAGAAAATTCTTTTAGTTAACAGGAAAAAGAAACCAAGAGAGTTAATTTGTTAGGTCATAACATTTCAAATACTACATAAAAACAGAGTATTTACCTGGTTCACTGAGGAGACGCTGAGTTTCCTGTTTAGATCAAAGGTAAATAAACCGAAATTAGAACCTGAACAATTAACAAAATTCAAAGAAAAAAGAAAACCTTTATTCAATGTAAGAAGACGGTCTTAAAATAATCAGCCGAAGCTTTTAATTCATCACAAGCATAAACAATTCAGCTATCGAACCAAAACGCTAAAAACCCAGAAAAGAAAAAGGGATGTTAAAGATTTTCGAGAGGTTTCTCGAGAACCAAACAAATCGGAGAAATCGAGAAGCATCGAAAGAGGAACCTTAATGATTCTTCGAGGGAGATTACTATTGGCCATTTGCAAGGATCGATTGGCGAAGCAAGAGGGGAAAGCAGTTTCTGGGAATTGAGAAATAAAATTAAGACAACTTGAGAATAAAAGGAGAAGATAAAAAGGACTCCTTTTTTTAACTTATATTACAAATATGTACGTAAAGTTATCACTTTTTAATCTAACTAGGTATTTAAACTATTTTTTAATTAATGTTACCTATCAATTTTTAGAAATTTATTATGATAAAAAACACACTTTAAAAACTTATTACTATGATATTTACGTACATATTTCGATAAAAAAATATATTTTTAATATTTATTTTGATAAAAGAAATATTCCAAGTACTTTGATAAAAAAAGTAATAATATTTTAAATACTTGCTTGTGATATAAATTATTGTAAACAACTATCAATATTCAGTTTAATGATAGATCTATAAAACAATAAAATATATATTACTAAAAGTTTAAAAAAATAAAATATATATAACCATCTATTATTTCCATACAAAAATGTGAAAAAGTTAGTTAAATAAGGATAATTTTACGGTAAATGTCATGCACCGTAATGTATCACTATTTATAAGTACCGTAATGTATCATTTATTGTTTTAATTAATTTTGAAATTCTAGGGATTGAAAATATTATTATCCCTTTTAAAATAATATAAAATAATTTTTATATTATTTTTTTAGATTTTCTTTTATTTTTTAATTCAAAAAATAATTAAACTATTATTACTATAATAATTCTTACTTTCACTTTAATTTAAGGGTAAAGTTCGCAAATGGTCACTAAACGTTGATCAATTATTCTATTTAGCAATTAAACTTTCAATTGTTTCAATGTTACTATTATACTTTTAACTTTTGCTCCAATTTGACCACTGAAAAATTAACGGATGTTAAAATGGAGACGTGACAGTTAACAAAATTTGTATAATAACATATTTAATCCTTCATATTTTTACATTAAAATAATTTAATCCTAATTCAAAAAAATAATAAATTCAACCATCACTATTTACATATTATTTCAACTTGATCTTATTTTTTTATTAAAAACAATTTAACCTTAAACACAAAACCCTAAACCACAAAACATAAAACCCTAAACATTAAAAATTTAAACCCAAAACATTGATTAAAACTTATTAGAAATTAGAATAAAAACCAGTATCACAACAAAGTTGAATGACAAAACCTGTGAACAAAATCTTATACAAATCAACAAAAATCATAAAAGATAAATATACATCGATAAAAAAAAATTACGGGGATCTTGTGAAGATGGACTTGAGACTTGAAGTAGATGTAATCATCCACCGCCGTGAAGACGCTTTTCATTGTTGAGATCAACTCACTTTACATTCACTCCATTCGATGTTTTAGTTCTATTTTTTGGGTTTAAAGGTTTAAGGATTTGGGGTTTAAAGTTAGTGTTTGTGGTTTCATATTTATGTTTTGGGTTTAGAGTTTAAGAGTTTTGAGTTTAAGGGTTTAAAGTTTAGGGTTAAATTATTTTTAATTAAAAATAGAGCCAAATTGAAATAATGTGTAAATAATGAGGGTTAAATTTATTATTTTTTAAATTAGGATTAAATTGTTTGAATGTGTAAACGTGGAGGAGTAAATATGTTATTATACAAATTTTGTTAACTGCCACAACACCTTTTTAACGTATATTAATCATTAAGTGATTAAATTGGAACAAAACTTAAAGTTTACTGATAACATTGAAGCATTTGGAAGTTTGATTACCAAATTGAATAATTTAGTAAAGTTTAGTGACCATTTGTGAACTCCACCCTTAAATTTATTATTTCTTTTGAATTAGGACTAAATTGTTTGAATGTATAAACGTGGAATAATAAATTGGAAGTGAAGCTATGCAATGGCCGACACCCCTGGAACTCTCTCTATGGACAAGATGAATTGGGGTACTAAGTATTTTAAATGGTTTGATTATTAGGGCGAAAACAAAGAATTGGTTGAAAAGATTCGAAGTACATGTTCAAAGTATGAGGGGACTGAGATTATGAAATTTCTTAGAGCCTGCAAGAAAACTACAATAGAGTGGTTACAAAATTCTCAAATGAAAAATGAAGTCTGTGATAGTTTTGGAAACTAGATTAATGAATTGAAAGTGAAGCTATGCAATGGCTGACACCCCCTAGAACTTGGCAGGAACTCAGAGTTCTGTGATCGAAACTGTGGAAGGCAGAGAGAAGAGAAGAACGACAGTAAAGACAAAAATCTAGGATGAAGTGGTTCCATGAGAGAGATAAAAACATCGCTTTTTTCATCTCGTGGCATCTGCAAGAAGGAGGGCAAATCATATGGATAACATCTGGGTTGGTGAAGAGAACCTGAAAAAGCCAGCCTTGATTAAAAAGGCGATCTCATGGTTTTTTAGGCAAGCTTACGACAAATCTTTTACAGTGCCAGTTGAAAACCTTCAGTGTGACATGAAACATGTTGATAATACAGAGGTAAACTTGTTAGAACGCTCACTCTCAGAGGAGGAGGTGTTTTCAGCCTTCCAATCGCTGGACAGTTCTAGGGCCCCGAAACCAGACGGATTCAATGCCGAGTTTTTAAAAAAATTGGGCTAATGTTAAAGATCTGATTACAGTTTTTCGAAGATTTCTTCTACAGTAAGGTTTTAGATTTATCCTTTAATCATTCTTTCATAGTTTTAGTCCCAAAATCAAAATTGCCTAAATCAATAGAGGATCATAGGCCCATAAGCTTGGTAGGCAGTATTTATAAACTTCTTGCAAAAGTTCTTGCATTGCGCTTAAAGTTGGTTATGGATAAAGTGATAGGACAAATTCAGTTTGCATTTTGCTCCGGAAGACAAATATTAGATTGTGTGGTAATCTCAAATGAGGTTTTAGACTACACGGCAAAGCAAGGCCTAAGTGGGTTGGTGTTCAAAGCAGATTTTCGAAGAGCCTATGATTGTGTGGACTGAAATTTTTTAGTGTTTGTGATGAATAAAATTGGATTTGGTCAGAGATGGATTGGATGGATCCAAATGTGTATCGCTACGGCTTCAATTTCATTTTTGGTTAACGGATCTCCAACAGAACAATCCACAAATACACCAAACTAGCATATTAAAACTAAAGTAACAATCCACAAATTCATCAAACTAACATATTAAAACTAAAGTAACAATTCACAAATATTTTAAAAAATTAACGAGCTGTTCGCAAATTTATCGAGTCGAATTAGACTTTGCTCAACTCAACTCGTTAAAGTCTCAAGTCGAGTCAACCCAAATCAAGCGTTTACCGAATTTTGACCGAGTTGAATTCGAGCAGCTCACGAGCTGCTCAACTCGTTAAGCACCCCTAGTTAACACTTAACGGTACTAATAGTCTATGCATATGTATTGATTTATTTACAATGCACTATGATTAATCAGTAAATATAATTATTGCATACATAATGTTTTTATTTTATGACTTAACGAAAAATAGAAATTCAACAAACCAAACCCACAAAAATAGAAATTCAGAATAACAACCATATCCTAAAATAGAAATCAATCCCACCCTATAAACCCTTTCTTTCTCAAGCATTGATATCCCAATAAAGAAAAAAAAATGACAAAAGCTTCTGAATTATCCCTCCTTTTATTCGCCCTTTGTATTTCGTCCTCCCTCATCTTCGCCTATGGCAAGGGCGCCCCTAAACCAGGCAAATTCTTCGTCGTAGGCCGTGTTTACTGCGACACCTGCCGTGTCGAATTCGAGACCAAGCTCAGCGAACCAATAACCGGTACATATAATCGAATCACTACAATTTTGTAGCAACATATACCTGAAAATAATGGACATGTAAAAGAATTGTGTTGACAAAGGTGGGTTATGGTACATTACAATTTGACAGGTGCAACTGTGGTGCTGGAATGCAGGAACCGAACCACTGGATCCTTGACATATCGTAGCGTTTACATGTTGACCGACAAGAATGGGTACTACAAAATCCAAGTGGAAGGTGATTACAGAGATTCCGACTGCGACGTCTCCCTAGTGAAGAGCCCCAGGTCGGACTGCAGTGATCCGACCGAGGTGTGGAGGAAAGCCAGGGTGGTCCTCACCACGGCCGACGGCGTCAGCAGCGACATTCGGTTCGCCAACAACCTTGGGTTCAAGAGGAAGGAAGCTCTCCCTCAGTGTAAACAAGTTCTTACGGAGATGGGATACTATGAGCTCAAGGACGAACTTGGAAAGGAAGTCGCCCCGTCCTCTTGAACACAACACTAAGAGGAAAATTTAATACGTTATGTATTTTCGCTTCCACTCCTAAAAGTTGGACTTTAACATTGAGGGTAAATGTATTGTTGAAGTCCCTCTAGATAGCGCCAATTGTAATTTGGTCCACACTTCTCAGAAAGTAATATAAAATGATCATTTTATGATATTTTACGAGGTGGACTAAACTAAATGATACACAGATTAGTGAAGTGGCATGTTTCCATTTGGCCTTACTCAATTTCGTACATGTTAATTATCAATTAAATGCAATGGTTTGCACTTTGCATTAAGCTACAACTGGTAAGGTGAATATACCACATCGATTAAAAATATATGTCATGTTTCAAAGGTCAAAAATGTTATTTTTTATTGATTTCATACCAGATAATTAATTTAGTCCCTCCATGAATAATGTATTCAATTTGATCCTTAAAATGTGAATTGCGTCAATTTAACTATTTGGCTAACGTTCATCGTTATTGTGCTAGCATTACAGTTAACAATATTATCGTTGCAATCCACATGTCAATAATGACATATGACATAGGGTTAAAATTGATTTTTATAGTTCCATGTTTAATTAATTTTTACATACATTAAGAAATTAAAATTTTAAAAAATAAATATTAAGTGCGATTAATTTTTTTAATGTAGTTAGAATACTACTTTATTGGCTATGATTCATGTTCTTATACTTCAATGTTTCTAATTAGCTTTTGTAATGTCCGATGCATCACTCTATAAACATGCCAAAACAAGAGTCAGTTTAGTTAACGCAATTTAAATGGCATACTAATTAGGCTAAAGGGTCAAATTTGCCCTTGTAGTAATCCGAAATCAATAATATTACCCCTATTTTTTTTTCTCCGTAATTTTGCCCTCAAAGTCAGTCAATTGTAGCAATGTTGCCCTTTGACCGATTTTGACTGTTAAATGCTGACGTGGCAGTTAACGGTGCTGACGGAGCAATTTTACCTTCGAAGTCATTCATGTAATTTTGCCCTCGAAGTCATTAATTGCAGCACTTTTACCCTTGGTTTATTTAGTTTTTAAATAAAATTGGATAAATAATTTGATTTTTTCGAGTTGAACTTTAACAAACAGAATATATGAAAAAACGATTAACAAATTGATGTAAATATCCTTTGAGTCCCTAGTAATTTTAAAAATAAGCAAAATGAGAACTCTCAGAAAAATCAAAATATTATTTAATTTTTTTTAAAAATCTATAAACTTAATAAAAATAAATATGATATTCAAAAAAATTATTGAAAATAAACCAACGAGAAGTATGTTAATTGAACGGTGAACGCGAACTATTCTATTCGAACGGCGTTCGATTGGCACATTTACCGACGATGGGTTGTTAGGAAAAAATGTACGATGAACTCAGAAAACGACATTAGTGGTGTTCGGCAAAAACGACATGGGAGATAAGGGCATGGGAGATAAATACAAGGATATCCAGAAGATAAAGCAGAATTCAACCTGAGCCACATGATTCGAGTTCACCGTACATTTTTTCCTAACAACCCATCGTCGGTAAGTGTGTCAATCGAACGTCGTTTGAATAGAATAGTTCGCGTTCACCGTTCAATTAACACGCTTCTCGTTGGTTTATTTTCAATAATTTTGTTGAATATCGTATTTATTTTTATTAAGTTTATAGATTTTAAAAAAAAATTGAATAATATTTTGATTTTTTGTGAGAGTTCTCATTTTGCTTATTTTTAAAATTACTAGGGACTCAAAGGATATTTACATCAATTTGTTAATCGATTTTTCATATATTCTGTTTGTTAAAGTTCAACTCGAAAAAACCAAATTATTTATCCAATTTTATTCAAAAATTAAATAAACCAAGGGTAAAAGTGCTGCAATTAATGACTTCGAGGGCAAAATTGCATGAATGACTTCGAGGGTAAAATTGCCCCGTCAGCACCATTAACTGCCACGTCAGCATTAATGGTCAAAATCGGTCAAAGGGCAACATTGCTATAATTGCCTGACTTTGAGGGCAAAATTACGGAGAAAAAAAAAGTAGGGGCAACATTGCTGATTTTGGATTACTACAGGGACAAATTTGACCCTTTAGCCTACTAATTATTACGTAATCTTAAAAAGCGCCTCAAAGAGTAATCAAGTGACGGATTCAAAAATTAATGTTAAGGATAAACTCTTAAAATTTTAGGGGTGAACTTATAAAATTTTAAGAGGTGAAAACAAATTTTTAATAAAAAATATATATATAAGTTTTAAATCTTTTTAAATTATATACAAGTTTCAAATTTTCATGGACGACCGCCCCTACAACCCTAGATCCATCCTGTCTATGCCAATGCAACCATATATGACAAAGTTGACAATTAAACAGCAAAGCTTGAGATAAATATATCCGATGGGTAAAAATCTTCTGCCCCTAACCATGCCTCCTTCAATGCCCCATGCCTAAAAATACTTAAAAATTAAATCTTACCCCATAACCCTAATTCTCATATCCTAAACCCCAAACCCTAAAAAATACACCCTACCCCTAATTCCCTATACCCTAACCCTAAGCCCCAACCTTAAACCTCAAACTCTAAACCCTAAACCCATTATTTTAAAGTGGGGCACACATGGGGGCATACTTTGGGGGCAGATGATTTCCATCCATATCTGATATATACGAGCATCTCAAGGAAAAACAAACAACTGCAAACTACCAAAATAGCAAACAATGCCTTAAAAAAATAGTTTAATTGTAAATTATTTGAACAGTAATTCAAAGAAGTTAAAATTTTATTTAGTTTATGATAAGCCTTACCGCCTATAAAAGTATGTTTCCACGAACACTTCAAGCATAACAAACGATTCAAAAACACTTGTAGATCAGCAGAGAAAGATGGGTGTTAAGTCTGCAATCTCACTTGCATTTATCGGCTCGGTGATTCTGGTTCTAGTTGCCGGTATAGAAGCCGGTGACATCGCAATCTACTGGGGTCAGAACGGAAACGAGGGCACATTGGCAGAGACGTGTGCGACCGGAAACTATAACTTTGTCAACTTAGCATTCCTTCCCACATTCGGGAATGGCCAGACTCCAATGATTAACCTTGCCGGTCATTGTGATCCTTATGGCAATGGATGCACTAATTTAAGCTCAGACATCAAATCGTGTCAAGCTAAAGGGATTAAAGTAATGCTTTCAATTGGAGGAGGAGCAGGGAGCTATTACCTTGCCTCGTCCGACGACGCTAGACAGGTCGCGACCTACTTGTGGAACAATTTCTTGGGGGGACAATCAGCCTCTCGACCTTTCGGTGATGCAGTTTTGGACGGAATCGATTTTGATATCGAAGGTGGAACGAACCAACATTGGGATGATCTCGCAAGGTACCTATCAGGGTACGGCAAACGCGGCACGAAAGTATACTTGACAGCAGCCCCTCAATGTCCATTCCCGGATGCTTGGGTCGGAGGTGCCCTTAAAACTGGCCTTTTCGACTATGTTTGGGTACAATTCTATAACAACCCTCCATGCCAGTACACAGCTGATGATATAGGGAACCTTGAAAAGGCATGGAAGAAGTGGACTACCGATGTTCCAGCTACCAAAATTTTGTTAGGACTCCCGGCATCACCCGAGGCAGCCGGTAGCGGCTTTATCCCTGTATCGGATCTTACTTCGAAAGTACTTCCTGCCATCAAAGGTTCTGCCAAGTATGGAGGCGTAATGTTGTGGTCTAAGTACTATGATGATCAAAGTGGATACAGTTCTGCCATTAAAAATTATGTCTAGAAGAGTTTCTATATGTTGTATTTGTATTAATATCTATGTTTTTAATGTAATGGAAATATATGTATTCTACATGTTTGAACTTTGAACCTTCCCCTCTCTAATGATCCCACTTTTGAACCTGATCCAAAAATTAACAATTTAGCAACTTATATGCAAGGAATTAACAAAAATCAACAATTCAAATCCACGTGATTTCTATCAACCAAACTAGGTTCTCAATATTTGTAAAATATGAGGATCAAAATTTGACAAATTAAAATCTAGAGAATAATTTCTTAATTTTTATAAAGTGGAGGGATAAAATTTATAATTAAACCCATAAAAATACTAATCATATGAACTATTAACTATTTTAATAACTAAACCGTTATTATTTTTTAATATGATAAACATTTTTGTGCAACTTTTTCACTTTTTATTTTGTAATTCAAAAATAATTTTGAACTCAACTTTTAGTTAAATTATTTAAAAATAATTTAATTTATTAGTGTTGCCAATCAATAAAAATAAATAATTATAAGTAAAATATCACTAGATTTTTTCATATTCTGGATCAATAAAAAATATTAAAAAAATCAATAATAATTATATTAAAATCATAAAATATTTATATTTTGATTCATTAGTGTTGTGCTCAAATCTTTACCAAATATTTTTAGTGATTTTATTTAACAATTATAAAAAAGTATAGAAAGATAAAAGCATTCACATAAAATATTAATTGTCATATAAAAATAGGGTAATTATTCTATATTGACGCGTTATATAATTTTAGGGTTTAGAGAATTTTTAAGGTTTAGGGTTTAGGGATTTAGGTGTAAGAGTTTAGAATTTAAGGTTTATTGGTTAAAACCTAAATCCTCACCATATTACCCTAAAAACTAAATCATAACGTCTAAACACTATATTCTAACCACTATCCTTAAATTTTAAACCCTTATTACCTAAACTCATAAATCTTACACTCTAAACTAAATCCCTAATCCTTTAAACTAAGGCGCTTGTGGAAACTAATTTTTTTTTACCACCAATGTATCGAATACAAATTTATAAAAATAATGTATTTTAATTTGTGACACCAAGTCAATTAAATTTTTTATAATAAAATAGAATTTGAGAGACATAATGCATATGAATAGTAGTCAATAGTTATACAAAACATGTGAATTGGGGAAATAATATTATAAGACGAATAAGTCGAGTGGCTATTAGCTTATATATATAAATTTTAGGTTACGTATTTGAATCCCAATTATTATGAACAATGGCCTTTAAACATAAAAATATTATAAATAAAATACATAAGAGAAAAAAAAATCTAGTCCACTAAAAATCTCATACAAAGGTATATATAGAAAAGTAAATTTTTTTATGGAGATTAACATACTATCAAAATTTAGAAACTTTCATGAATTTCTTTGTCTCTAGCTAAACGAGACGCTTTACGGAATGAAAAATGAGTGGTGAGAGAACTAAACTATTAGGCTAATTGCTCCGCCACACCGTTTTGATTACATCGGCTAACAAACCATCAAACGACCGGGATTAATCTTTTCTATGACCACCGATAGAATCAAATCACAAAATTAGTGCCGTGAGAATGCCTATACGAGCACCAAATGACCGTTACGGTATGCTGAAATCATACCAAACGATAGATGAAAAAAATCACAAAAGCCAATGAAAAACGTGCCACAAAGGCAGAGGAAACGCGTGCCACAAGAGTAGAAATTTTTATTAAAATTGAAAAACTAAATATGAAAGAGCAAAAAAATAATGAACATTGGTGATCGACAACCAGTACTATGACTGGGTTCACCGGTTAAACAAAAAGAAGATAACAAAAATTTGCGGCGACTATGAAGAGAAAACTAGGTTTCAGAAAGAAAAAAAAAACTGGTCTAATGAATCTCAATTATTGAAAAGTACAATATATTATAAATAGGAGAAAATATTTTATGTATTAGTGGTGAAAATTTTGTTTTTTATAATCGGTTCTTATTTAGAGTTTAGAAGTTAGTATAAAGTTAGGGTTTATGTTATAAGGTTTATAATTAGAATTTAGATTTGGGTAATTATTTGATACACTGACGGTGGAAATCAAAAGTTTTTACAAACACCTTGGTTTTAGGGTTTAGGGACTTAGTATAGGTTGTAAGGTTTAGGGGTTTAGGTGTCTAAGTTTTGAATTTAGAGATAGTGGTTGAAATTTATAGTTTACGGTTATTATTTAGGGTTTATAGATTAAAACCCTAAAATTAAGACGCTTGTAAAAACTTTTAATTTCTACCGTCAGTATATAAGATAATAATTTTTTAGATTTTAGACTTTAATTTTAAAAAGTAAAATTAAGCATATTTGTAGAATATTTTTTTCCACAGTAAGTCATAGTTACTAGGGATGTAAAAAGTTGACCCGACCTGAAAACCCGACTGAAACCTGCTCGAGTCAGAACCTGATTTGACCTGAAAATTTAATGACTCGAACCCAATCTGTAACCTACTGTTGTTGACCCGAACCTGAATTCGACCTGTTACTGTAGTGACCGAACCCGACCTGCGTCCGACTGAAAATGACCCGAACCCGAATTGGACCTGTTACTGTGGACCTGAAACCCGACCTGCGCCCGACTGAAACGAACCCGAACCCGAAGCCGACCTGGCAGATAACCGATTTTACCCGACTGAATTGACCCGAGATCCGATATTACCCGACCTGTTTTGAACCCGACCTGTTTTGGACCCGACCTGTTTTGAACCCGACCTGTTTTGAACCCGACCTGTTTTGGACCCGACCTGTTTTGAACCCGACCTGTTAATTGACCTGACCTATTTTTAACCTGAATGATATTGATCTGACTTGATATTTACCTAATATATAGTTGAAGAAGTCTACGATTTGATAAATTTAAAGTGTTGATAAATGTAAAGTATTAATTTATTAAATTAATTTCATACTAACTCGTTCAATATAAATTATTTGTGAAGTTTAATAAGAATTAACATACTTAAATTTATTTTATTAAAAATATTCAAAATTTAAAAGTTTTATTAAATTAATAAGTTGTGATGGATAAATTTAAAACAAATTATTTAAAATTTAAATCAATTTATTGATTGTGATCATTAAATTTAAGAAATATTTTATTAAAAAATTTAATTATAACTATTAAAATAATAATAAAATTATTTTTTAGTATAGGGGAAAGTTTTTTTGAATTAATGGGGGAAAGTTTTTTTGATTGATAGGAAATTATGTGGGGAATTTTGGCACCATATTAAATAAAATGGGGGGATTTTGGTATAAAAAAAAATAAAATGGGGGGTGGTTTGCCGCCAGTCAAACAAAATGGGGGTGGGGGGAAATTTTGCCGCCGTTTCAAATAAATTGAGAGTGGAAGTGGTTATTTAGGGGTTAATTATTCTTTAGGTCCTTCCTTAATTAGATGGTTAGTGTTTAAGTTTTTTAGGTTTTAGTTTATTTTTTTTAGTCTTAACTTTTGGTTTAGTTTCTTTAAATTTTATTTAATTAGGCCATACTTCATAAATCAATTAATTATTAAGCTTTTTGGTTTGCTTTAAATTTGATTTGGTCCTCGTATAAAGATTTGGTAAGTAATTAAGTTTAATAATTTTATTCATTTGTGATTTGGGCTCTAATTAATAATTTAGTTTTAATTTATTTTTAGATTTGTCCTTTTTATGTTTCAATTTATTTTGTTTGTTAGATTTATGAGTTTATGTTTAGGGTTTAAGGGTAAGTGTGTCAAGTTGATTGTTTGAGGCTATGAGATTAGTTTAGGGATTATGTGATTAGGCTTGCACTCTAATTATTAGTGAATAATGTCTGTAAGATTTACATATTCATGTTTAGGGTTTAGGGGTAAATGTGTCAACTTAATTATTTGGGGTTATGAGATTAGTTTAAGGATTAAGAGATTAGGCTTGTACTCTAATTATTAATGATTATAAGATTTAAGGGTTGAGGTTTATGGGTATTGTTTAGGGGTATACATATATACATACAAATATGTATGTTCTAGTATATATATAATTATAACAATATATATATATATATATATACTAAAACTTAAATACATGCATATATATGTGTTTTAGTATGTATGTATACATGTGTGTTTTAGTATTTTCTTCATTCTAGTCCCTTAACTTTATTTTAATTTGTCCACATTTATTATTCCAAATTGACCCACGTTTATTTTTTTTAATTTGTCCAATGTTTTATTATTTTAATTTGATATTTTCTTCATTCTAGTCCCTTAACTTTATTTTAATTCCATATTGACCCATATATATATATATATTTTAATTCATCATGTTTATAATTTTAATTTGAAATTTTGTTCATTCTAGACCCTAAAACTTTATTTTTATTCTAAATTGACATCTACTTATTGTTTTTTTAATTACACTAATTTTTGTACTTTTAATTTGATATTTTTGTTCATTACAGTCCCCAAAATTTTATTTTTATTCCAAATTGACCCCTTTTCATTATTTTCTTTTAAATTTGTCTAATGTTTTATAATTTTAATTTGATATTTTTGTTCATTATCATCCGTGAAACTTTATTTTTAATCCAAATTGACCCATTTTCAGTCCAAATTGACACCTTTTCATTATTTTTTAATTACTCCAATGTTTTATAATTTTAATTTGATATGACTTTAAATAATTAACTCCAAATCAATGACGATTGACGAAGGCCAACCTAAAGTCTATCGGGTACTTATACGGTTGTACCGAACTCAAACTCAATACGAATTTCAATCTTAAAAATACCCCGACCTGAATTACCCGACCTGAAACTACCCGACCTAAAATTACCCGACCTGAAATGCAACCGACCTGAAATGAACCCGACCTGAAATGGACCCGAACTGAAATGGACCCGACCTGAAACGGACCCGACCTGAAATGGACCCGACCTGAAATGGACCCGACCTGAAGTGTATCCGAACCCGAATTAACCTGTCAATTATCTGCTTCGGACCGACCTGTTTTGACCCGACCTGAAATGAACCCGACCTGAAATGGACCCGACCTAAAATTGACCCGATCTGAAATGGACCCGACCTGAAATGGACCCGACCTGAAATGGACCCGCACCCGACCCGAGTCGAGTCAAAATAGAAAAATGACCTGAAATGACCTGTACCCAATTTTACCTGACCTGACAGTACCCGACCTGAAACCCATCCGATTACCTGTTTTTACATCCCTAAATTAGTTACAAGGGCGGAACACAATGGCCCCGTGGGAGGCACTGCCACCTAAAATTTAGAAAATTTTAATTTAAACCCTTAAAATTTTAAAAAATTTAAATATGAACTCCATAAAATTTTTAAAATTCAAATTGTTGAGTGGATCAAAAGATCGATATGAACCAAGAGGGGGGTGAATTGGAAATTTAAAGTTTGTATGGTGGAAATTTGCAAATAAAAAGATTGACAAGGGATTTTAGAGTGGTTCAAGTTCTCCAAATGAACTCTACATCCACTACCTTAGCTTCACTAAGGATTTGCAACAATTCCACTAATTGCTCTTCCCCTTTTCTAGGCTAAGGAGGTAACCTTTACAATTTCGGTTGAATTTTCTACCCAAAATTCAACCCAATCCTCACAACAAGAGAACAAAGAAATTTGTTGGCTAATGAAGTATCTCTCAATACAAATGATAGCCCAATTACAAGCACTCAACCCAATTGAACAAGATATGAATGAAAATTACAATTGGGGTTTCTAGACAAATAGGAATTTTGGCACAATTGCTTGGATTTGATGAATAGATGTTTTCTTGAAGATCAATAGTTGTTGCTGATGCTTTTTGATGTCTCTTTTATACCTCCTCATTGATTTCTAGCCGTTTGGGTGGTTGGGAACATAAATGGAGCCGTTGGAACCCTCTCTTACCACCATAAATGCACTTCTGCAGCTACCAGTATCGGTACGCGGGAAGGTGTATCGGTACCTGTCTCAGAAAAGAAAGAGTCGTTGTGTGCAATAAATAGGGGGTATCGATACGCGCGTAAGCGTATCGGTACTGGGTATCGAAACAGGGGTTTGCCGTATCGATACCTTTTTCTCAACTTAGCTCACTGTCGATATCCGTATCGGTACGGGGGTTAGGCGTATCGATACGGGTCAACGACCTTTTAAAGTTTGGTTACCAACCAACTGACACCAACGGTCATATTTTTAAACCGACTTAGTATTTAAAAATTATAAAGCCCGTATCGATACGAGGGTTTGCCGTATCGGTACGCTATTCAAACTCTTTGAATTTTAACACAGGGGCGTATCGATACGAGGGTTTGACGTATCGATATGTGTTCCGACAGTAACCAAGTTTGGAAAAAAGGTATCGATACGCTTGATAGTGTATCGATACACCTGAACAATTTTCAATGGTTTTACCTTGGAACACTTAGAAAATATTTTGAGTTTGAGCTTTACAAATCAGTTTTAAAGTGTTGGTGTTTTAAAACTTATTAAGGGACTTATAAAAACAATTTTAAGTTTTTCAAATTGATCCTTAAGGATCTAGTTATATCAAAATCAAACATAGGTTTTACAATCTCCCCCTTTTTGATATAACAAAACCAAAACTTAAAATTTTTGACATTTTTGAAAAACCTTTACAAAGTTAACTCCCCCTTGATATAAGCTTGGTAACCTTTGAGTTAAAATCAAAATATTTGAAGTGTGAGCTAGTTTCTCTCCCCTTTTTGTTAGATCAAAAATTCTTTGAGACAATTAAGTGCATAAAGAAATCAAAGGTATAATAAGCAACATAAATTTTATTCATTAAAGCAACATACTTGAAATCCAAACAAAAGCAAAAAGAAATCAAAGCATAGGTTTAATCCTAAAACAACCTTAATCCTAAAAACATAAATCATAGGTGCATAAAATAGAAAATCCTAAATGATATGAATGATATGCAAGAAGAAACGTCTAGGCATCGTCTTCTTCGTCTTCATCCTCTTCATCATCTTCTCCCGTTGGCTCATTATCCCGCATGCTATTACGCCATTCATCATGGAAAGCGGCAATGGAAATATTCAAAGAATTGTGCCATCTTTCAAGGGATGTGAGGCGATTCTCCATACCCGTCATCCTTGTATCAAAGGTAGTTTCCATGGAAGTAAGACGAGTATTCATGTCCGTGCGCAACCTGGTAAATTGCTCATTGAGATAGGTCATGAGAGCATCCATATTGGGTTGTGGGACTTGAGGAGCTTGAGGAGCTTGAGGCTCTTCAAACATGGCGGCGGCTTCTGGTGGTAACTCGGCAAGACGTATCCATTCACCATTAAGATAATGAAATTTTGCCCGAGCAAGAGATCCCTCATCAATGGGATCGGTGAGAGGAGTAGGGTAGTCATAAGAGCAATCAATATCTTTTTTTAAGAAAGAAATAACTCAAAGCCGTACCGTATGTAAAGGAGGTGACGAGAGTTGTGTGACGATTTTGCATGAGGTAGATGATTTCCGCGAACATGAGTCGAGCAAGATTTGGTCGCTTTTTCTCACGGAAACAACGGATCCAAAAATCATCCACTTGACGGATGGTGGAATATTTTCCTCCGGAGGGACGGAACCACCAAGACACCATCAAATGTAAGATCCGGTCTTGAGCATTTAGGGCGGTGACGGATCCATGAAGAACATGCCCCAAAGCGTGCTCATTATCGATGCCTTCATCCTCTAATTTGAAAACCTCACAGATAGAGTTGACATCAAGAATAATTTTCTTCCCCATGAGGTAAGAGCTAATGGCAACAACTTCCCCATAACGAGAAATACATTTGGCATTAGCATAGAAAATCAAAACCAAAAGGCGATAGAAAACACCGGGAATAGAGATGAAATCCATGAAGTTCCATCGACGAAATAACGGAAGATATTCAAACTTAAAACGCTCGGAGTCGAGAAAAGGAACGGAGATTACCCTTTCGGCACGGATCTTATAATTCTCATATTGACGAAAGTGAGTTAGACTCGAATTGCCTTCAAAGCATTGCTCATAGATGATTGAGTAGTTTGGACGAGCAATAGCTCCAAGGGTGGAGGATTCACCGGCTTGATTAACCCTTGAACGCTTCCTCGATGGTTCTTTTGGTGCCATGATCTAAAAGAGAATTAAGCAAAAGGATTTCCTCAATTTTAGTAAAAATCAAGGTAAAAAAATTTTTGAGAAAAATTTAAAGAAAAAAATTTAAAAAACAAATTGAAGAAAACAAAGTTTTTGATAAAAAGAAAATAACAAAACAAAATAAAAAAATTGAAAAAGAAAAAGAAAGATTACCTTGATAGAGACTTGGAAGATTGAAGAAAAACTAGCACAATAGATGAGAGAGAGCACAAAGCCTTGCTTGATTCAAAAACTCTTTTAGATTTGAGTTGAGGTGTGAAAAATATGAAGAAGGAAGGGCCTTTTTATAGGCAAAAACGGCTAGGGTTAATTAGGTTTTGAAGAGTTTGAATTTAGGTAAAAGTTGAACTCATTAAAAGCCAATTTAATGCCATCAGCGCAATCGAGTATCGATACGCCTGAGGGTGTATCGATACGGGGATAGAATTGTCTTTTCCGCAAAAATGCCCGTTGGAAAGTCGTATCGAAATGAAGGGGTCTGTATCGAAACGACCCGTATCGATACGAGTTTAATCGTATCGATACCCGTGAAGCGAAGTGAATTCTGGGAAACAGAATGAAGAACAGGTATCGATACGCGTAGAGCCGTATCGATACTGTATGCCCAGAAATGCATATTTGGTTCAAAGAACAACCAAAGGCTCGAACTTAACATCTCCTAAAGGTATGCAAATGATGAATGAGCAGTTCTAAGCATATTTTAACAGAAGCATACTCCCCCTAAACTATAGGCATGGATGAAATTAGAAGTTTAAGCATACAAACATGACATTTCACAAGATCAAGCATATTTAAGCATAAAAGAAGTCCTAAAAGGTCAAGATAGGCTAGCTAGACCTAACTCTCTCCTAAGGGACCAAAAACGCTCTTTGTCTAAGGGTTTTGTAAATATGTCCGCTAATTGATTCAAGGTGTCTACATACTCTATAACCACATCTTCCTTAAGGACATGATCTCTAATGAAATGATGCCTTATTTCTATGTGTTTGGTTCTAGAGTGTTGGATGGGATTTTTTGTTAAACATATTGCACTAGTGTTGTCACATTTTAGGGGTATGGTTTCAACATTAATCCCATAATCTAAGAGTTGTTGCTTCATCCAAAGGACTTGAGCACAACAACTCCCTAAGGATATGTACTCGGCTTCGGTGGTAGATAAGGCTACAATATTTTGTTTCTTAGAGAACCAAGATATGAGCATACTACCTAAGAATTGACAAGTTCCCGAAGTACTTTTCTTATCGATTTTGCAACCCCCATAATCCGCATCCGAGTAAGCATGAAGGTTGAAGGTAGAGTCTCTATGATACCAAAGACCTAAACAAGGAGTATCTCTAAGGTATCTAAAGATTCTCTTAACGGCTATAAGGTGAGACTCTCTAGGACTAGCCTTAAACCTAGCACACAAGCAAAAACTAAATAAGATATCCGGTCTACTTGCGGTAAGGTAAAGCAAAGATCCAATCATAAAACGATAAAGCTTAGAGTCAACACACTTACCTCCTTCATCTTTGTCAAGCTTTGTAGATGAGCTCATAGGAGTGGCTTGAGGCTTTGCATTCTCCAAGCCAAACTTCTTGAGCATATCCTTTATGTATTTAAAACATGTCTTTGAAAAGAATTTAAAACATGTCTTTAAGTCCAAACATCTTGAAAATTTTGTTTTGAATGATTTCTAACTTTAGCCGATCTTTTTCAAAACATGTATGATCCGTTTTTGCACTAAAACTGTTTTCCCAGTCTCTAAGGCAAAAAGGATCGATCCCCTGGAAAAAGGGATCGATCCCTTGGTTGGCAGATTCGTTCCAATTTCTGCTTCCAGCCTCCAAGTGCAAAAGGATCGATCCCCTGGTTTATGGGATCGATCCCTTGACTGTAACGGTCATATTTTTGAAAAAGGATCGATCCCCTGGTTTATGGGATCGATCCCTCGTGTTATAAATGCTGAACCTTTTGTAGGTAACGGCTATTTTGCATCCCCAACGGCTATGACTCATCCCCAACGGCCATAAACGGCTACAAACTCAATTGGGAGTATAAAAGGGACCTCCAAGCATCAAGATTGAGCAAGAGCTTCAATTGTTACAACATTATGAGTGAAAAACTTGTCTAGAGCTTAAATCGTTCATTTCTTGCTTAGACAACACTTGTGAGCTTACATTGTTAAATTTGCTCAAGTGTTTAGGTTTTGGGTGAGTGCTTAATTGTGCAAACAAATACCTATTAGAGGGTTTGAGTTTGCTTTGTTTATCTCTTTGTAAAAGAGGGTTTTGATCAAGACTTTGGGTAGAAGCTTGATCGGTTGTAAGGGTTTCCTCCTAATCCTAGAAAAGGGGACGAATCAATTAGTGGATTGATTGTGAAATCCTTAGTGGGGAGCTAAGGTAGTGGATGTAGACCTTGGTTAGAAGGTTGAACCACTATAAATCATCGTGTCTTTATCTTTCTAGCTTCCTAAACCCTTCCACCCAAATATCCACCTCTCCACCACTTGGCGAGCAAGAACGGTTGATCGAATCGAGCCCCGTAAAACCCAACAATTGGTATCAGAGCTTGGCTCAATCGAAGGGGATTCACATCCTATTGAGAAGATCCGGTAAGCTCGATCAACATTTCACCAACCGGCTCAAATGTCGCAATCCATCAACATACCGCCTTTCTTCGACGGAGATCACTATGCCCATTGGAAGACAAAGATGAAATTCTTCTTGAAGTCAAGAGATTACAAGCTATGGGACATAGTTGAAGATGGTCCGTTCGTGCCTCAAGGAAGCAAAGCGGAATGGAGTGCCGACGATCGCAAGAAGATGGAGCTAAATTGTAGAGCCTTGCACATGCTCTTTTGTGCTTTTGGCCCAACCATCTATGAGAAGATGTCTTCTTGTGAAAGTGCCAAGGAGGTATGGGACAAGCTTGAAGTCACATACGAGGGGACTAATGAAGTCAAGGAGACCAAGATTGGGCTCCTAACCTTGGAGTATGAGAACTTCAAAATGGATCCGGAAGAGAACATTGAGAAAATGTTCGATAGATTCTCCACCATCACCAATGGTCTCAAAGGGTATGGAGAACTCATTCCGGAAGAAAAGCTTGTTCGAAAGCTCATCTACTCACTTCCCGAGTCTTGGGACTCAAAGAGGACCGCCATCATCGAAGCCAAAAATTTGAAGACTTTGAAGCTTGATGAACTCATGGGGTCTCTCCTTACTCATCAAATCATGAAGAAAAATAAAGAGGATGAGAAAAAGAGGGAAGAAATTAGAGCTATGGGAGAGAAGAAACTCAAAAGTATTGGCATCAATGTAAATGCCATGGCTCTCAAATCCTCCACAAGTCATCATGTAGATTCAAGTGAGGAGGATAGTGAAGATGAAGAGATGGTCTATCTCTTCAACAAATTTACCCGGTTCATGAAGAACAAAATGAAAAAATCCAAGCATGAATCGAGGAAGAAGATGAAGGACTCCCACAAATCCAAAAAGAAGGGATCATCTTCTAAACAAGCATATGTGGCCACATGGAGTGATGAAGACTCCACCGATAATGAAGTAGCCCACCTATGTATGATGGCCCTCAATGAGGGGGAGGTAACTTCTAACTCATCTATTTCAAATTCTTATACATTTGATGAGTTACAAGAAGCCTACGATGAATTGGTTTTTGAGTTTAAGGCCTCATTTTCGAAAAACAAAAAATTGATTTCAAAGTTAAAAATCGAAAATGATTTGCTTTCTAAAACCAATTTAGAGTTTGAAGCAAAAATCAAAGATTTTGAGATTAAAATTTTAAATTTACAAAATTTGCTTCAAACGATTGAAAAAGATCATCAAAAAGAAGTTGATGATCTTAAAAAGGAAAAAGATTTGATTTCCAAAGAGCTTGAAAAGAAAAACAATTTTGGAAAATCAAATTTTTATGTAAGACAATCTAGTGCCCCTAGATTTTTGAATGGAAAATGTTTTAGAAGTGTTTGGATCCCAAAAGGACTAACCACTTCAACTAAAAAGGATGAAATTGAAAAATGGATTCCTAAGGGGACTAAATTTTGTGCTACTAACGTTTATGGATCCAAAGCAATTTGGATACCAAAAATTACTTGATTGTCTTTTGCTAGGTGTGATGGAGAATGATCAACAAGTCAAAAATTGAGGGGGAGCTCCATGCACACAAGGAAGAACACTTGAAGAAGGAAGGCTTCACATCCTACCTTGAGTTCAAGTGTTGGTAAAAAAAAAATCTAGTTGTTTTAGCATTTATTTGTTTTATTTTTTAGTTTATTCAACTAGATGATCATAAATGTTGAACTAACATTTTTAATGATGCTTTGAGTAAGGGGGAGCCATTTTAAAACCAAATTTTTATTTAAAAAAAAAAACTTTTGCCTCCTATGTTATCTTGAACTTAATGTTTTAAATTCTTTTTGATATAACAAAAAGGGGGAGAAATGGTTTGAAAAATTGAAATTTCAAATGAATAAGGGGGAGCCTTAGTTGATTTCATATCTTTAGTCTCTTATTCATTTTTTTTTAAAAGTTAAAGCGGGAAGAATCTCAAACAATTTTTCAAGTAAGTTTTATTATATCAAAAAGGGGGAGATTGTAGAACTAATGTTTTGATATAATAATTGAAAAATGTTTTGGACTAATTTGAAAAGAATTTAAAACATGTCTTTAAGTCCAAACATCTTGAAAATTTTGTTTTGAATGATTTCTAACTTTAGCCGATCTTTTTCAAAACATGTATGATCCGTTTTTGCACTAAAACTGTTTTCCCAGTCTCTAAGGCAAAAAGGATCGATCCCCTGGAAAAAGGGATCGATCCCTTGGTTGGCAGATTCGTTCCAATTTCTGCTTCCAGCCTCCAAGTGCAAAAGGATCGATCCCCTGGTTTATGGGATCGATCCCTTGACTGTAACGGTCATATTTTTGAAAAAGGATCGATCCCCTGGTTTATGGGATCGATCCCTCGTGTTATAAATGCTGAACCTTTTGTAGGTAACGGCTATTTTGCATCCCCAACGGCTATGACTCATCCCCAACGGCCATAAACGGCTACAAACTCAATTGGGAGTATAAAAGGGACCTCCAAGCATCAAGATTGAGCAAGAGCTTCAATTGTTACAACATTATGAGTGAAAAACTTGTCTAGAGCTTAAATCGTTCATTTCTTGCTTAGACAACACTTGTGAGCTTACATTGTTAAATTTGCTCAAGTGTTTAGGTTTTGGGTGAGTGCTTAATTGTGCAAACAAATACCTATTAGAGGGTTTGAGTTTGCTTTGTTTATCTCTTTGTAAAAGAGGGTTTTGATCAAGACTTTGGGTAGAAGCTTGATCGGTTGTAAGGGTTTCCTCCTAATCCTAGAAAAGGGGACGAATCAATTAGTGGATTGATTGTGAAATCCTTAGTGGGGAGCTAAGGTAGTGGATGTAGACCTTGGTTAGAAGGTTGAACCACTATAAATCATCGTGTCTTTATCTTTCTAGCTTCCTAAACCCTTCCACCCAAATATCCACCTCTCCACCACTTGGCGAGCAAGAACGGTTGATCGAATCGAGCCCCGTAAAACCCAACACTCTCTAATCATGCTCATCTCAAATTCACCTTGCATTAACTTAGCAAACTCTTGACAATGACATTCATTAGTAGAACCAAAAATAATATCATCAACATAAATTTGAACTACTAAGATGTCATTTTTATACATTTTTATAAAAAGTGTAGTGTCCACCTTACCTTTTTCAATCAAAAAATTTGAAAGTCTTTCATACCAAGCTCTAGGAGCTTGTTTTAAACCATAAAGAGCTTTGGTAAGTTTGAAAACATGATTTGGAAATTTTGAATCTTCAAAACCCGGTGGTTGTTCCACATACACTTCTTCATTTATAAAACCATTTAAAAATGCACTTTTAACATCCATTTGAAAAGGCTTGAAATTATGATAACATGCATATGCAAGCAACATCCTAATAGCTTCCATTCTAGCTACGGGTGCATAGGTTTCATCAAAATCTATTCCCTCTTCTTGAGTGTAACCTTGTGCTAATAATCTTGCTTTATTTCTCACAATGTTACCACTCTCATCTAGCTTGTTCCTAAAGACCCATTTAGTTCCTATTGTAGATTGATTACTAGGCCTATCAACTAATGTCCAAACATTACTTCTCTCAAATTGATTTAACTCTTCTTGCATAGCCATAATCCAAAAGTCATCTTTCAATGCTTCTTTAATATTTTTAGGCTCTATGCATGAGATAAATGCAACATGATTCATTAATCTAAGAGAAGAACGAGTGGTTACCCCCTTGGATGGATCACCCAAGATTTCACCATCTTTGACATAGTTCAACTCCCTTGGGTAGCTCACTTCCTTTTCCTCAATAGCCAAGTCCTTCAAGGCTTCAAGAGGTGGATCTTGTGAGTCCTCTTCTTTTGTTGGAATCTCATCCTCCTTTGAAGTTTGTCCTCCATCAAAGGCATTTATGATTCCTACATCATCATCATCACAAGAATCCTTCCTAGGAAGGAGGTTATCATCGAATACAACATGAATGGATTCTTTTACTACTAAAGTTCTTTTGTTAAATACTCGATAGGCTTTAGAGGTTAAAGAGTAACCTATAAAAATAGATTCATCACTTTTTGCATCAAATTTACCTAAGTTGTCTTTTCCATTATTTAAAACAAAACACTTGCAACCAAAAGGGTGAAAATATCTAATGTTAGGCTTTTTAGATTTTAAAATCTCATAAGGTATTTTCTTTAAAATTGGCCTAATCATTACTCGATTTACAATATAGCAAGCGGTGTTTGTGGCTTCCGCCCAAAAATATTTAGGTAAATTGTTTTCACAAAGCATAGTCCTAGCCATTTCTTGCAAAGTTCTATTTTTCCTCTCAACTACCCCATTTTGTTGAGGAGTTCGAGGAGCCGAAAAATTATGGCTAATACCATTTTCATTTAAAAAGTCTTTAAATCCTAAATTTTGAAACTCGGTTCCATGATCACTTCTAATATGTGAAATTCTAAGTTCAAGATCATTTTGGGTTAGCTTTGAAAATGTGATGAATTTTTCCAGAGCCTCATCTTTAGTACTTAAAAATAGAACCCAAGTAAATCTAGAAAAATCATCAACAAGTACAAAAGCATAAGACTTACCACCCAAGCTCATAGTCCTAATTGGCCCAAATAAATCCATATGGATAAGTTGTAAGCATCTAGTAGTAGAAACATCATTAATGGATTTAAAGGAAGACCTATGTTGTTTACCCTTAGAGCATGCATCACAAATTTTATCATTTGTAAATTTTATCTTGGGTAAACCTCTAACTAGGTTAAGAGAGACTAGTTTTTCTAAAACACTTATGCTAGCATGTCCTAGTTTCCTATGCCACAACCATGCATCATTTTCATTTTGTGCAACTAAGCATGCATGAGATGTATGTATGTCATCTAGATGCACCATATATATGTTTCCTATGCGATGACCTATGAGCATAATATTATTAGATTTAATGTCCACAATTTTGCATCCATTTTTATCAAATAAAACATTAAATCCTTTATCACACAATTGACTTATGCTCAATAAATTGTGTTTAAGACCATCGACATATAAGACATTTTCAATAAGAATAGTAGAGTGATTACCTATGGAGCCAATACCTTTAATGTGGCCTTTGGAGTTGTCACCAAATGTTACTACTCCTCCACTTTTTGGCTTTAGATCCATGAATCTACTCTTTTCTCCGGTCATGTGCCTCGAGCATCCACTATCAAGGTACCATGAGTTTTGACTTTGTGCTTTGGCCTTGTAGCAATGCTCCCCCTACAAACAAAGATATTAAACTTTGGTTTTTGGTACCCAAATCATTTTGGGTCCATGAGTGTTAGCTCCCAAAACCTTGGTTCCCTTAGGAATCCAAGAAGACATAACAATAATATTATTAGATTTTACAAGTTCCTTAGGAACCCATACACTTCTAATCCTTTTAGCTCTACTATGTCTAGGAAAGCTACCTTGTTTGTAGTAGTTAGTCCTTTTCTTAGGTTGGTTTGTTCTAGAGGATTCACCTATCTCATGCTTGACACTACCAACATTTTTAAAGGACTTTTTGAGCTCATTTAGCTCACCCAACACCTTTTGGTGTTCACTATTACATTGAGATAAAAGATTATTAAGATCAACATTTTCATCTTGAAAGAATTTTAGTTCATCTTTTAATCCTAATATCTTTTTCTCAAATTTTGAATTAGCTTGAGTGAGTGAGTCATTTTTCTCATTTAGTTCTAAAATAATTTTCTTGTTTTTAATGATCGACTCTTTAAACTTCTCAACTAATTCATCATAGACCTCTTGTAACTCATCATATGCATCATTCAATTTATCATATGAAATATCTAAAGTAGATGAGTTAGAGGTTACCAAGGAGGAATCTTCCTCAAGTGCCATGAGGCAAAGATTAGCCACTTCTTGTTCGTCATCCTCCGATGACTCCTCATCACTCCAAGTAGCAAGCTTGGCTTTGAGCTTCTTCCTCTTCTCAAAGCCCTTCTTCTTGAGTTGAGGGCACTCCGAACGTATGTGGCCGGGTTGTTTGCACTCAAAGGAAGTGATAGGATCCCTTCCTTCTTCTTTGTTCTTGCTTTTGAAGTCCATCTTCCTTTGGATTTTGTTGAGTGTGTAAAAGTTCTATTATTTACACCCTTTTTAACCCATATTTCTGCTGCATTCAAGCATCATTTCATTGCATTTAGGTTAGTTTTCAGCAAAACATCACAAATATATAAAAGGCACAGATTCTACTAAAAATGGTTGTTTTTGGCAGGTTTCCGCCGTCGTAGACGGTGAAGGCAGGCGCAGGGCAGAGAAGCAGAAGAGCTGAACTGGACAAGCAGACAAGGAGGACGATGCTGCCATGGATATGCCGTGACAGCATGGTGACAGCAGTTTTGCGGAGAGGAAAAGCAAAGTGGACCTCGATAGATAGAGAAAATTATGCTCGTCTGTCGTGTGAAAACCATATATTTTTCCAAGCCCTGGATCAAAAGATATGTCAAGCCAAAGCTCAAGGAGAGGAAATCCCAAGAAACAAGGAAGGCGACTGAAAAGTAGGATACTTGAAGATTAAGTCTTTATTAGAATCTTACTTTTAATTAAAGTTGTAATCCTTGTTAACTTAGAATACTTGAGCCCAAAGCTTATATAAGGGCATAGATTTTAACCTAGGAGAGAATATACATCATACCCCATAACCGACAACCAAAAACCCCTCCGTCGTCTACCCGCCGTCGACATGTTCTAAAACACCCTAGGGCCACGGGTTGATTTGTAAAGTAGTTGCAAGGGTTGTTTTGTTTTAGGAATTTTCAGTTCAATAAAATAAACTTCAAGTTCTCTTATTTTGGTTATTAATATCTTGCAAGAGCATCGGAAGAGCATTGTGAGGTTATCTATTTACTTAGCATCGGGAGAGTTAAGTATACGAAAGAAATAAGAGCAAGTTCTCTAGTTTATAGTTGAACTATCTTGTGCCTAGGGATAGGGCAAGGTTAAGTGGCTAAGGAAGAATTCATACACATCGGTGTTCATCCTTCGATTCACGCCGGGAGGTATCATCAAAGACGTGATCATCGACAGACTTGGACCTAGGGATAGGCCAAGGCAGATCTGGGATTCTTGCCAAACTTGAAGTACTGAGTTGGTGTGTTTTCTACCGCGACGACCAACGGACAGCCGCCGCGACAGGTGCTGTCGGCGACGGGCGCGACGACAGAACTGGATTTCCTAAGCATTGCAATACCTGCACTATTGAGCAATTCAATACCAGCCCATTCTCTCTATCTTGATTACTTTACTTCTATTTTCTAGTACTTTTTATTATTTTCGTAACAAACTATTAAATCTCTTCTTTTCCCCTTGTGCAGATAGCGAAGGAAAGGGTTAGCCCAGTCCCTGTGGAGACGATATCCGATACTCTAGTATCACTTTATTACTTGCGACGTGTACACTTGCATTCAATTGCGATAGACTCTTTTACACGCAACAAGTTTTTGGCGCCGTTGCCGGGGACTGGCAACACACTCTTACCCTAGCTTCTGCACTTTTCTTTTATTTTTATTTTTTTATTTTTTTTAAAAAAAACTCAGGTGAAAATACAGGTTCAAGGGCATCAACATGCCAGGAAAAACCATTCGAGAGTTGATGTGGGAAAGTTCTTGCAATTACCGTAAAGATATGCTGCCAGGGCAGCAGCCGTGGCAGCAACAGGGGCAGCAAATGCCGAAGCCGCAGCAGCAAAATTTTTTATGGTACGATCAAAACCCACAAAATTTTTTATACCATAACATTTTTGCTACAGAACCCGACCTGCCCTGGCAATGTCATCATCCTCAAGAGCAGTCAAAATCCTTAGAAGACACACTACAAGCCTTCATGGCACTCACTCAAGAAGTGTCGGTTTCTATGGACGCAAGTATCGCCAAGATGGATGAACTCTTGAGCAGACCAGTCCTCATTCATGCCACAGATGAACCTGAAATCCTGAGGCAAGACGACGAGGATGCCCATGTGAAGGAATACCCAACCTATGATGAGTCTGAGCAACAACTTGCCATGGCAATGATCGAGGAGCCGGAATGGAGCAACACCGCGACAACGATGAATGAAATTCAAGAGAATGTCACGGCAGCAACCACTTCCTCGGCAGAAACTGCCGCCTCGGTAGAAACTGCCGCCTCGACAGCAACTGCCGCCTCGACAGCAACCACATCAGAGGCAAATTCTCAACCCACTACCTCGATTATGCCTGACCAAGATTTCACACATCCATCCCTGTCATGGCACTCGCATGACCACCTAGAAGAGCTACCCAATGACAATGCCTCGCCGATGGAATATGAGCAGGTAATAAACGAACCTTTTGAATCATATGAAAACTCACCAATTCCATTGCAGGTAATAGAGGAACCAAAGCCGGTGGACATAGAATCATCAAAGTCTCTACTGATGGAGATCTACGAGTGGTCAATAGAATTTAGTATAGAGAGTGACGGCACTTACCAATGTCCCATTGACCTGCAAAGTAACCTGACAACGGACTGTCAAAATAACTGGCTGCCACAGCAGCAGACACGACAGCAAGGGCTACATTCAACCACAACATTATTCAACGAAAACAAGGTAAGTTTGTGGCCGAATGTCAATTCGATTTTTGCTATTCATATATCCATGCCCTCAGAAACATTACCAAGAAGGGAGGACTTCATGGACTACAAAGGGAAGAGAAAGAAAGGAGCCCCCACCATGAGAAAAATCACCAGATGGAGGGTACAGATGGACTTCAAGAAGTACCGAAAACGACCCCTCAAGCATCAATAGAACAAGGAGTATTTTTATTACTTATTTATTATTAGGAAATAAGGTTTATTTTATTCGAATAATGTTTTTTTTATGTTTACTGTTTTTAGGAAATAAAAGAGCCAAGAAGAACAGGAGAAGTGAACTCAGACCACCACCCATCCATCAGCCCAACAAAGCCCAATATAGAGGCCTGTCGTTCCAGCTGCCGCGGCAGACACGGAAAGGACAGGCTGTCGCCAGCCTGTCACGACAGACGCGGAAACGTGTGCTCGACGCGTAACAGACGCAGAAATGCGTGTCAGACACGTCAGACATGCTAAAGCTCAACAATCGCCCCGTTATTCACGCCTGCCATTACAGCTTCAACGGGCAGCAACCTCTCTTCTATAAAACCACGTTTCATTTTCATTTTCATTCACTTCTGCTTTTCTCATTTGCTCTCCCCTTTAGTTCTCATTTGCTTTATTTTACTTTCACAACCCTTGCACTAACATGTCTTCCAGAAGAACCCGCCGCAGTGTTGCCTCAGCCTCTTCGCCAGGAGCACCCACCCCACAGTCCTTGCCGCCCCAGGGCTGTCGGCTGCCGTCGGATGACATTGCTGCCTTCGTCGCTGGTTTTTCTTCTTCCTCTGTCTGGGCTGAAAGCGAGGCAGAACCCTCTATTCGGAGGAACCTGGAGAAAGAATTCACGCCTGTCAAGAGGCAGAAAAAGATGACCAACAGAAAGCTTATGGCAAAGGCCAGCACCAGCAGCAGTAGCACTTGGGACAGTGGCAGCAACTCTGACATCCAGGTCGTAGAGCAACCAGCCCAGCCTGCCCCAAAGCCCAGAATCCGCCGCCAAATCCGCCTCAGCAGCAGCAGTGAAGACAGTGCTTAAAATTTAAGTTTCTTATTTTCTTCTTATTGCTGCCTGCCATATATATATATTTTGTGATGTACTGCCTTCATTTATTTTGCTTTTTATTTTGTCATTTGCATTGAGGGCAATGCAACCCTTGAGTTTGGGGGTGGCAACCCTCCATATTAATGGAGTCCAAGTGCATCTTAGTTAATTGTTGTGTCTTTTACTTAGTTTATTTTTTTCTCTAAAAAAAATAAAACTGAAAATTTTGGCTTAAAACTGTGAATTGAACTTACCTGTCGTGACAACTCTGTCGTGGCAGAAACTTTAGGACAGTTTAAGGAGAATGTTAGAGCCTTTCTATAGTTCTGAAAACTTAAAACACCATTGTGACTGTTATATTGCTTAGATTTCTTTTAGCCAAACTAGAATAGGAAGCTTAGCACTTGAATAGCCCCTAGAGGTGCCTAACACTGGCTCTAGGAAAGAAGTTTAGCAAAAGAGACTCAATAGCCCTAGAGGTGCCCGAAACCGGCTCTAGGAAGTTAACTAGAGGTGCCTGAAACTGGCTCTAGTAAAACTTTAACTTGAAAAATAGAGAAATCGAGTCAAAACAAAAGAAGCATGAAAATGTGCCTTCAAAAAGATAAACTTTGGCATAAAAATTCAAGTTAAGAGTTGAAATATTCTAGTGAAACTAAGAGAGTCTTAGCATATAACTGTTCACAAGCATGCACACACTGCACGAGGACTATAGGGAGATTCCGGACAGATCCTAAATTATCCGACAGGTTGCTTCCGCCACAGGGAACGAACGACGTGTAAGGGAAAGTTCACTGTTTGAAAGCCAAAACAAAAATTTTTCATTTTTCTTTTAGGTCTTAGTTGCTTGAGGACAAGCAAAAACTTGAGTTTGGGGGTGTGTTGAGTGTGTAAAAGTTCTATTATTTACACCCTTTTTAACCCATATTTATGTTGCATTCAAGCATCATTTCATTGCATTTAGGTTAGTTTTCAGCAAAACATCACAAATATATAAAAGGCACAGATTCTACTAAAAATGGCTGTTTTTGGCAGGTTTCCGCCGTCTTAGACGGTGAAGGCAGGCGCAGGGCAGAGAAGCAGAAGAGCTGAACTGGACAAGCAGACAAGGAGGACGATGCTGCCATGGATCTGCCGTGACAGCATGGTGACAGCAGTTTTGCGGAGAGGAAAAGCAAAGTGGACCTCGATAGATAGAGAAAATTATGCTCGTCTGTCGTGTGAAAACCATATATTTTTCCAAGCCCCGGATCAAAAGATATGTCAAGCCAAAGCTCAAGGAGAGGAAATCCCAAGAAACAAGGAAGGCGGCTGAAAAGTAGGATACTTGAAGATTAAGTCTTTATTAGAATCTTACTTTTAATTAAAGTTGTAATCCTTGTTAACTTAGAATACTTGAGCCCAAAGCTTATATAAGGGCATAGATTTTAACCTAGGAGAGAATATACATCATACCCCATAACCGACAACCAAAAACCCCTCCGTCGTCTACCCGCCGTCGACATGTTCTAAAACCCCCCTAGGGCCACGGGTTGATTTGTAAAGTAGTTGCAAGGGTTGTTTTGTTTTAGGAATTTTCAGTTCAATAAAATAAACTTCAAGTTCTCTTATTTTGGTTATTAATATCTTGCAAGAGCATCGGGAGAGCATTGTGAGGTTATCTATTTACTTAGCATCGGGAGAGTTAAGTATACGAAAGAAATAAGAGCAAGTTCTCTAGTTTATAGTTGAACTATCTTGTGCCTAGGGATAGGGCAAGGTTAAGTGGCCAAGGAAGAATTCATACACATCGGTGTTCATCCTTCGATTCACGCCGGGAGGTATCATCAAAGACGTGATCATCGACAGACTTGGACCTAGGGATAGGCCAAGGCAGATCTGGGATTCTTGCCAAACTTGAAGTACTGAGTTGGTGTGTTTGCTGCCGCGACGACCAACGGACAGCCGCCGCGACAGGTGCTGTCGGCGACGGGCGCGACGACAGAACTGGATTTCCTAAGCATTGCAATACCTGCACTATTGAGCAATTCAATACCAGCCCATTCTCTCTATCTTGATTACTTTACTTCTATTTTCTAGTACTTTTTATTATTTTCGTAACAAACTATTAAATCTCTTCTTTTCCCCTTGTGCAGATAGCGAAGGAAAGGGTTAGCCCAGTCCCTGTGGAGACGATATCCGATACTCTAGTATCACTTTATTACTTGCGACGTGTACACTTGCACTCAATTGCGATAGACTCTTTTACACGCAACAAGTTTTTTCTTCCCCGGTTGGACCTCATAAAACGTGAGAATCGTTTGGCTATCATAGCCAATTCTTCGAGTTCATCCTCCTCACTAGACGAGCTCTCTTCATGTTGTGAAGCTTTAGCTTTGAGAGCTATACCCATCTTCTTCTTCTTCTCAACCTCAAGCTTCTCTACCCTTTTCTCTTCTTTCTTCTTTTCTTCTTCCCTTCCTTGCTTCATGATCTCATGAGTAAGGAGAGAACCCACAAGCTCATCAAGCTTCAAAGTTTTCAAATTCTTTGCTTCAATGATAGCGGTTCTCTTCCCATCCCAAGACTCGGGAAGTGAATAGAGTAGCTTCCGGACAAGCTTGTCTTCCGGTATGATCTCTCCAAAGCCCTTTAGCCTATTGACAATCGTGGAGAAACGATCAAACATCTTTGACACCGTCTCATCGGGCTCTATCTTGAAGTTTTCATAACTAAGATTGAGAATTCCAATCTTAGTTTCTTTAACATCGTTGGTGCCTTCATAAGTAGTCTCGAGAGTGTCCCACACTTCTTTGGCACTTTCGATGGATGAGACCTTTGAATAGATGTCCGGACCGAAAGAACAAAATAGCATGTGGAGAGCTTTATCATTGACTTGAATCTTTTTCCTCTCCTCTTCACTCATCTCCACTTTCTTCTTCAAAACCATCTTGCCTTCACTATCTTGCTTCAATGGAATGTATGGCCCATCTTCAATGACATCCCACACTAGATAATCATTTGACTTGATGAAGAGACGCATTCTATTCTTCCAAAAAGAATAGTTATCACCGTTGAAGAAAGGAGGCTTTGTAGTGGATTGTGACTCGTACATGCCCGAACCGGAGGTTGAAGCCATCTCTTGATATATGTCTATCACACTCTGTAACCCCCTCGTCCCGGTCTGGCCGGATGACCGGTCCGAGTGAGCTACACGGGGAAAACCGAGTGAAAACTCCCTAAGGAACCCTCCCTCGGTTAGCAACCCTATTTTTTTTCATTTTAAATCTTGTCTAGATGAGAGTTACATCCTAAGTGATCATACAGCGGAACAACATTTACGAAGCAATCAAACGAACCCAAACTAACATTTAAAAGCCCATTTTAAACCTTAAACTGCAGGCGGTATCGATACCCTTAAGGGGTGTATCGATACCCCTTGACTAGGTCAACAGGGTTTGGTCAACCCGTGGAGACTGTATCGATACCCCAAGGAGTGTATCGATACCCTCCCCAAAAGTTGACTTCCCATGGTCAACGCCAAGATAACGGTATCGATACCCTTAGAGGCCAGTATCGATATCGAAATTGACAGTGGCTCCAGTGACCAAAAAGGTATCGATACTCTCCCTCGAGTATCGATACTCGAGGCCTGAAACCAAAAGGCAGTATCGATACCAGACCAACGGTATCGATACCCCAGCTACGAATCTGCAGGTTTGAGCTGATATAGGGCACAAGGAGGCCCCTAAATCCCTTTAAAACCTCAACCAACACACTATCATCAACCCTAAGGCAAACCAACCATAAAAGCATGCTTTCACAAGAACCAAAGGGCATTAAACAACACAAAGAGGTACACATATAATCAAGCAACTTAAGCATTCCAACACAATCTAAGCATCCATACATGGCATCACAAAGGGCAATTTAACATATAATGTCAAACATAGAACTCCAAGGCTTAAAAAGGTGCATGATAAGCTTAAAGAGGTTTGCACTAAAACAAGGCAACCTAGCATCTAAAACATGCTATCACACACAACATCCATCATAGCATACCATGCTTACAAACCATAATCAACCAAAATCAACACATGTAAATGAGTCATACAAGCTCATACACAACCCTTGCCACATTGCTAACTAATACAAAATCACCACCGTACTTGAGTCACAAGCTTGGAAGCCCCTCTTGCCTTGCCTCGAGCTAACACCACGCTAATGATCTGCATTGTTGAACATTGAGAGCGTAAGCTATAAGCTTAGTGAGGGTGCTCTAAAACGAAAAACATCAACAATGCAGGGTTCAAGCATGTAATCCTAATCTCACACATATCAAGCATTGCATATAATCAAGTAGACCTAGCTAGTCTTTCAAGTGGCATATATGGTCTCTCAATCCTAGCAAGATTACACATCAATATCAATTATCATGTACAATACCATATGTCAAAACCACATATCACCATCATATAGCACATTACATAAACAAGTTTAATTGGCCACTTTAATTACCCCGATTGTGCGGATTTAAACCTCAACAACACTTTACCTCGGTGGGATTACACTCATCACCGGACCTTGCATGTGCGGGATTCCACTCATCGCCACATGCCCTACGGATGGGATTCCACTCATCATCTCGTAGAAATAAATAAAAGATTCCGGTGGAATGTTACATCACCGTACTCCTCCTTGATGACTTAACGCCATCAAGGCCACGTACGTTTTGACTCAATTTGTGTGCACACTATCCTAATGATCGATCATTTACAACCGGTAATTATTTAGTGCCAATTATCATAACCATGATTTATATATATCATCAACCACAATCCATGCTCATCACACATATACACATCTCATGAATATACATGCACCAACCAACCGAAATCACAAGAGCATAGCTAAATAGCACAATAGCATTTATGGATATCAAAGGTTAAGCTATCAACTTGAATTGAAATAGAAGTGGCCTACCAAGCACACTTTACACACACTGCACATACTCGAACCAAACTTTGAAACAAGTTAAGACCACTCACCGCCCTTCCTTAGCAACTCGAAACAATCCTCTTATGCACCCGGATTCGGTCCCAAAGCCTCTTCAACGCTTCCTCTTGATTCTAGCCAAACAAAATATACACATTACTTCTCAACTCAATGCTAACTCAACTATCAACTTACTTTGCAAACACAACTCCAATTTCCACAATTTCCCAAGCCACATAACATCTCAAAGCCCAATTTTCGGACCCCAACAACCATTGGCTGAAATACCCATTTCTAAGCATCCAAATGACTTCCAAACCATCCCAAATCACCCTCCTAACATAGGTAGACTATCAGCCCTTTAATTTCAACATAAAACCCACCAAAAACTCAAGTTTTAATACTTTAAAATCTACCTCAAGAACAAGCTACGAATTTTCACCCAAATTCAACCAATTTGATATATGTTACTCATTATAACATGATTAACTAAAACCCCAACTCAATTTATCAAAACCAATTAGAAAACCCCTTAAAAATTCAAACTTTAATATAAACCCTAATTTTCAAAACCCCATATTTTTGAAATCTAAGACAAAGGATAGATAGAGATTGAAGAGGAGATTAAGAAAACGTAATTACCTCTTAAAACGGGGTTGAAATCAAGTGGTAGGATCAATGGAATAGTGACCAAGCTTGAGAGGTTTTAGAAATGGTGTTTTCCCTCTTTTAACGTTGGAAGAAGATGAAAAGAGAGGATGCCAACTTTTGGTTTAAAGTTGTCTAGCTTTTTAAAGACTTTAGGGTCAAATTACCTCATAAGCCCTCCCCTTTCTACTAAAGTTCAATTAGGTCATTATTTGAAGTTGAAATGTTTTAATTAAGTTTTATTTGACTCGAACCAATACCCGGCTAACTCCTAGGCCCAAAACACGGGTGTTACAACTCTCTCCCACTTAAGGAATTTCGTCCCCGAAATTACCTGACTGAAAGAGATACGGAAACTGCTTTTCCATATCCTCCTTCCTCTCCCAAGTGGCCTCGTCCACACCTCTACGTCGCCACCGCACCTTTACTAACTCAATCGATCTACCCCTCAACACCTTACTGTCAGAAGCTAAGATCTCCACTGGCTCTTCTTCATAAGTCAAATCCGGATTCAATTCAATTTCTTCTACGGGGATAACATGTGATGGATCAGACCTATACTTACGAAGCATCGATACATGGAACACATCGTGTATCTTCTCTAACTCGGATGGCAAACGCAACTGATAAGCAACGGGACCAACCCTCTTCACAATCTCATACGGTCCTATGTACCTCGGACTCAATTTCCCCTTTCGGCCAAATCTCACCACTTTCTTCCACGGTGATACTTTTAAGAATACCTTCTCACCCACTGAGAACTCAACTTCCTTCCTCTTCAAATCGGCATAGGACTTCTGCCTATCCGAAGCAGCCTTCAAACGGTCGCAAATCAATTTTACCTTGTCGGTTGTCCCCTTGAGCAAATCCGGCATAGGTAACAGTTTCTGTCCTACCTCGGCCCAACACACTGGAGTTCTACACTTCCGGCCATACAAGGCCTCATATGGAGCCATCTGGATGCTCGACTGAAAACTGTTATTGTACGCAAACTCCACTAGAGGCAAATGCTTCTCCCAAGTACCCTGGAAGTCAATGATACAACAACGCAACATGTCCTCCAAAATCTGAATAACCCTCTCCGACTGACCATCTGACTGAGGATGATAAGAAGTGCTGAAGTTCAAACGGGTACCCAAAGCTGTATGCAGACTCTCCCAAAATCTAGAAGTAAACCGAGGATCCCTATATGACACAATGGACTTCGGCACACCATGTAGTCTGACAATCTCACCAATGTACAAATTGCCCAATCTATCTAAGGTGTAAGTAGTGTTGACAGCCAAGAAGTGAGCACACTTTGTAAATCGATCCACTATCACCCAAACCGAGTTCTTCTTCGTAGGAGTCAAAGGCAAACCCGAAACAAAATCCATGGTGATGTTCTCCCACTTCCATTCCCGAATTCTCAACGGCTGTAACAAACCTGAGGGAACCTGATGTTCTGCCTTCACTCTTTGACACACTAGGCACTTACTCACAAAGTCGGCTACATCTCTCTTCAAGCCAACCCAAAAGTACTCATTCTTCAAATCATGGTACATCTTCGTACTTCCCGGATGCATAGCAAACGGACTACTGTGGGCTTCAGTCAAGATCGTACGTCTCAAATCACTGTCTTCAGGCACAACTATTCTGTCTTTGTAACATAAAACCCTATCGGAACTGAAACTGTAGTCTGAAGATCTACCCTCGGCTATATCTTGCACGTGAGGTGCCAAAGATCTATCTAAGAGCTGTTTCTCTCTAATCATCTGACCTAGAGTAGGTCTAACCTGAAGCTCGGCTACTAAGCCACCATCTCCGGACAAACTCAATCTAGCAAACATAGCTCTCAAGTCCACGGCCACCTTCCTACTCAATGCATCGGCCACTACATTGGCCTTACCCGGATGGTACTCAATAGTAAGATCGTAGTCCTTTAGTAGCTCTAACCACCTACGCTGTCTGAGATTCAAATCTCGCTGAGTCATAATGTACTTCAAGCTCTTGTGGTCGGTGTATACTGTACATTTCTCACCATACAAATAATGCCTCCAAATCTTCAGAGCAAACACAACTGCAGCTAACTCTATGTCATGGGTCGGATAGTTGCGCTCATGGGTCTTGAGGCATAAGCCACTACTCTCTTGTCTTGCATAAGGACACATCCTAGCCCTACATACGAAGCATCACTGTAGACTACATAGTCCTTCCCGGACTCAGGCTGTATCAAGATTGGTGCTTGGGTCAAAGCTGTTGCGTGTAAAATAGTCTATCGCAATTGTAGTGCAAGTGTACACGACGCAAGTAGTAAAGTGATACGAAGTATCGGATATCGTCTCCACAGGGATTGGACTAATGACTTCACCTTGTTTACTGCACGAAAGTAAAGGAAATAATTAAGAGTTGTCACGAGAATAATAAGGTAAAAACGTAAAATAAAGGATTGAGAAATCAAGATAGAGAGAATGGGCTGGTATTGAGTTGCTCAGTAGTGCAGGTATTGAACTGCTTAGGATTTCCAGTTCTGTCGTCGCGCCCGTCGCCGACAGCACCTGTCGCGGCGGCTGTCCGTTAGCTGTCGCGGCAGCGAACACTAACTCCGTACTTCAAGCTTGGCAAGAATCCCAGATCTGCCTTGCCCTATCCCTAGGCACAAGTCTGTCGATGATCATGTCTTTGATGATACCTCCCGGCGTGAATCAAAGGATGAACACCGATGTGTATGAATTCTTCCTTAGCCACTTAACCTCGCCCTATCCCTAGGCACGAGATGGTTCAACTATAAACTAGAGAACGCGCTCTTATCTCTTTTGTATACTTAACTCTCCCGATGCTAAGTAAATGGATAACCTCACAATGCTCTCCCGATGCTCTTGCAAGATATTAAAACCAAGATAAAAGAACTTGAAGTTTATTTTATTGAACTTGAAAAATCCTAAAACAAAGCAACCCTTGCAACTACTTTACAAAACAACCCGTAGCCCTAGGGTGAATTTAGAACATGTCGGTGATGGGTGGACGGCAGGGGTTTGGTTTCGGTTATGGGGTAATCGGTTATGCCCTAGGTTTAATCTATGCCCTTATATAAGCTTTGGGCTCAAGTTATCTAAGGTAACAAGGATTACAACTTTAATTAAAAGTAAGATTCTAATAAAGACTAAATATCTAAAGTCTCCTACTTTCCAGCCGCATCCTTGTTTCTAGGAATTTCTTCTCCTTGAGCTTTGGCTTGACATATCTTTTGATCCGGGGCTTGGAAAAATATTTGGCTTCCACACGACAGACGAGCAGATTTTTCTCTATCTATCGAGATCCACTTTACTTTCCCTCTTCATAAGTCTGCTGTCACCTTGCTGTCACGACAGGTCCATGACAGGTTCGTCTTCTTCGGCTGCTTGTCCAGTTCAGCTCTTCTGCTTATCTGCCCTGCGCCTGCCTTCATCGTCAACCATGGCAGTTACCTGCAAAATACGCCATCTTTTAGTAGAATCCGTGCCTTTTATATAATTGTGATGTTTTATTGAAAACTAACCTAAATGCAATGCAATGATGCTTGAATGCAGCAGAAATATGGGTTAAAAAGGGTGTAAATAATAGAACTTTTACACACTCAACAAAAGCTTCTTTCAATTTTTCAAAGGCTCTCTGTCTTGCATCTGTCCACTCAAACTGAACACTCTTCTGAAGTAACTGTGTCAATGTAGCGGCTAATTTAGAGAAACCCTTTACAAACCTCCTATAGTATCCGACTAAACCTAGGAAGCTACGTACCTCTGTCACAGACTTTGGTTGCTTCCACTCAACAATGGCTTCAATCTTCTTCGGGTCGACTCTAATGCCTTCAGCTGACACTACATGTCCTAAGAAGACTACCTCTCGGATCCAGAATTCACACTTGCTGAGCTTCGCATACAACTGATGATCTAGCAAAGTCTTCAAAACAAGTCTCAAGTGTCGGTCGTGGTCTTCTTCAGTTCGCGAGTACACCAAAATGTCATCAATAAATACAACTACAAACTGATCTAGATACTGATGAAAATCCTATTCATCATGTCCATGAAAGCTGCCGGTGCATTAGTCAACCCAAACGGCATGACTAAAAACTCATAGTGACCGTATCTAGTCCTAAAGGCCGTCTTCGGTACATCAACCTCTCTAACCTTTAACTGGTAGTAACCTGATCTCAAATCAATCTTTGAAAAGACAGCTGCCCCTCTCAACTGATCAAACAGGTCATCAATTCTAGGCAACGGGTATTTGTTCTTCACTGTCAACTGATTCAACTGTCTATAATCTATACACATTCTCATGCTTCCATCTTTCTTTTTCACAAACAACACTGGTGCACCCCAAGGTGAAGAACTAGGTCGAATAAAACCTCTATCTGTCAATTCTTGCAACTGAGTCTTCAACTCTTTCAATTCATTCAGTGCCATACGATACGGAGAAATCGAAACAGGAGCTGAATTAGAATAAGTCTCAATGCTGAACTCTACCTCTCTATCCGGTGGTAGCCTTGGCAATTCTTCCGGAAACACACTAGGAAAATCACATACTGTCCGGATGTCCTGAGGTCTAACCTCACTCATGTTAGGGTTCATCACATACGCTAAGTATGCTTCACACCCTAACTCAACTAATCTCTTAGCCTCTAATACTGAAACCACATTGGATAAGAACTTCACATTCTCACCCACCACAACAATTTCATAATCATCTGTGAGCTTCAAAGAAATCTGCTTAGTTTCAAAATCTATCCTAGCCCTATGCTCCGTGAGCCAATCCATACCCAGAATCACATCAAAACCATAGAAAGGAAGTTCCATCATATCCACTGGGAACACATGTCCCTGAACCATCAACGGACACCTTCGGTACATCTTCCTAACTACTACCGTGTCCCCAAAGGAACTAGTAACACTAACTCCTACCTCTAACAACTCACAAGGCAAATTCAAAGACTGTGCATGCTCACTCAATATGTAGGAATGTGTAGACCCAGAGTCAATCAAAGAAAGCAAACCCAAAGACTGTATCGAGAAGTTACCTGCGATCACATCGGTGTCATGCTGCTCCCCGCGCTGAGCGTAAACCCTAGCCTGTCCTCCGCCCTCCGGCTGGACTGCAACTACATGAGCTAAGTTTCTCTGACCATCGTTCCTCGGCTGGAGATTACCTCTATCGCGCCCGCGGCCTCTCTGAAAGTCGTTGGCTCTAGCAGGAGCCTGAGCTGGTGCCTGTCCCACCTGATGTGGACAGTCACGTCTAATGTGGTCTCTAGCACCACAACTCCAACAAGAGTGATAATTTCCCCAACACTCTCCGGTGTGGTTCCTCCCGCAAGTAGCACATGTGGGCAACTTCCCACCAGCTCTCTGACCCTGGTGGCCCCTACCGTGGTTACCGCCACCACGCCTATGATCATACTGATGCCTATTGTCTCGATGCCTCTTGGCATCACCTCTATCGAAGTTGCTGGACCTCTTACCCGAACTAGATCCACCTGACCGCCTGGTCAAACTCAAACTGTGCTCCAAGTCCTTGGCCCTCGAGACCAAGACATCAAAATCTGTGTAATCTGAAGCTAGAGTATAAGTCTTGATTTCTTCATTCATCCCATAACGGAAACGGTTACAACGCTCCACCTCAGTAGGTACAAGCTCGGGTGCATACTGACTCAGTCTAACAAATCTGATCTCATAATCGGTCACAGACATACTCCCCTGAAGCAATGCCATAAACTCTCTCTTACTCTCATCGAGGTATCGCGGACCCAAATACTTCTTCCGGAATGCTGTCTCAAAGAACTCCCACGTAATCTCGGCCTCATACATCCCTGAAGTAACGGTGACCCACCAGGTGTAGGCATCACCCTGAAGCAAAGACTCAACGCATCCCAACTTGCGCTCACCAGTGCATCTCATCTGAGCAAGGATACGGACGGTCTTCTCAAACCATAACTCTGATCGCTCTGGAGTAGCACCTCTAAACTCTTCGGCCCCAAGGCCCCGAAGTCTCTCTAATGGCAACCCGGTGCCCTCACCCTGATGATGAGCTGCCTGACCTCCAACTACAGCAGCCTGAAATGCTCCGGCTATTGCCTGAACCAACGGAGCTAAGTCTATCCCGGCCGGTCCTTGGCCACCCTGGCCACCTTGGCCTCCTTGTGGTCCATCTCCTTCGGCCCCAGCCTCACCTCCCGCTCCCGGTGGAGGAGGTGGTGGTGGAGGTGGTGGAGGAGCTCCAACTCCAACCACAGGCTCTCCTACTTGAGCCTCAACTCTAACTACCGGCTCTACTCCCGGAGCCTCTGCCCGTGGTTCCGGTCGAACCATCCTAGGCCACCCACGTGGTCTCATGGTTCAACTAGCAAGGTAAACTACAACAAGAAACAGATAAGGATTACGTTAGTCAAGGCAAAGGTCCAATAGTGCTCAAGTACTCCTCTTTCCAAAAATCCTTTTAAATTAAGTAATAGTAGCAATGGGCACACACTCACACCAGACACGACAATTCATGCTTCAAAATAGCATACAATCAAGCAAGTATTCAAGGATTCATGGCAAACATGCATCGAACATCATAAGCATCTAACGCATTAAGCTTACCTCACTTACCTGCCCGAGGTCTCGGTAACCTCAGGCTCTGATACCAACAAATGTAACCCCCTCGTCCCGGTCTGGCCGGATGACCGGTCCGAGTGAGCTATACGGGGAAAACTGAGTGAAAACTCCCTAAGGAACCCTCCCTCGGTTAGCAACCCTATTTTTTCATTTTAAATCTTGTCTAGATGAGAGTTACATCCTAAGTGATCATACAGCGGAACAACATTTACGAAGCAATCAAACGAACCCAAACTAACATTTAAAAGCCCATTTTAAACCTTAAACTGCAGGCGGTATCGATACCCTTAAGGGGTGTATCGATACCCCTTAACTAGGTCAACAGGGTTTGGTCAACCCGTGGAGACCGTATCGATACCCCAAGGAGTGTATCGATACCCTCCCCAAAAGTTGACTTCCCATGGTCAACGCCAAGATAACGGTATCGATACCCTTAGAGGCCAGTATCGATACCGAAATTGACAGTGGCTCCAGTGACCAAAAAGGTATCGATACTCTCCCTCGAGTATCGATACTCGAGGCCTGAAACCAAAAGGCAGTATCGATACCAGACCAACGGTATCAATACCCCAGCTACGAATCTGCAGGTTTGAGCTGATATAGGGCACAAGGAGGCCCCTAAATCCCTCTAAAACCTCAACCAACACACTATCATCAACCCTAAGGCAAACCAACCATAAAAGCATGCTTTCACAAGAACCAAAGGGCATTAAACAACACAAAGAGGTACACATATAATCAAGCAACTTAAGCATTCCAACACAATCTAAGCATCCATACATGGCATCACAAAGGGCAATTTAACATATAATGTCAAACATAGAACTCCAAGGCTTAAAAAGGTGCATGATAAGCTTAAAGAGGTTTGCACTAAAACAAGGCAACCTAGCATCTAAAACATGCTATCACACACAACATCCATCATAGCATACCATGCTTACAAACCATAATCAACCAAAATCAACACATGTAAATGAGTCATACAAGCTCATACACAACCCTTGCCACATTGCTAACTAATACAAAATCACCACCGTACTTGAGTCACAAGCTTGGAAGCCCCTCTTGCCTTGCCTCGAGCTAACACCACGCTAATGATCTGCATTGTTGAACATTGAGAGCGTAAGCTATAAGCTTAGTGAGGGTGCTCTAAAACGAAAAACATCAACAATGCAGGGTTCAAGCATGTAATCCTAATCTCATACATATCAATCATTGCATATAATCAAGTAGACCTAGCTAGTCTTTCAAGTGGCATATATGGTCTCTCAATCCTAGCAAGATTACACATCAATATCAATTATCATGTACAATACCATATGTCAAAACCACATATCACCATCATATATCACATTACATAAACAAGTTTAATTAGCCACTTTAATTACCCCGATTGTGCAGATTTAAACCTCAACAACAGTTTACCTCGGTGGGATTACACTCATCACCGGACCTTGCATGTGCGGGATTCCACTCATCGCCACATGCCCTACGGATGGGATTCCACTCATCATCCCGTAGAAATAAATAAAAGCTTCCGGTGGAATGTTACATCACCGTACTCCTCCTTGATGACTTAACGCCATCAAGGCCACGTACGTTTTGACTCAATTTGTGTGCACACTATCCTAATGATCGATCATTTACAACCGGTAATTATTTAGTGCCAATTATCATAACCATGATTTATATATATCATCAACCACAATCCATGCTCATCACACATATACACATCTCATGAATATACATGCACCAACCAACCGAAATCACAAGAGCATAGCTAAATAGCACAATAGCATTTATGGATATCAAAGGTTAAGCTATCAACTTGAATTGAAATAGAAGTGGCCTACCAAGCACACTTTACACACACTACACATACTCGAACTAAACTTTGAAACAAGTTAAGACCACTCACCGCCCTTCCTTAGCAACTCGAAACAATCCTCTTATGCACCCGGATTCGGTCCCAAAGCCTCTTCAACGCTTCCTCTTGATTCTAGCCAAACAAAACATACACATTACTTCTCAACTCAATGCTAACTCAACTATCAACTTACTTTGCAAACACAACTCCAATTTCCACAATTTCCCAAGCCACATAACATCTCAAAGCCCAATTTTCGGACCCCAACAACCATTGGCTGAAATACCCATTTCTAAGCATCCAAATGACTTCCAAACCATCCCAAATCACCCTCCTAACATAGGTAGACTATCAGCCCTTTAATTTCAACATAAAACCCACAAAAAACTCAAGTTTTAATACTTTAAAATCTACCTCAAGAACAAGCTACAAATTTTCACCCAAATTCAACCAATTTGATATATGTTACTCATTATAATATGATTAACTAAAACCCCAACTCAATTTATCAAAACCAATTAGAAAATCCCTTAAAAATTCAAACTTTAATATAAACCCTAATTTTCAAAACCCCATATTTTTGAAATCTAAGACAAAGGATAGATAGAGATTGAAGAGGAGATTAAGAAAACGTAATTACCTCTTAAAACGGGGTTGAAATCAAGTGGTAGGATCAATGGAATAGTGACCAAGCTTGAGAGGTTTTAGAAATGGTGTTTTCCCTCTTTTAACGTTGGAAGAAGATGAAAAGAGAGGATGACAACTTTTGGTTTAAAGTTGTCTAGCTTTTTAAAGACTTTAGGGTCAAATTACCTCATAAGTCCTCCCCTTTCTACTAAAGTTCAATTAGGTCATTATTTGAAGTTGAAATGTTTTAATTAAGTTTTATTTGACTCGAACCAATACCCGGCTAACTCCTAGGCTCAAAACACGGGTGTTACACACTCTTCCAAGGAACTCCTCTTGTGGTTGTTAATCCTCAAAGAGGTAGGCTCTGATATCAATTGTTGAGTGGATCGAAAGATCGATATGAACCAAGAGGGGGGGTGAATTGGAAATTTAAAGTTTGTATGGTGGAAATTTGCAAATAAAAAGATTGACAAGGGATTTTAGAGTGGTTCAAGTTCTCCAAATGAACTCTACATCCACTACCTTAGCTTCACTAAGGATTTGCAACAATTCCACTAATTGCTCTTCCCCTTTTCTAGACTAAGGAGGTAACCTTTACAATTTCGGTTGAATTTTCTACCCAAAATTCAACCCAATCCTCACAACAAGAGAACAAAGAAATTTGTGGGCTAATGAAGTATCTCTCAATACAAATGATAGCCCAATTACAAGCACTCAACCCAATTGAACAAGATATGAATGAAAATTACAATTGAGGTTTCTAGACAAATAAGAATTTTGGCACAATTGCTTGGGTTTGATGAATAGATGTTTTCTTGAAGATCAATAGTTGTTGCTGATGCTTTTTGATGTCTCTTTTATACCTCATCATTGATTTCTAGCCGTTTGGGTGGTTGGGAACATAAATGGAGCCGTTGGAACCCTATCTTACCACCATAAATGCACTTCTGCAGCTACCAGTATCGGTACGCGGGAAGGTGTATCGGTACCTGTCTCAGAAAAGAAAGAGTCGTTGTGTGCAATAAATAGGGGGTATCGATACGCGCGTAAGCGTATCGGTACTGGGTATCGAAACGGGGGTTTGTCGTATCGATACCTTTTTCTCAACTTAGCTCACTGTCGATATCCGTATCGATACGGGGGTTAGGCATATCGACACGGGTCAACGACCTTTTAAAGTTTGGTTACCAACCAACTGACACCAACGGTCATATTTTTAAACCGACTTAGTATTTAAAAATTATAAAGCCCGTATCGATACGAGGGTTTGCCGTATCGGTACGCTATTCAAACTCTTTGAATTTTAACACAGGGGCGTATCGATACGAGGGTTTTCCGTATCGATACGTGTTCCGACAGTAACCAAGTTTGGCAAAAAGGTATCGATACGCTTGGTAGTGTATCGATACACCTGAACGATTTTCAATGGTTTTACCTTGGAACACTTAGAAAATATTTTGAGTTTGAGTTTTACAAATCAGTTTTAAAGTGTTGGTGTTTTAAAACTTATTAAGGGACTTATAAAAACAATTTTAAATTTTTCAAATTGATCCTTAAGGATCTAGTTATATCAAAATCAAACATAGGTTTTACACAAATTAAGTTCAAAAATTTTGTATGTTCTTAATTAAATCTCTCTCATAACTTTTAAAAGTTTCCATTAAGTCTCTCAAAATTCAAAAATTTTAGTTAGACCCTAACTTTTTTGAAAAATGTAAATTGAACCCTTTAAGATTATTAAAATTTTAATTTAAACCTTTATTTTTTTTTAAGTTTTAAAATACCCCCAAACTCTATCATCAGCTTCCACCACTGCATAGTTATTACTATACTAATCAGCAGAATTTTATAAATGGGGAAAAGTACAACTTTTAAAAGGTTGAAGCTAAAATTAAGACTAAAGTTTTCCCTTGGTGTAGGGTTCAAGGGGCGACTTCTGTTCCAAGTTCACCCTTGAGCTCATAATACCCCATCTCTGTAAGAATTTGTTTACATTGAGGTACAGCTTCCTTCTTCTTGAACCCAAGATTGTTGGCGTAGCGAGCGTCACCGCTGACACCGTCAGCCGCGGTGAGGACAACCCTGGCTTTCCTCCACGCCTCCGTTGGTTCATTGCAATCCTCCCTCGGACTCTTCACCAGGTTGACATCGCAGTCGGAATCCTCGTAATCACCCGTCACTTCGATCTTGTACTCTCCCGTCGAGCTCGTCGATATATCCGGGCTCTTAAATGTAGATACATCATTGGTACGGTTTTTACATTCCAGATTCACAATTGCACCTGCCAATTATAATATACCAATTTTGAAATATAAGAAGATAACCAGATTGTAGTGGTTCGATTATGCATAGCATACCACTTATGGGTTCGCTGATCTTGGTCTCGAATTCAACACGGCATGTGTCGCAGTAAACGCGGCCTATGACGGTGTACTTGCTTTGTTTAGCGGCACCTGCGCCATAGGTGAAGCCGAGGCAGGACGAAACACAAACGGCGAAGACAATGAGGGCGAATTCAGAAGGTTTTGTCATTTCTTTCTACTTGTTCTTGTTTGATCTTTTTTCGGATATCAAGGCTCGAATTTATGGGTTATTTTGGGCTTATGGTTGTTATCCAAAAGTTCTATTTTTAAGGGTTGTGTTTGGTTGGTTGGGGGAGAAGGAGACTCCTTCCTCTTTAATTGTTTGGACTATGTTTAGGAAAACTTATTATCTATCAAAAGATGATTAAGAAACAAATACATAATAACAAGAATTTTCGTACTATTATAGGAGAAACTTCAAGGGAAGGAATGAGTGTTTCTAGTGGGTTTAGAACCATAGCCTAAGGAAATGTGAGGGAATAAAGATGAGTAGCTTGGCCAACCGGCCAAATACACTTGCTCTTCACTTAATTTTTTTTACCCCAATGAATGAGTAATTATAATTATGAAATATTGGTAAAATATAAACATGAAAAAAATGAGCGATTAAAATGTTTTGATACACAAGTTTTTGTTAACTTTAGTTTATACAAGATTATCAATTTTAAGGTTTACTGGTTTAGTTTATGGCCTAGAATTTAGCGTTTATGTTTTAGAGTTTAGAATTTAGGATTTATGGTTGAAATTTAGAGTTTATGGTTTAGAGTTTAGAATTTAAAGTTTAAGGTACATAGTTTAGGGTTGTAGGGCTTGTAAGATTTATATTTAAAATTTTATAGTTTAAATAGGAAAATTTGTGTAAAAAAATTACACAATTTGTTCAAAATACATTCCCTTTTATCTTGTATGGGTTAGATATTTATTTATTTATCATTTTTGGCTCGGTATGTATGTAAATGATGCTCTTGTATAAATAGTATATCAATGATCAAATTATAGAATGGGTAAGATTAAATGTGTTAATATCAATTCTTAATGAAGGAGTGACAAAATTAATAAATATTTATAACATTAGTCATAAAAATAAAAGTTTTAAAATTTGGACGACCAAAATAACAAAACCCTGGTAATTGGTGACTACCAATATAATTTATCTTTGGATTAATATTTATGAAATACAAATAACTAGAAATTAATCAAAGGCATAATGTCAAAAGAATGCCCCTAACGTTGAGCCAAAATGACACATCAGTCAAAAAATATGAGCCAAAATGACTGAATAGTTATTTTTTCTTCTGACGCCGTGACGCGTCATTATGTCAAATCATTTCAAATTGTTTATCGTCAGTCGACTACCAGTTTTCATCCGTAGAAGGGCTATTTTGACCCAAAATGAAACGTTGAGCGTTAAATTGGTTCAAAAAAAAAGAGCCAAAATGAATATTTAGTCAAACGTTAGAGGTATTTTTTAGCTCTATGCCTTAATCAAACATTAGAGGTTATCAAATGTATCAATGGGAAAATATTACAACGGTCCTTGAAGTTTATCAAAATCTGCTATGATCCCTCCATTTTAAAGTTATATTTAAAATAGTATGTTATTTAAAAAAAAAGAGTTATTTAAATTACTAAGTCACACTATGTGATTATCATAGGTATCTTAATTAAAATGACTATTGACTTTCTAATGGTATATTTAGTCTCCATCATATACACCTTTTTGTTAATTTGATCATGATTCGTCTTTGAGCAAAATTTTACGTTAACCTTTTTAGTCAAATTGTTGTTATTTTAATATATATTATTATGAGTAAGCAAATTTAATCAATTAATCAAACTGTTTATTTTTGTTCCTTCATATTCTCATATGTTAAAATTATAAAAAAAAAATTACATTATTATTATTATTATTATACCGTTAAAGTTTTCATGACACTGAAGTGGCAAATCATATTGTAGTGCATATATGTTTTATTGTTGACATCAAAATTTTCCATTAAGGACGGTTATGGGTCGGATTTTTGGTCGATTCACACCTAATTCGAAAATGTAACACTTCCATTTAAATTTGACCCCATATTTTATGATGTTTCACCGACTCGAACCCAAACCCAAATTTTAGAGTAAAAACCCAAACCCAATTCAACCCGACATAAATAAAAAATTATTATTATTCATTATTATTCGATAAAATAGAGAGCTAACTGAAAAAAACAGAAATAAAGAGTGAATATTATAATAACTATTACATTTTTATTAGAAAATTAGGGAGATAATTGAAATATATATATATATATATATATATATATATATATATATATATATATATATATATAAAGAGGGGGCATTGTAGCAATTATACATAAATATCTAGAATAAAATTAAACTGTTATTTCGGGTCGGGTCGAGTATTTTTCACCTTAAACTCAAACCCGACCCGACCTTATTCTAAAAAAATCAGACCCAAACCCAATCCAAACGCAAAATTTTCTTTAAAAAACCCAACCCTATAGGATCGGGTCGGAACCCATCGAATAGGGTCAAATGCCATCCCTATTGCCAATATAAAATATAATTTTATAATTATAAAAATCTTTTAAAATTAATTATTAAAAATATAAGGCAAAATATTAAAACAAGTGTCTATTTTTCTCATTAGGTGCCTAAACTTTTTTTTAATTCTTTTAAGTGCATAAATTATATATTTTTGTAATAAATGTCTAAATTATTATTTTTTTGCTGAAATAAGTGTTTAAAATTTTATTTTTTTTACTTGTTTTAAAGTCAATTGAGACACATACTTTGGCCAACACCTACTTCAAGATGATGTGCTTTAGGTTGGTGAAAAAAAAAAAGCTTGATCAAGCCACGACTATATAATTGTAAGTTTAATGAGAAAGATGAGGAGACGAAAGAGAAGTTGAAACATTAAAAACTACATTGGATCTGTTCGTGAAAGCCAAATGAGTTGTGAAGGAAAGCCTTTTAGTGGAATCCGATTCTCAAATGGCCTTGTTTTGGATTGGTAATGCTCTTATACGTCAATGACGTTGGTGAGAAATTTTTGTCGAAATCGCTCGATTGAACCAGCTTATTAGTATGATGTAATTGGTATTTGTTTCAAGGAATCTTAGTTACATGACTGATTATCTTGTTAGATCTAGTTTTAATGCGATTGTTAGGTGATAAATTGTGATAAATGTGGGTGTTTTGCTTAATTTTGTATGCTTCAGTTATTGTTGCTAGTTTGATAGGACGTTTACGTTGTAGTATCAAAGAGAATTGGAAGTAATTTGTAGTACAGTTGTAGAAGGGGTGTTGAGCTGAGATGTTAAGATATGGGCGTGAAGGTGGTTTTCTTTTGGTGTGAGTGGTTGTTTGCTTTGTTTCTCATTTTTAGTTGTGTTGTACTCTTTTTCACTATTTAGATTTAGAGAAGTTTTTAATGAGGTATACAACTTAAGTTAAGACTTGTTCGAAGCTTTATAAATAAAATAATTTTGCTGAGCAAAAAAAAAATAATAATTAAATATTTATCTCAAAAAATAAGTATAGTTTAAACACTTATTTTGTAGTTAAACCCAAAAAACAATGTAAAGCGGCTACGGTTACACAGCTTGACACATCGACTATCAAGAATAATCTAACTATTTACTCGACATTTCCTTTTAAAAAACATCAATTTAACTAAAAAAGAGTGAACAAAAAGTTAAAATGATAAAAATATAAAGATTAAATTTACCATTATACCTATCTTTAAAAGGTGTATTATCTTTTAAATATAAAAGTGAGAAAAATACTAATTTTTGTGATTATCTATTTTTATTAGGAAAAAAAATCGATTTTAGAAGTACTTGGTAAATTTAAAGGCAATTTGTGAGTTTCATTGTAAAAAATAGAACTATGTTTTTTAACAAGTAAATTTTAAATTTTCATATTTAAAAATAGTTAACTATTTTAATATTTTAATTTAAAATTTTTCTTACAACACTTTTGATTTAAATAAAAAAATAGTTTTAATATTTTTAATTTTTAAAAATAAAAAATTGAAATATAATATTAATGTGGACCGTTATGATATTATCTCATTTATAAATTTGGAGCATTTAGCTTCGGGTTTGGTTTGAGATGGCTACTTTTTTAGAGTAAACGCAAGCAGATTGATCATAAATTGTGAACAATTTATTAGAGTAATCACAATTATTTTACTTAATTTGTATTACAATGGCAAAAGTAGGGTGGAAGTATGATCAAGGGGAATGGGAATGTCCTTCTTCTTCTTCGACTTCATAATATCCTATCTCCTTAAGGACTTGAACACATTCCGGAAGCGCCTGCTTCCTCTTGAACCCCAGATTGTTGGCGTACCGTTGAGGGCCGTCGACGCCGTCTTTCGTCGTCAAAACCACCCTGGATTTCCTCCATGCTTCGGTAGGATCATTGCAATCAGCCCTTGGGCTCTTGACCAGACTCACATCACAGATCTCTTCCTCATGATCACCTTCCACCGCGATCTTGTATGCTCCGGCTTTGTCGGTAACGACATCTTTGGTGAGCGTGATTGTCCTTATGTCGGTGCGGTTCCGGCATTCCAAGTTCACTAATGCGCCTGCAACATTACAATGAAACTCTTCATGCCATAATAATAAATAAAACAAGATCGTTAAAATGTAGTGATTACGAATGATCATATATATATATGTACGCACCCTTGATTGGTTGGCTGATTTTGGTCTCGAATTCGACACGGCAGGTGTCGCAATAAACCTTGCCTTCGACAATGAACTTCTCCTCAGCTGCGACGGCCAAGCCGAGGAGAGATGAAAGGCAGATCGCCAACGAAACAAGAGCGAATTGTGAAACTTTTGCCATTTTATTTATTTATTTATTTATCGGATGATTAAAGCTTGTGAAAGTTGGGCAGATTTATAGGGAGAGATTTAGCTATTTTGGGATATGCTTGTTATTCTAATTTTCTACTTTTGAGGGTTTGGTTTTTGTTGAGGGGAGAAAGACTCGATCTGCATCATCCTTTTTAGTTGTTTGAACTATATTTAGGTGAGACAATTAATTGTAATTTAAGCAAAAAAAAAAAAAAAAACATCAATAGAACATTGGCAACACACTCTCAAGTTTATCTGAATTATTTGGTTTTTCTTTGTATGCATCTTCTCAATGGCAACTTGCATGAAATTTGCAGCACTGCCAAGTTCTTAGTAGGGTATAATGCTAAGATTTAATTAGTTTGTTGTATTGTAATAATTTTCAAAGTCACCACAACCGTAATCGTAATTTAAAATCATACTAGTAATTTTTAAGAGAAATATCATAACGAACATTCACAACATCTACGTACAACCTCAATTTAGAATCATGTGTAACGGTTCTTGTAGATTTTACTCTGCAGAATTGTATTTCGACACACCTATCGAAATGGGCATGCTTTTGCATTTGTTTATGTTAGTATTTTAACTCTTTATTTTTCTTGAAATACTTTTGAATATGCTCATAAAGAATAAATATTTATATTTAATACGTGGTCCGAATCGAATATGCTGATGTCGGACACGTAACTTAGACCACAATCGAGTGTTGTCATGGTTTGGTTCCATCGGAAGGCAGCATAAGTTTCAGAATACAAGTAGCTGCTGTGTGAGTTTTTGATATCAGGTTGTGTAGCTGATTGAAATCACATAACATGGTGGTGTAACTTTAAAATTTGATAATCATGATTTATTTACTAACCCTATACAGGAGTATTTTTTTAATATTTTTATTTATATCATTCGAACACGAGTTACTGTCAAAAATATATATTTGATAAAAACATAATTAAATATATGAAATTTCATACATTTAAGTATTGGTACTACTTGTTAAACAACTTTTTGAGTTAAAATTAAAGGTTTGACAAGTCAAATCCGTTAATTTAGATGTTTGGTAAATAAAGGATTGTGACAGCGGATTGGAATGAAATCTCTCAATTTGAAAAAGCTCATAAACAGAGTTTTTTTAGTTAGAGGGTTGGATAAAAAAATTGTAAAGACCATGTTATCCTCGACAACTACAAAAAATTCTCTAAATAACATAAATTTAAATAACTGATAAAATTAAAAAGATAATTTAATAAATAAGAAATTAATATATACATTTAAATTTAATAAAAGATAATTTAATGAATATATACATCTAAATTTAATAAATAGATAATTTCATAAATAAAAAATCAAAATATAAACCTTTATATATGCTTAGTAATGATATTAAAAAATTAATTTGATAATATAATTAATATTAGTAGATACAAAATATTGGCAACTAATAAATTATTCAAACAAGTATTGAATATAATCATGTCCTTATATATCATTTTATTTGTTCAAATAATTAAATAGTTAACAATTATAAATTAATTTTACCAAATACTTTTATACAACCAGCTAATATAATCTGCTAATCAAATAAACTAATAATATCATCAACCATTTAATATAATCCCTATCCGTTATTAACTATTCGTTAATTACCAAACAAAAACATTATATTCTTATACCTCATATTCAAACGATTATCCAATATAAACTTCGAACAAAAATACTTCAGTAAAAATGAAGAGTAAGAATACGACCAAAATTAATGAAAGGGTGTAAATAATTCTAGCTATTTGATTTAGAAGCCCAACCCAATCCATATTTTTTAGGCATAGTACTGCCATGTTATTTCTTACTATAAATATAGGAAGCCCTTCGCTTTCACCAATCCATTTATTAGCATAAAAAAAATCCTACTCTTAAAAGAAGAAGAAGAAGAAATTCCTCCTTAGGCTTTCATCCAAATTACCAAAGTCGAACAATGGCCGGAATCGGACCTTTGAGTCAAGACTGGGAGCCCATCGTTATTCGGAAAAAGGCCCCAAGCGCCGCCGTCAAGAAGGATGAGAAAGTCGTTAACGCCGCCCGCCGTGCTGGTGCCGAGATTGAATCCATCAAAAAATGTATTTTTTTTCTTTTACAAAATTCCACAGATTTAGATAGATAATTACTACTATATTTATCAATATGGGTTCTTTTTATTTTATTGTGAAAGTAATCTTATCAATCGAAGCTTGCAGCAAATGCCGGGACGAACAGGGCAGCATCAAGTAGTACTTCTCTGAACACGAGGAAGCTCGATGAAGACACTGAAAATCTGGCTCGTAAGAACTATTTATTCCTTTACTTTCTATTTACCCAACCATATATGAATCATAAATGGTTTAGTTTATGTATGAACTTCCCGATTTATTGCTCAAAAGAGAGCGATAATAGTTTAGAGTTAAATGTAGTGGTAATAATTTTATTTATAAAAGCGATACAATCATTTCTGTAGGAATGCATATGTTGGAATTGATTTTAATAATGTGTATGTTGTCAGCCTGAGCTGATTATTGATTTAAACTAGGTGTTAGAGTGTGTAATCTTGTATAACCAGTAGCTTTCATTTACTTATTAGCCAAGGGATTTAACAAATGGTTTTATAATATGAATAGAGGGTTTTGTGGAGAGGTGGCAAACGGGTCGTACGGGTTGTGTTGTTTCGGGCTTGACTACATTCGGATTCGGTTCGGGTCTAGTTCGGGTTTATAGTGATTCGAGTGATATTAAGTTGGTTGATTTCGGTTCGGGTCAATATCGGTCAATAAGAGATCAGTTGGTTTTTTATTCATGTCAACCTTGAGATCAGTTTGTTTCGGTCTATGATTGTATCTACATATTGCTTTTTTGTGATTTGCCTTTATAGCAACCTTGGTTTATCTGATTATGCATTTCAGTGATCTCCGCCATAACAAGCGAGATGCATTTAGGTTTACATGTTTGGCTATTATGATATGATCCCAAACCTTGTCATCAACCATTTGTTAAACTTGTATCATTAATGTCTATAATCCTACCTGCAGTCCTCACTACATATGTTTTCAGTAGTTCTCAACACGTATGGTACCTTACTTCTCGAGGATAATTCCATCGTAAATTTTGTTGATGTTTAAATTCATGAACAGATGAGCGAGTGCCGACTGAACTAAAGAAAGCCATCATGCAAGCTCGAATGGATAAGAAACTTACCCAGTCTCAACTTGCTCAGGTTTCCCTCTTGTCTCTATGTTTGCATGTGTGTTGATGAAACTTTGTTTATATGTTAAGTTCTTTAACTGAGTTATTTTCTGTCATCCCACAGATGATCAATGAGAAGCCCCAGATCATACAGGAGTATGAATCTGGAAAAGCCATTCCTAATCAACAGATAATCGGTAAACTGGAGAGGGCTCTTGGTGCAAAGCTGCGAGGGAAAAAGTGAGAGAACCCGAAGTAAAATTTCCTCCAACGTCTTGAGTCCTAAAACTTGGTGATGTAAATGACTGTTTTTCTACCGTTATCGTGACTCGCTTGTAAAAACAGTGTCTTCGACTTTGTGTGATGACAATGTCTTATTTCTATGGCCATGAAATGAAGCGTTCTTAATTGTGCTGTTTTTGGAGAAATTGTTAGATAAACTCCACTCACCACGCCATCCGTAGTAAAGCACATTCACTTCATTTTAACTTCTAAATAACTATCTACTTTTTCTTTATGATTCATCTTGAAAAGAGTGGGATGGATGGATCACATCATATGATAAGTAAGGTTCATTTAATAATTTTCCTGTTTTTTTTTTTGTTTCGCACTGGTGAATTTCGTATTACTTGTAACTTGTAAGACACTCCTTCCATAAATATTATCCATATCTAGACAAAATACTTCCGACCTTAAATTTCAAGACATAATGAACTGCTCCTTGATGTAAACTACACCGAGCTAACATGAGATACGTTTCGCAGCCAATACTTTTAGAAAACGTTATAGATACAGTAGGAACATGTACACCATTAAACAGACGCTGTCCAAAACTTATGAACTTTGACATTAAGTAGAATATAATTATATTAAATATGTAACACGATACAAGTATAAACACTTAAAAAGAAAACTATTCACAAGCCAATTTCGTACCAAAGCTCGTTAGGCAGATGGCGAATGCAAGAAAGGCTGACAAGGGATGCCGATAATCCATGGTGAATGTATCGTCCCCAACTTTCCCAAACTGGAGGAGAACCGTTTCCTCATCTCCTTTCCCTCCTGGTTGGCTTGGGTCTACAGTGGCACACAGCTGAAAGTTTTTCACGGATGCTACTGTTACCCGACCATGGAAATTCAAACACCAACACTGTAAATGTTCATGCCATCTTGGAGCTTTGTTCTTCAAAATTGCATGACCAGGTGCAACATTCTCGGCCACTTCCACTTTGGAGTCATCTAAATGCTTCTCAATCCTTTCTTCCGGCAAAGGGCATTTCACAGTGCAGACCATCCTCCTCGGACCTCTTGATTTCAAGAGATTGAACTTGTATGACACTTTTCCCACCTCAAAATTGCCAGCTGGAACTTGGGGGCTGATTTGCTTACTTGCAAATCTGCGACTTGATCTACTGCTTGAAGGCTTGGCACCACTGTGTGGCGGCTGACTATCATAGATCGTAAAATTGGTGCCTATAAAATCCGAACTGCAAAGATTTTAAATTTACACATGAGTGTCAGCTAAAAGCTATAAAAGGAACTCCAAAGTATTCTATTTATACTAGCATGAAAAAGTAATGGCATCGTAAGTAAAGACTGCTACTCCCACCATATAAGTAATCTTCCACACGCTCTCTAAAATTCAACCATATCTCATCTATAAACCAAATGCTTCTCTCTTCAGATAATTTTTTAAATTGCTCTGCTGACACTTAAAATCTGTATTCTTAAGAACCGTAAATATATACCCTAAATTCAAAGTGCAGCTTCTGTCAACAGAGTTCCAGAAAGAGAAGGATCATAACAAAAAATACATCACTGAAACATCATACAGGTCTCCAACCTTAACTTCCCAACATATGCATTGCTGCCTTGAGATATATCATCTGCATCAAGGGATAGAATATACTCAATATGAGAACCATGTCGATATCTTTTTGCTGCCAATAGAAACTTCCCCTTGTCAGTGAATGCTGCCAAAAATCAGAGGAAAATATTCAAATAAGGCAGATTTTAACCACTAACATAATCTAGTCGCATGGTGGCCACAAATAAGGAAATAGATTATCTAAAAACAATAGAACCCTTCTACATGCTCTCAAGAGCTGAAATCACAAGGTAACAAACTTAGGTAGCTTTTCGACTGCCAACATTTTCAAAGGAAATAATTGCTTGCAGACTTAATGTACATATATCAATTTGGCCAAGACACAGTAAGGTGTAAAGCTTAGAAAAAGATATCAGGTATCAGATTCAGACTAAGTAACAAAACAATGATCATTAAGCAAATGGATGGTCTTTGTTTAAAGTTCTGGATATTTTCAAGGTTAAGAACAAGTCATGCTGACTCAGGCAAAGGCATCAGGTCAGAAGACAGAAATCCGCCATCCAGTCAAAAGTCAATTTAGAAGCTTAGAAAAAGTCAATTATGTCCCTTTCAACTTTGTTCCCTTTTTTTCAACTTCATTGCTTGCATGTATGTGCGCATAAGAGTTAATCAACATGTCATCATGCTTTGTTTTTAAAACCAAAAAATCACTTACATGGTGTAAGAGAAAGATAAAGGTAGAATGTCGAGTTCTTTTTGTCCCGCTTTATAATACACTGGTTTGGAAAATCACTCGGACCAGGCTGCATTAGCAAAAGGTAACAAAACCATCAAGAACAATTCACAAGACATACAACAAATTTATCGGTTGACAACGCTAAATCCCGAATGCATTTCAGCTTCATAACCAGAAGCAGCGGAGCAACTTAATTTCTGGAAACTACACCTCAAACTAACAGCAATAAGCGAACCAACAATTTTAAAGATCACAAAACAGATCAATTCTATATGCTTTAATTTGATTTAGAATTTCATTTGTATAAATGAAAACAAGAAGTTTCTCCATGATGATTGGGAGGGACAGTTCCATATTTCAGAACTGCCCAGAAAACAATCCTTACCCTCATAGGATAATTTTCCCAGAACAGCGAAAAGAAGTTTCCTTTCTATTATAAGCAAATCATGTTAAAAGCCAAAAGTTGAGAATACATGGCTAAAATTTCACCGAATTTCAAATGTTAAAAAAATGACATTTGCATCAGATTTGTACCTCTATAACTCTTACATTTCCCTAAAATTACCCAATACACAGGAGAAGCAAAAAGTAATCCTTAAATTAAATGGTATAAGAACAAAATGTACGAATCAATAAAATCCAAATGTAACGAAATTTACGCAAAAATTAAAATCCAAACAAATAAACAAAAGAAAACAAAATTCTCACCAATTCCGGAACATTTAAAATCCTACAAATTTTAAATATATGAGATTATATCCCCAAATTCAATTAAAAATAAAACAAAATTTGGAAGAAAAAATTTAAGGAAAGTTTTAAATTACCTGTTTAAGACATGAAGGAAAAGTGATTTTGCCGCTACCAGGGGAAGAAGCCCTAACGATCTCTCTCATAGCTTCTCTCCACTTCTTACATACGCAGGCGCATGCGACAACGTTTTGCCTGTGAGGCCACCGATCTTCACTCGCCTCCACGCGCTCCATGATCTCACCTAACAACTCCGGCAGCATCGTGGACCAGGAATCTCCTCCCTCCTCCGGGGGAGAAGGAGACGACGGAGAAGAAAGCTCCGGTTGATTCACCGTGGGAGAGACCGTTGCCAACGCCGCCGTTTTGGACGATGATCTCCACGATCCCGAGAATCTCCGAGAAAGGCGCGAGTGCTTCCTGAACGACGACGAACACGACATCGTTTCTTAGAATGTTTCGTTTGGGCCCTAATCGTTTTCGAGGAGAGATTCAGAGAGAGACGGGGGATTTTGTTCGAAGAAATCCAGAGTAAAAAGGAAAAAATTGAGGGAAAAATGATGACAGGTGGATGAGTAACAGAGCGGTGACGGAATGGAAAGAATGGCGAATAAGATAGGGGTATACTGCAACGTGTCATGATATGACTGGTGGTGATGGGTTGGAGTTTGGTACAGTTACCCTTTCGTTATGTTTGTTTACTTTTGACTCGGTCCCTTGTTTCTTTAATATTAAGCGCTCAACCGTTTGTTGAAAATTAATTTTAGAATATGTGAAGTTTTCCCCCCTGTTTTACTATAATTAAAAAAATAAGTAAATACTTAATATTCTTTTAATTTCACTTGTAAATTTTTTTTTGGTGAAAATAGTATGATTTTATTATATTAGAATTATATATGAGTGTTATTACAGACCTCATTAAAAACGTCCTTAAACCTAAATAGAAAAAAAAGAGTATCAATAATAAAATAAAAGAAGATCAAATCATAGTATAAACTAAGAAAACACAACCGAAAAACAAAACCAAAAAGCAAACAAACTACCACTATGTCAAACCTAACTCGATCCAACCGGATACTCTAGTTGCACCAAATGTACAACAGATGCATGCGGAGACTTAAAGAACACTGCTTCCAAAAGTACCAAAGTTGGCCAACTTTGCACAAGCATCCGCAACATGATTGCCATTACGACAAACATGCATAACCCTTATCCTCCAGGCTGGTTCCAAAGCTCTACAAGATGACCGCGAAGGCTATGCAACCCCATGAAATCTTGTTGAACAACTCGGATAGCCTCGAGGCTATCAAGCTCAAGCATAACGCGTCGAAAACCTGCCTCCCAAGCATAGACAAGACCAAGATACGCTCCCCATACCTCAACATCTAGCACCGAACAAATACCGATAAACTTAGCAAATCCAAAACGCCAACTTCCATCGGAATCGCGTGCCACTCCCCCACAAGATGCGAGCCCATCCAAAGCACGTTTTGTCCCGTCAGTGTTCAACTTGATCCACTGTGCCATTGGATGCGACCACCGCGACAGACCACATTGTGAAGTAACACCACCAGCTCGACTCAGTCGACGCTTCTCATACACACGAAACCAATTGTCGACTGCAGTTATCCTTAATGGGCGAAGCAAACACCAACGAATTTCGAACCAACCACAAATCCTAGAGGATAGTTGCAAACAACAAATTCCACCGATCAACTTCCCGTGGAAATCGATCAACGTCGGAAAGGTTGGTCGAAATCCAATCACCCAAGTCCAAACTCATAAACTCCTCGAGTTTACCCGAAACAATTAACTCCTTCCATTCAAGCATAGTTGGGGGATACCTCCAAAGTATATGATCGATGCTTTCAACACCAGCCCCCCCACATGCTACAATTGCTATCCTCGGCCAAGTGTCGTCTTATGCGTTCCTCATTTGTCATTAGACGGCCCCGGCAAACCAACCACATGAAGATTTTCACTTTTGGCAATCCCTTGAACCTATGTAACACACGACATACCACATGGATGGTGCCGCTGCTCGACCCACAATGCGCCATATTAGCCGATCCCACGATGAAACTTAAGTCACACGACCCCTTTTAGCCTATCGTGTCTATGATCAACCCATGCGCCAGACTCTTCACCGCTGCAATATGTAACAAGATAGCCCTTGGTAGGAGATGTTCAAACAAACCCCAATTCTGTTCCCCAACATGATTCACCTTGTTTGCTATCGAGACTCGACCAAGCTGTGCGACCAAAGTAGGACTAACATAACTTAACAACAACCCAAGTTCCTCAATCCATGTATCCCTCCAAAAGTCGATTGTTCGACCAAAACCAAGATACCAAAAAATATTATGACGAACATCCTCCCATACCACACTCAAGCCCTTCCACAAACGAGAACAATTAGATTTACGCAAAGTCATCGAAACACCCTCTGTGCACTTGTACTTTGCGCGAAGGAACCAGACCCAAAGGGCATTCGACCATGCAAGAAGCTGGAATGATAACTTCATAAGAAACACCTCATTCTGTTTATCCATTTTACGAAAACTCAAGCCACTTTCAGGGATAGGTCGGCAAACAGTTTCCCAATTAACCAGATGAATCCCACCTCTACTTGACTGAATACCCATACAAATCGACATATCAGCCGCTCTAAATCAGTGCAAGTACGCTTCAGAATAACCACAATTTGCATGACATATAGGAGAATTGTTGCAAGAACCGATTTTGCCAAGAAAATTCGCTTAGCGAGGGAGAGGCATTTCGCCTTCCACCCACTGAGCTTTCGCTGAACCATATTTACCAAATACTGATAAGATACAACCATAACCCGACGATGAAGCAACGAAACCCCAAGGTATCTCCCAAGGTCATCAACTTCAACAAAGTCAAACCCCCCACTAATCGCTTGTCTCATTTGAGGCGGAATAGTTTTATAGAAAAATAGTGTAGTTTTAGCATTGCTTACTTTATGTCCGGACGCATAGCAAAAGACATCAAGCACAGATCAGACCACAGCCAACTGATCCAATGAGGCCTCAGCAAATAAAATCATATCATCTACGAAGAAGAGGTGAGAAATAGGCGGCTCCAATGCAGATACTCTAAACGACTTCCACCTTTCTCTGTCAATAGCCGACTAAATTCCTTGGGAGAGCCTCTTCATACACAACACAAAAATATATGGCGACAACGGATCACCCTGTCTAATACCGCGATTTGGTGTGAAAGCATCAGTCATTGAACCATTCCACAAAATCTGCGTCGATATCGAGGTAACACATTGCATGATCAAAGCACGCAGGGAACTTGGAATCCCGATATCCAACAAAGTATCATCAATGAAAGTCCATTCCAATCTTTCATATCTATAATAATTTTTATTTCCATTTTTATTTTTTTATAAAAATACTTAGCCTTTATATGGTTCGAAGAGTAGAAACAAAGGAGAATGAAAAGTTTGCTAATAAAATGGTTAGGATATATAATTATTCTTTTATCTTATAGGTTAATCATTTTATTAAAGAGTTTTGGCTTAGAAGAGACGTTTTAATCTTTAGGATTTGATTTTGAATCTTTTACATATAGACTAGTCTTTTTAATCGGGACGTTTCTGTTTTTTTCTCAATAAAAAAATATTTGAAAAGTTTTGACTTAGGAGATATTTTAGCCCTCAAACTTGTACTAAATAATTAATTTTATCCCTCAGCAAAAAAAAAACGGAGCTAATTAGATCTTTGAACTCACGAATTGCATTTGTTTAGTCTTTTGATTAATGTTGACTATTATTGTGAAAATATAGATGTTGATAGTATTGACTAGGGCTGGGCGTTCGATCAAGTAAATTTTTTTTGAGTTATTCGAGTTTGTAAGTCCTATTTTACGATTCAAACTTTATTTGAAATTTTTTCGAACCGAGTTGAGTTTATAAAATTTGTGTCGAATCGAGTCAAGTTTTTGTACAAAGTTAATTGCACATATGTATTTCTTCATATATGCATATACGTAGCGGTGCACATATATATTTCTATATGCATATACTTAGGGCTGGACGTTGCACATATTGATTTCAATTTCAACGACTTTCTATATGCATATATAATATACATATATATTTCTTCATATTTTCACATGTGATATACATAACATATTAGACATAATTGATAGACTTGACTCGAACTTGAAAACTGATCAATTAATTAATAAAAATATTAAGTTATTCGAATTTCCATTTCATAACTCAAAACTTTATTTGAAATTTTTTCGAGTTGATTCGAGTTTATGAAATTACGAGTCGAGTCAAAGTTAGTCGATTTTTTTTGCCTCGAGTCGAGTCGAACAATTTAGTTATTTCGATTCGAGTTTTTCCCACCTCTAATATTAACGTGCTAGTCTATTGTGGACTGGATGATGTAACAAGGAGAAAACATTGATTTTTTAGAAAGTTCGAGGGTTAAATTAATTTTTATAGAAGATTGGATGGCTTATCTAATAATTAAGCAAACAAAATTAAGAAAGTATTGAAGTTTTAAATAAAAAAAGTTATTAATTTATTAAAATATTTAGAAAATATTAAATATCACTTAAAAAATATTAAAATTTATAAAAGGTCAAAATCATAAAATTAAAAATATCATAAGGTACAAAATTATAAATTATTAAAAATTAATATTTAAAATTATTTTATAAAGTATTAAATAAATTAAATATTTTCATCGAAAAGTCTTCATATGTTTGTTGTTAATCTAAGCATATTATAATTCTTTAAACATATTTTCAATTATATTAATCTTAAAAAATAACTTTTTATAATGTCTGATACCTTTAATATGGTTTTTAATAATATTTAAATTTTTTAAACTTCTAAATATTTTAAGGAATTTTAATGTCTTGCCTAGATATTAAATAAGCTATAAAACTTTTTATAAATATCAATTAAGCCTTTGAATTCTTTAAAAAAGCACTGTTACTTCTTTGTTATGTCATTATTATCCATAGTAGACTGTAATGTCAACACCATTAACGGCCTAAAACAAGAATCATTTCTCATTTATGTTCATTTTCATGCCTTAACACTAAAAAGTTAAAATTTAAGCCTTAACTTTAAATTTCAAATCTTACACCCTTAAAATACACGCTGGTCCCAATTCCCTAAACTCTAATCATAAACTTTAACTCTAAATCTTAGGGTGGTGACATAGGGGACCAAAAAAGAAGATAAATGATTTCTATTCAACGACCAACATCAGTTAAATGATTAAATTTGATGCAATTTACAAGTTCGAAGGTTTGATTAGGTGTGTATTTTTTATAGGCGGACTAAATTAATTATTTAGTGCCAAATTGTTAGATAAAATAGATGGAATTCGTCTGCCCCTTAGCATGCCTCCTTTATGCACCACTTTAAAATAGTAGGTTTATGGTTTATGGTTAGAGTTTAAAGAATTAGGGGTATGTTATATTTTTTAGGGCGCGTGATTTAGGGTTTAAGATGTGAAAATTAAAATTAAGGTTTAGAATTTAATTTTAAGTGTTTTTTAGTGTGAGACATAGAAGGGAGCTTGTTTAGGGGACAAAAAGATTATTATTCAGATAAAATACACTCAAACCAGAAGTTTTTCTATATCTTTTATAGCAAACAAAGGAATTTGGAGAGGATTTTGAAGCTATTTTTGACTCTGTACTGCTCTGTCACACCGAGTGATGCAGGCGTCACGAAACAAGCATATTGAAAAATTGAACTAAGGTATTCTCTATATTCAAGTATGTGAAGATCATCGAAACCAGCAAGGAGAGGAGAAACACAGCTTGATCTCAATTTGTCAAACGAGAAGGGAATCAAAAGAGTGGCAAAAACTCAGCTGCATCGAGGAGGAGAACAACTTTCCGCAATGCTTAAAGTAGGATAAGAAAAGAAAGCAGAACCGAGGGAAAAAGGGACCAAATACCAATGGAGATTCACAACAATTATACCAATTTAACTAATGTTCAAACAATATTTTTGGATTCCTTTCATTTTATGCTCAATGAAGTGAGTGTTATAAAAATATGGAGGAAGGAGGGGAAAGCATATTATAAAAACGTGTCAATCTCTTTCTTTAAGGTTTTTAGTTTGTTTATAGAATACAAATCATAAACAACAAATTGAAGTAGTAAAAGTGACAAGTGCAACCTTTCTTGTATAGCAATGAAAAGTTACCATTCAAGTAGCATGTTTTTTAAGGCTTAATAGTAAAGAATATGCTCAATCTATACCATTTGTTCTAATTTGATGCCTAATGTTTTTTTGGACCATTTTGGTGCTTAACGTTTTATTCTGTAACTCAGATTAATAGCCGTTAAAATTTTTTATTAACCAATTATAACATGACACGCGGCCTATTTTATATATTTATTTAATTTTCAAATTACTTAAAAATTATATACTTCTTAAAAACCCCAACATTTTAATTTCTTTCAAACAAACCCTCAAATCACATCTCCATCACCGTTCGGCATCCCCCACACGTCTGTGGTTCACCGTTCACCACCCAAGCGTCGGGTGCCTCACCGTTCAACATCCCCCACCCTCTAGCCGTCTATTAGAAGTCCAACCGGTCTCTTTCTTCTTCATTTCTGGATGTTCGTCGACGGAGTAATCGACGGTTCACTCGCCGGTTTTTGACGATAGAATCATGGGGCTTTCGGTCATGGGGGCCGACGAAGGCAAGGGTGGTCGGCGGTGGTTGAATCGGCGATGGGAGGAATTTAGGGATCTGGGGTTTGGATTTGGGGGTTTTAGAGAAATTAAAGATTTTGGGTTTTTTTTATAAAATTAATGATTTTCTGATTTTTAGAAAAATAAAAATGAAAGAAAATACTAGAATATGCCATGTGTCGTGTTTTTAATGGATAACCGAAAATTTTTAACATCCGTCACAAAAAAACCCAATCTGAGTTACGAAATGAAACATTAGACACCAAAGTGGCCAAAAAAACGTTAGGCGCCAAACTGGAACAAAGAGTATAGGTTGGACACCTTTTTGACTATTAAGCCTTTTTTTAATAAAACATCGGTTGGAATATTATTGACGAAAAAACAAAAAGCCGATCATTTTCAAAGATAACGACCGACAAGATAGACAGGTTGGTCAATAATATTGTTATGGATAACTTCATCTCATTCAACAATGAAGAAATTCCAGAAGGTGGGAGAGGATCGTATAAAGCTCTCCATATTTCCACAAGGTGCAAGGGGCATATGTTACCAAGAGTCCTTATCGCAATAGGTCGACCCTGAATGTTCTCCCCTAGCAACTTTAAAGAAGTTACCAATAGACAGTTCTCATATGAGAGCTTACAAAAACACTGTGAGATCATTTAACGGAACCTAGAGAGATGTATTGGGAAAAATAAAAGTGCCTTTGCAGATTGGGCCGTCTACTTTTGAAATTGACTTTGTAGTAATGGATATCAAGCCTTCATATAGCTGTCTGCCTGGGCGCCCTTGGATCCACGCAGCGGGCACAATCCCCTCTTCCCTACATCAGAAGTTGAAATTTATAGTCGACGAGCAGCTGGTAATCATCGGAGCTGAAGAGGACATTATTGCCTCGGTGTCCACCGATGCGGCATATATTGAGATCGATGAGGGTGCACTTGAATGTCACTTTAGGACATTTGAGCTGATCAATGCGACCTTCATCACCGAAGGGAGTAAGGTCCCTAAGCTGGGGCTATCCAACCGTGCCAAGATGCAAGTGAAGGAGACTCTTGGAAAAGGGGCCGAGATAGGAAAAGGCTTTGGGAAGTAACTCTAAGGGAGGTTATATCCAGTGACTCTCATTGAAAAGAGGGACCAATTCAGACTGGGTTTCAAGCCCAACGCTCTATAAAGGAAGGCTACAATAAAGAAAAAAACAGAAGAAAGCCAAGAGGGGTAAGTGGGTTAACATTTTCAAAGATCATCATGATCAGGACATCGTATGGAGAGTTCTGTGGGTGGGCCATACCAAAGTCTTATACAAGTGTGGGGACTATAATCATTTGATGCTGCTAGGTTTTGGGGGTGGAATTGGTTGTGCTCCCCTACTAGTGTCACGGCAGTACGACTCTCGACAATTCATCCCATTCACTACGTGTCTTAACTTATCAGAGTTGAAGGGGAATTTAGAGAGAAGGTCCAGACTATCAACGATTCATGGAAGCATTACTACTTCATGAAAGTTGAGCGCGAAAATGAGTGTATGTTCACTCCTGAATATGATGTATGGAGACATGTGGGGGTGAACGATAAAATCTTACCGCATACCGGACAAGCTAAATCTGTAGAAGAGCACTTGAAGGAGGTCCCATATGAACCTGACATTTTAAGGGCTGAACAAAAAAGAGCCAAGGATAAGATAGAATCCTTGCAAGAACAACATGTGAAGGACTTGTATGAAGCAAGCTTAGATGTGGAAAAGTATAAAGGAGAGACGGATTGGGTAGTGAAATTTTACAAGGACCTGAAGGAGAAATTTGAGATTCAGAGGGTTGATTTCCTCAAATTCCAAGCTATGGTCCGAAATGCGGATTTGAGGAAGACTCTAGAGAATTAGAAGGAAGAGATGGGACAAGCTGTTGACAAAGAAAAAGAGCACGAAAAAAAGAAAGGTTGAAAGGTATAAGTGTATGCTGATGGGTGAGGAAAAGAAAGGAAAAAAACGGTCGGTAATGAGAATAGCAAGCGGGCCCTTGAAAAATAAAAAGAAAATGTGGTTGCATAGAAGAGGAAGGCACATGATAACAAGATCCGCTTATGCGACTTGAAGTCTTTGTGTGATACAACCAATGAGAAGCTGAAGCAAAGTGAAGCCTTTGTTGTTGAGTTGCAGGCCAAGGTGGCAAACCTGAATCAATCGTTGCACATGTTCCAGAACAATCACACGTATGTTGAGCTTCAAGCTAGCCAGAGTTAGAATGAAACACTGAAGAAGAAAGTGGAAGCTACGGAGAACATCATTCAGGAGTACATAACGAAGATTTTGGTTCTCGAAGATGTCAATATAGGAGGCAATGACTACTTGTTTACTCGGCTCAAGGACAATGCCAAAAGGTTCCAAAATAGAGATGAGTTCGACAAGAGCGTCATGGCCCAGAATCAAGATGTGGCCAAGCATGTGGTGATGTTAGCTACGGATGCTACAGCTCTTCGCTAGTACATCAGGTCAGTAGGGGAAGTGGAACCAAGACTTTTGTGCCTTACCGAAGAAATGAAGGATCTGGGTGCTCGGGCTAAGATGTACTCGTATGAAATGTCGAAAAATTTTGTAGTAAAGACCTTTGGCATCCAATAAAAACTAATTTTAGAGCAATTACTTATGGAATCAACGCCCTTCGCCTGCATTCATGCATTTTTGTTGTTTGTTTTCTTTGCATTAGCTAGGTTTATGCCATTGCATATATTCACACATAACAAGGAATTAATTAAAGTAAATTACACGACATAATTTTCAAAATAGCAAAGGTTTCACACAAATACGATACCCGTTCCCAAACCAAAGCAATGAACATGGAAGACAGATTAACGACCTTAAAAACCAACCACAAGAGCACTCATGATAAGTTGGACAAAATAGAAAAGGATTTGAAGGAAGAGATTCCACAAGCTCAGAGGAATACAGTAAGCCAGATTGTAGCTATGCTAGGGTTTAAGGATCCAGATAGGGGAAAACACCTGAGGCTATTGATGCTTTGTCGCATTTTCCTAGGATTACTTATGTCCACTCAAGGACTCAAGGGGAATCTGTAGAACTAATGTTTTGATATAATAATTGAAAAATATTTTGGACTAAGTTAAAATGAATTCAAAACTATTTCTAAAGTCCAAATAACTTGAAACCATGTTTAGGGAATATTTTCAAAGGTTTTTACATGTTTTCAAAGCCAAACTAAACAAAACCTTCCAGGCGTTTCGAAACACCCCTAGGTGTTTCGATACGGGGTCTTCTAGTGTCAAACGTTTCGAAACGGGTCCTTTCTGGAAGAGGATTTTGCCCAGCGTTTCGATACGGGCTATGCCGTTTCGATACGCCTACGTGGCATCGACCACAACGGTCATAAACCCCAACGGTTATTTCCCAACTAACATTTAAATGCAGATCGTTTCGATACGGTACTAGGCATTTCGGTACGACCATCAGTGTTTCGATACGAGTCTTGCAATGACTCTTTCTACTTGAGGAGCATATCGAAACGAGTTCGAGCATTTCGATACGGGTAGCAGCAAAACTGCATTTATGGTGGGAAATAAAGTCCTCAACGGCTCCAATTCAACCCCAATGGCTTGTAACGGCTATAAACTCATTAAAGAGCATAAAAGGGACCTCCAAGCATCAAGATATGGTTAATGCTTCAATTGTCAATCAACAAATGATCAAGAATCTTCTTTGTACTTAAATTTTCATTTCTTTGTATAGACAAACACTAGTGAGCCAAAATTGTCAAATTTGCTCAAGTGTTTTAGGTTTTGGTCGAGAGCTTATTTGTGCAAACAATCACCTATTAGAGGGATTTAAGTTTGATTATCTTTTCTCTTTGTAAAGAGGGTTTAATAAAGGCTTTGGGTAGAAAGCTTGATCGGTGTATAAGGGTTTCCTCCTAAGCCTAGAAAATGGGATGAATCAATAGTGGATTGATTGGAAATCCTTAGTGGGAAGCTAAGGTAGTGGATGTAGACCTTGGTTAGAAGGTTGAACCACTCTAAAATCATTGTGTCATTTATCTTTTAGCTTCCACACCACATCCACCCAAAATTCCACCTCTCCACCACTTGGTAAGCAAGATCGGTTGAAGGAATCGAGCACCTTAAAACTCAATAGAATCTGCCCCATCCTAAGCCATGTTTCTACTCTATATGGGAGGATCTTTTGACAATGACCCAAAAGTGCATGGGTTTAATAATGAGGAAACCCAGGATTACGAGGTACTTAACCTCGACGAAGTCACTGATAAGGCTAGAGCGAACCAAAAGCTGGAGGATCGTTGTGACAAACTAGAGGGAATCATAAGAGCCCTCCAAGAAGGGAAGATCTATGGCAGCATGGATGCCAGAGATCGGAGCTTGGCAACTGACTTAGTTTTGCCTCCAAAGTTTAAGGTCCCTAACTTCAAAAAGTACGATGAAACTACATATCCCTCGGCCCACCTGACCATGTCCAGCCGAAGGATGTCAACACACCTGGATAATGAAAAATAGCTCATTCACTGCTTCCAAGATAGTTTGTCAGGATCTGCATCTCTTTGGTACACTCAGTTAAGGTGGGAAAATGTACAAACGTGGGGGGATTTTTCAGGAGCTTTTACTGAGTAGTATAAACATGTGACCAGCATGGTCCCCACTCGGCTCGTTCTACAAGGGATAAAGCAGAAACATAATGAAAGCTTTCGCAAATATGCGCAAAGATGGAGGGACGTGGCCGATCAAGTTTAACCACCACTTCTGGAAAACATGGTAAATATGACAAGCGCTTACAACCCTAGGTACTCAAAATGGGTGACCGTTAACAAAACCAGTGCTCCAGTTGCAAAAACATCAGCTCCAAACCCACCAAAGGAAGAACAAAAGTATCGAGAGAGTAAGAAATTTCATTTCGAACCCATTCCCATGACTTACACATAATTATTCTTGGAATTAGTTGAGTCACGACTAGTGCTACCACGACATTTCGCTCATTTCTTGCCCCCGCACCCACCATGGTATGATGAGAATGCACAATGTGATTATCATGCCTGTATCAAAGGGCACACCATTGAAAACTGCACTACTTTCAAGAGAGTAGTAGACGATCTACGGAAGTCTAGCATGCTGTCATTCGATACATCTAAGGTCAATGGGAACCCCCTACCAAATCACCAGAAAGAAAGGGTAAACGTGATAATTGAAGAAGACGGTAGATTGGCCAAGGCATATGTCTCAGAAGTCAAAGCACCCTTGAAATGGGTATGGGCCAAGATGGTTGAGGCCAGGATATTGGAGGAAGGAACCCATAAGGAGAAATGTGAAGATGAGCCTTACTGTGAATATCACGAGAAAGTAGGAAATGAGATCCAGCTTTGTCCAGAGTTTAGAAACTAGTCCAAACTAAGATGGATAACAAAGAACTCGAGTTTTTTGAGATAAGGAGCACACACAAAGTGATGGAAGTATGTGCATCAGATGAGTCTCCGATTATGAGAGGCTTTGTGGGAATTAAGCCCTTGGTGATCAAAGCCAAGGCCAAAGTCAGTGAACCACGGAGGAGTGTAGTCCCACGCATAATAATAAGGGTACCAACCCATTTCCCATATAAAGATAGCAAGAATGTACCCTGGAACTATGCTTGCATAGTGACAACCACGGGAAATACATCAGCCAAAGATGAACCAAAGGAGGAACTAGTCAATGAGGTGGGCCACTTCACGAGAAGTGGGAGGTGTTACTCACCATAGGCCACCAAGGATAGGGATGCAGCCTAAAGAAAGGCTGCAGATAAGGAATCTGAAAAGGATTTCTTCTTTGAGCGACCCTCGATGTATCATGAGCCAGTGAAGGAATCCGAGGCTCAAGAATTCTTGAAGATACTAAAAAATAATGAGTATAGCGTGGTAGAGTAGCTGTATAAACTCCCTACAAGAATTCTATGTTGTCATTCTTGCTGAGTTCCAAGGGCCACCGCGACACCCTTTTGAAGATTCTGAACCAAACATTTGTACCCAAGGAGATAACGACCGACAAGATGGACATGTTGGTCAATAATATTGTTGTGGATAACTTCATCTCATTCAATGATAAAGAAATTCCAAAAGGTGGGAGGGGATTGTATAAAGTTCTTCATATTTCCACAAGGTGCAAGGGGCATATGTTACTAGGAGTCCTTATCGACAACGGGTCGGCCCTGAATGTTCTCCCCCTAGCAACTCTGAAAAAGTTACCAATAGACAGCTCTCATATGAGAGCTTATCAAAACATTGTGAGAGCATTTGACGAAACCCATGGAGACGTATTAGGAAAAAAAGAAGTGCCTTTGCAAATTGAACCGTCTACCTTTGAAATTGACTTTGTAGTAATGGATATCAAGCCTTCCTATAGTTGTCTGCTTGGGCTCCCTTGGATCCACGCAGTGGGCGTAGTCCCCTCTTCCCTACATCAGAAGCTAGAATTTATAGTCGACAGGCAGCTTTTATCCTTCAGAGCTGAAGTGGACATTATTGCTTCAATGTCCACTGATGCACCCTATATTGAGATCGATGAGGGTGAACTTGAATGTCACTTTAGGACACTTGAGCAGATCAATGCGACCTTCGTCACCGAAGGGAGTAAGGTCCCTAGGCCGGGGCGATTCAATTGTGCCAAGATGCAAGTGAAGAAGACTCTTGGAAAAGAGGGTCGAGATAGGAAAAGGCTTTGGGAAGCAACTCCAAGGGAGGTTGTATCCAGTGACTCTCCTTGAAAAGAAGGACCGATTCGGACTGGGTTTTAAGCCCAGCGCTCTACAAAGGAAGGCCACAATAAAGAAAAAACAAAATAGAAGAAAGGCTAGACCGAATGGGGAAGAGATCATATGAGAGCCGATGACATTCCCACCCTTGAGTCACAATTTTAGATTAGAAGGCTTCATAAACCCTAATCCTTTAGAGGATGAGGAGGATAAAGGAAAAATCACCTTAGTGAGATTCTTAGGGACCTGAACATCAACGTTGTGATGGAAGATGATGAAAAAAACAAGCACATGCACATGATTCGCCCCTACTTTGAGCTTAATAACTGGACTGCTAGAGAAATTCTTATAGTCTTTAAATCATTCACAAAGTAATTCTCAAAACCAACCCTTCTGCCTTAGGCACGAAGGCAACAATGGATCTTTTGCAAAGGGCCTACGCCAAACCTTTATGGTTTTTATTTTCAATAAAGATGCATTTCCTAATAAACCTTATGTAGAAAACGTATTTTCGCAAATAAATAAGAATTGTCGATAAACAAAACCCTAAAAACAAAAAAAAAAACATTTTATTTATTCATTTGTTTTTCTTGTGCCTTTGTATATATTTTCCGTCCATTTCCTTTCAGGTCTCTGGATATCAACGGTATAAATGACTCTATGTCTAGCCCGGAAATCTATTTTGAACTGCCCATGTGCTTAGAAGAGGTTGAGAATTGATTTGCCTAACGATTTTCTCAGGTTAGTGGAAATTGAAGAAAAACAAATTCTACCCAACAAAGAAGAATTGGAAGTTTTGAATCTCGAAACTGAGGAAAAGAAGCGCGATGTGAAAATTGGCACCACCATCATTGTTAAAACACGAGAGAGCTTGATTGAGCTTTTTCAAGAGTATAAAGATATATTCGCTCGGTCGTATCAAGATATGACCGACCTAGACACCGACATTGTAGTGCATCGACTTCCTATAAAGATAGAATGTAAGTATGTACAATAGAAACTCATAAGGATGAAACCCAAAATGCTCCTAAAGATCAGAGACGAGGTGAAAAAGCAGTATGACGTTAGATTCCTCAAAGAAGTGAAATATTCAGAATGGGTTGCTAATTTTGTCACGGCCCCGAAGAAAGATGAGAAAGTGCGTTTGTGCGTTGATTACATGGATCTTAATAGGGCAATCCCAAAAGATAATTTCCCACTGCCACACATTGTTACCCTGGTAGACAACACGACGAGTTATTCTTTTTTCTTCTTCATGGATGGTTTCTCCGGGTATAATCAGATCAAAGTGTGCCAAGAAGATATGGAAAAGACTAAATTCATAACACTATATGGAACCTTCTTCTATAAGGTGATGCCATTTGGTCTGAAGAATGTAGGAGCAACTTATCAAATGACCATGGTGACTTTTTTCATGATATGATGCACAAATAGATAGAGGTGTACGTGGATGACATGATCGCAAAATTTTGGTCAAAAGATGAGCATATTATGAACTTAGAGAAACTTTTCCAAATGTTGAGAAAGTTCCGATTAAAGCTCAATCCTGTCAAGTGCACCTTTGGGGTTATGTCGAGAAAATTGTTGGGCTTCTTTATGAGTAAAAGAGGAATTGAGATTGACCCTGAAAAAGTAAAAGCCATACTAGATCTTTCTCCCCCTCAAACACAAAAGGAGATTCGGGGTTTCTTAGAAAGACTGAATTATATCGCCCGCTTCATCTCCTAGTTAACAGATAAGTGCGACCCCGTATTCAGATTACTTCGGCCTCGTCAGGAAGATTGGCCCGTTGGCAGATGTTACTCTTAGAATTTTACATTCAATACATAAGCCAAAAAGCGGTAAAAGGGAGTGCCATAGCACACTTTTTGGCAAGTCGTGCATGCAATGACTATGAGGCGTTGAATTTCAATTTCCTGATGAAGATTTGATGTGTATCTCAACCGAGGAGAATGATACCCTGGTGGACTCATGGGTGATGAATTTTGATGGTGCCGCGAATGCACTTGGGTGAGGCATTGGAGCAGTCTTGGTTTCACCAGAAGGGAATTATTACCCTTTTACCAGTCGACTAAAATTCTTTTGCACCAACAATATGGTTGAGTATGAGGCTTGCGTACTAGGTTTGCGGGCAGCCATTGAGAGGAAAATCAAAACCCTAAGAGTCTTTGGGGATTCTGCGTTGGTTGTCTATCAAATTCGTGTGAATGGGAAATGAAAGATGCGAAGTTGATAGGATATCACAAGTTGGTCCTTGAACTAATCAAAGAGTTCGATGAGATCACCTTCAAGTATCTCCCAAGAGAAGATAACCAAATGGTTGACGTCTTATCCATTTTACCCGCCACGTTTAAAGAAAGCGAAGACTCTAAGATGATGCCGGTTAAGATGCAAATATTTGATTCCCTTGCCCACTATTATGACATGGAAGAAGCATATGACGTGGAAGAAGCAGATGACCTTCCATGGTACCATGACATTTTACAGTATATAAAATCTCAGCAGTATCCGCCTCAGGCGACTGAGAATGATAAGAAAATAATTAGGAAAATGGCATTGGGATATGTCCTTGATTGAGAAGTTTTGTATAAGAAAAGCTGAGATCAAATATTGTTGAGATATGTGGGCGCTAAAGAGGCTCAAACGATCTTAGAAGAAGTTAATGAGGGGGTTTGTGGGACCCACTCTAGCAGTTTCACCATTGATGGAGATTGCATCAATTATTCTCGTAAATGCCACAAGTGTCAGATATATGCCGATAAGATCCATACACTTCTTCAGCCCCTCCATGTCATGACAACACCTTGTCATTTTTTTATGTGGGGCATAGATGTCATCGGCCAGATTCACCCTAAAGCATCAAGCGGGCATCAATTCATCATGGTGGCTATTGACTATTTCACAAAGTGGGTAGAAGCGGCCTCATACGCGAATGTCACTAGGTCGTTGGTCTGTAAACTTTTAAAGAAAAAGATCATTTGACGTTGTGGCCTACCTGAAAGAATTATCACTAACAATTCCTCTAATTTGAATAACAAAATGATCACTGGGGCTTGTGAGTAGTTCAAGATCACTCATCACAACCCAGTGACTTATCGCCTAAAGATGAATGGGGCTGTAGCGGCTGCTAATAAAAATATCAAGAAGATAGTCGAAAATATGGCTGACATGTTGGGTCACGTCGGCATGCCCCGTGGCGCAGCGGAAAAATTAATCCGACGTAATCCAGCCAGGATCCATGTACAGGAACGAATTCAGGGTGAAAAGATGAAGAGTTACCTTTTAAAACTCTGGAAACTGGAAAACCGACGGTATGTCGGAATAACCACGTCAAGTAAAACCGAAATCGCCACAGGCTCGCAACGACCTCTACGGAGTCCACCCGAACAAAACGAACAAAGTTTCCGCCTCCCTAACACTTAGGGATAAATTTCGACAGGTTTGAACACCTTCCAGGGAGAAGTCGAAATCCCTCCAGGGTTCCTGAGGGAGTCTGAAATCGACCAGGGGTTCTACCGGGGCTTGGATTCGAACTAGGAAATTGCCAGGAATTTGCCAGTGGGCAAGAGGAACACCAGAAAAATATCGAATAGCTTCTCAGAAGAAATCTGGGACTTGTCGAAAATTCCAGAGGGAATTCCCATGGATATGTCGAAATTTGCAAGGAGAAATAGGGATGATTTGGTTGCTAGCCCTTGTCCCTTTAAATAGTATTCAGAGACTTAATTCTAGTTGAATACCTTAAATCCAAGTTCAACCAAAATTCATAGAATCTAATTCTACTTGAAATTGGTTTATATTAAATATAAATTATATTTAATAATATTAAATGAAATATATATATTTAATTATGAAGAATCTTATTCTACATAAAACATGGATTTAAATATACATTATATTTAATCCAAATATATATTTTTTATTATATAGAATCTCATTCTATCTTTACTTGGATTTAAATATATTTAAATATATGTATTTTAATTATGTATAATCTAATTCTACATAAACTTGGAATTAAATATGCATTATATAAATTCCAAATATATATTTAAATTTATAGAATCTTATTCTATAATATTTAAGTCTCTAAATATTTTCCATACTCTAAATAATATCTGATAAATACAATATTTATCCAATATTATTCCCATTTAAGGGAGTTGCCGATTTCCCCTATCTCTTAGGGAATTTTCGGCAACCTCCCTAAAATAGGGAGTGTGGTTTCCATTTTTGTTCGTTTTATTCGAAGGGTGTGACCCTTGTAGGTTCATGCAACGTTAGCAGCAAAATTAGAACTGTTCTAATTTTACAAACAATGAGTGGCATCTAGCAATACATCATTGCTACCTAAGTTGCATGAAGTCATGGTTTAACTTTCCTAATTCCTAAATAAACTTTCTTTATGTATTTTATCCTTTATATCTTAGATGAACACAAGTCATGGGTTAGTCACACTTGCGTTGTCCATCTAGTGTTTCTTGATGTCTTGAGTAGATTATTATAAACAAATCTCTATGATATCTCATATCATAATATTCGAGCATGGCCATGCATTTTCTAATCTCACTCAATCAAGTGGTCGAAGATATTTCTCCCATTATGTAAGAGGGACAAATCCTTTCTTGATCAACCATATTTCACTACATAGGTCATCACGTATCTAATCATCAGTCTTTATAATGTAGTCAGTTACGACACACGTTTGACTATGTCAAAATACGTAAATATTTATGTTGAAATCATGTTGATCTCAAGTCTGAGGATTATACATATGTTTATCATGAGCAATGTTGTGACTGTCACATAATTACCCAAGAAACATGCTCATAGCGGGTCAATCCAGTATGTTGTTCTCTAACAAATACTTATGTGTTGATTTTGACATCTCTATGTCAATAACAACACTTGTTATCAATCAACCACATATTAGTCTTTATATATTATCATTGTCCATACCCGTAATAATATTCGACTAAGGATCCTATTTAACAATAATCGTATTATTGTATGGACATTATTATCCAATGGTTAGTTTGATGCACAGAAACATACCAAATGATAATAACGGCAATGCCATTACTTGATAAATCTAGTAAAATAGTATGTCTATTCAATCATCATATGATTGGTCTTTGGGCATACTCCAACAATCTCCCACTAGCACTAAGACCAATCATTCTCGTATCTAATACGATATGGCTTAGTGTAACTGACATGCTTATGCTGTGTCAAAAGCTTTGTCAGGGAGTTGACAAAGTTATCAACTTTGTGTGTATGTTGCATACTTTCACATGTCCAAGATGTAAGCACTTTAGAATATGTTTGGATTTATTGATGAGATCTGGGTTTTATTTGCTTATGCAAAGGTTCCATCATAACAGAGTTATGTAGCATCTAATATGCTGGGAACAACCCTTAGTTCATAAGTGAACCCTTTAGATCCAAACATCCTTCTGTAATACATTCAGCCTATGTTGTAGAGTTAGATATTGTCTCATGTTGCTAACCCGCAATATCTTTTATTAATGCAAAACGGATTGCGATCTTTAGTTCCTTTTGATGAGTATGTCATCTACATACAATACTTAGGAAAGTAACAATGCTCCCACTAGCTCTTTTGAAAACAAGACTCCTCTTTGTTTCTAGATAAACCAAACATTTTGATTGTATCTTCTGAAACGAATATCCCAACTTCGAGAAGCTTGCCTTAGTCTACGGATAGACCTTTGTAGCTTACATACCTTCCAAGTGTTTACTGGAGTGACAAAACCTTCTGGATGTGTCATGTACACATCTGTTTCAAGTTTTCCCTTAGGAAAGCGGTTTTGACATTCCTTTATTTGATTCCATAATCATGGTATATAACTACTTGCAAGTGAGATTAAGATGGATTAAACATAGCTACAAGGAATATGCTTTATCATAGTCTATACTATGATGTTTTTCGAAAACTTTTAGCGACGAATCATCCTTTGTATGTTTTATCATCCATGTCGGTTTTTCCTTTTTGAAAAACTCATCCATACCTCTTAGGTTTTACCCTTTTAGGTAACCAAAGTCTATACTTGGTTTTAGACATGGATTCCATCTCATATCTCATGGCTCTTAGCCATTTCTCGAATTTTGGGCTCACCATTGCTTTCTGATAAGACCTAGTCTTTATCTTGATCCAAAAAGAAGAGTGTTTCCATGTACGGATAGTGAGAAATCCATATTTCTCAAGTATATGGTATTCTCTTAAGGATCAACACAATGGTTGTATTTTGTTCCAATGTTCCTTGATCATTTGTGGAACATTTTCAATCTTTGGTTCATAAATTTGTTGTCTAAAATTTCTTCAAAACCCAAATTCCATTTTTTTCTTTTGTGAGAGGTAATCTCTTTCGAGAGAAACTCTCGTTTGAGCAACAAACATTTTGTTCTCGTTGAAAAATGAAATCCCTTAGTGATAATGTGAAACCAATATTTTAATTTTGATATAACTAAAAACCTAAGGACTAAATTGAAAATGTCAAAACGAATTTTTAAGTCCTCAAACATCCACATGTGATTTTAAGATTATGCCAAAGTTAAAAACAAAGTTTTCAAATATTTTTTCTAAGTGTTTAAAGCCGAAACAGTGATTTTCAAGTCCCTGTTTCGAAACGGCCTAAGGCGTTTCAAAACGACTTCATCACTGCCAACCCCTGTTCTGAAACGCGTATCGAAACGGCTTTAGAACACATGAACCCGTATCAAAACGGCTCCAAGCGTTTCGAAATGGTTCTTCATTTTTATTTGAAAACTATAACCCTTGTAATATTTTTTAACTGAATTTTCAAAGATCAATAGGGTGTTTCGAAACGTGCTCAATCAGTTTCGAAACGACCCTTAACAGTAGCAAAACTGTTTCGAAACAAGTCCAAGCGTTTCAAAACTGTTCTTCATTTTGATTTGAAAATATGACCGTTACAATGTTTTTAACTGATTTTTTGGAAACCGTTAGGGTGTTTCGAAACGGGCTCAGGCTGTTTCGAAACAACCCTTGACAGTGGCAAAAGTGTTTCGAAACGGCTCCAAGCGTTTCGAAACAGGCTCTTAAATGCACCCCAACGGCTCTTTCTATTTTAGTTCGTTTCGAAACATGTACCCCGCGTACCAAAATGGGTTGTTGCAGACTGCATTTATGGAGGTGAGATAACATCCCCAACGGCTCTATTGATGAATGCAACAACCACAACGGCTAGAAATCAATGAGAAGGTATAAAAGGGACCTCTAAAAGCTCCAGCAACAACTATTGATCCAAAAGCAAACATCCAAACATCAAATCCAAGCATTTGTACTAAATTCCCAAATTTGTCTAGAAACCCCAATTGTAATTTTAATTCTTATCTTTTTCAATTGGGTTGAGTGCTTGTAATTGGGCTACACTTTGTATTGAGAGATACTATCTTAGCCATCAAACTCTTTGTTACCTTTGTGTGAGGATTGAGTTAAATTTTGGGTAGAAAATTTAACCGAAATTGTAAGGGTTGCGTCCTTAGCCTAGAAAAGGGGAAGAGCAATTAGTGGGATGTAGAGTTCATTTGGAACTTGAACCACTCTAAAATTCCTTGTCTAATTTTTAATTTGCAATTTCCACCACCTAAACCTTTAAAAATCCAATTCACCCCCTCCCTCTTGGTTCATATCGATCTTTCGATCCACTCAACAGATAAGTATTCTCTTTCGAGATAAACTATCGTTTGAGCAAAAAATATTTTGTTCTCGTTAAAGTTGAAGAAATAATATCCCTTTGTGAGAATTAATCTCTTTCAAGATAAACTCTCGTTTGAGAAACAAACGATTTGTTCTCGTTAGGATAAACAACAATTGGAGTTTTTTAAGGTTCGAACTTTGTAAACATTTTAACATGTAAGTTTTGTAACCTTAAAACTTCAAAGGTATTCTAGAACAATTCTTAGTCCATATCTTATATGGCGTTATTGAACCAAGTTTTTAAAAAAACACGATTAAGTTTGAGAGTTGTTTTTCTAGTGTGTAAAGAAGTCGAAAATGACTTGTTCTGAATCAAAACACGTCTAACATATTTGATTCTCTTTCAAAGACTTTTCGTTCCACTTGTGGGATTTAATTATGGGACAATCCCATATTCTTTGAAAGTTCATTAAACTTTAAGTATTCTTGAATTTGATCTCATCAAATTACCTTAATACTTTTAACGAGTTTGAGATTAGTCATTTGTTTTATTTATCTTATAAATATTATTGATTTGATTAGTTTAAAGATCATTGCTTCGTTGTGCCATAAGAGATTAAAAGAATAACATTTATTTAAATAATCTCAAAATTAAAATATCTTGTCCTTACAAGATAACTAAAACTTAGGCACAAAATAATAATCTTAAAAACTAAAACAAATCTATTTAAGCAAAAACACATGTCCTAATGGATGATGTAGCAACTCTTGCTTTATTTCCATTCGCAAGTCCATGTCTATTCTGATGCCTTCTCTTTAGAAGCCTCAAAGGTTGATGCCTCACTCGTTTTTTCTTTCTTGACTTCTTGTAGGTGTGTGGGGCAGTTTCTCTTCCAATGTCCGGTCTTGCCGCAATGGAAACATTTTCCATCCTTCTTGATTCCCTTCTTAGGTTTCAATGCCTCCTTTCCATCGGTTTTGGTCTTACCATCACCTTTAGACTTTGCTGCCGTTTTACCTTTCTTCTTGCCCTTGCGGACCATCAGAACAAGTTTAGGTCCTACCTTCTTCAGGTTGATTTCAACAGTTCTCAACATGCCGAGCAACTGTGGCAGCGTTTTGTTAATTTCATTCATATTGAAATTAAGGACGAACTGATTGAAACTATCTGGCAACGATTGCAGGATGACATCAGTAGCTAATTCGTCTTTCAGTGGAAAGCCGAGCTTCTCCAACGTTTGGATGTAGCCCATCATTTTGATGACGTGAGCTCCTACGGGAGATCCCTTCACTCATCTTGCATTGAAACAGGGCTTTAGAGGTCTCGTACCTCTCTTGACGAGCTTGCCCTTCATAAATCTCCTTGAGATTTTGAATCATATCATAAGCTACCATGTCCTCATGTTGCTTCGGAAGCTCAGGGGTCATGGAGGCAAGCATAAGACAACCGACATCCAGCATGTCATCCATGTGTTTCTTAAACTTGTCTTTGTCAGCTCTGGAAGCAGTGGCAACCGGTTCATCAGGAATTGGTTCTTCAATGACATATTCCTTCTTTTCCTGTTTGAGAACAATTCTCAAATTGCAGAACCAGTCCAGGAAGTTTATTCCATTGAGCTTATCCTTCTCAAGGATAGATCGCAGATATAGAGTATTATTTGCCATTAATTCTTCAACAAAGAAAATATGCTACATAAGTTTTACTAAATTTTAAAATTTATATATAGGTCTTTACTATAAATTTACTCCCACTATTTTATTCAAAATTAAAAACCCTCTAGTTTTAATTTCGGAAAACGTTTTTGATAGTTTTCTAGTGAGTGAGGATCCGTATTTCACCATTCCTAAATCAGCTTTGGCCAGTCTTTTAGGAAATGGTTATTTAGATAAGTAACATCTTACTAATTACATCTCATGTGATTCCTCATCTTTTGGCGAACAACTCTTGTTCTTTAAATCATCTTATGATTCACCAAAACTTTTAACCACTAGGTTTTCTAATCCTATTAGAACAATCCAGCTAAGTCAATATCATTATCTCAACCGATGAATATCACTAGCTTATTCTTCGCGTTTAACTAAGATAGATAAATGTGACATTGCTTTGGCAAAGCTCGCATTATATCGATCGAAGCTTTAACGAGGGTAAATATTGGATGGTTAAAATAGACTTAGAATTATAGTGAGGGAATTACTTAATTATCTCATCATTTTAACATTGATCCTATCAATAGAACTATGTTTAATCATGCTTATAAAACATCCATTGCATCACATACAAGGTAAATATAAGCGGTAAATAAATATGCAATGATTATAGCCCTTCTTAACCTAAGGTGACATGTCCCAAGCCAATGGGAGGACCATTATATTGAAGATAGAATCTGCTTCTGAAACGCCCGGTCCACCAGGGAAGGCCCACCACGTTGCTACCTTGGTCCTTGCTTTATCTTTATGAGTATTTACAATTTTCAGAAACTCGCGTTACATGCGAGGGAGTGAGATGAGAAGATAAGTACAACAGAAGATAGAGAAAGGCACGACACACAGGCCGTATTTATAAAAAAACAAAACTATAAAGGCTCTGGGTTATAACCATGCAAAACAAACACCGTGCAATCAAACATGCATTTCAAACATCGCGCGAACAAAGTAACGACATGTTTACGGAGTTTTAAACTGATTATCCCTATGTTGCGGTTGATGGGCCAAAAAAAGATCACGAGGTTTCATAAACCATTTGCGTTAACGAACAAATGCACCAGGTAGGTCAACATGAAAGAAAGGTGGCGCACTAGGCACACTTAAGTACCAGGTCTTTGATGATGCCAATCCTAGACATGCATTTTTCATAACGTCTAACCATAACTCTTATGGATTTACCGTGAAAGATAGTTTGATAACTTTTATCAACTTAGAAGCCCTTTCATAGATTTCATAAATCTATGAAACTACGAATAACTACTTGTTCTCTAGACTAACTTTTAGTCTCAACATGTTAACATTTAACATTGAGGCAACCTAACATGGTTATGATTAACTCTTAATCATTCAGTGATAATCGAAATAAGTCTTTATTAGATGTGATACGGTAAACGATAAATATCTAAATCGAATCAAACAACATGCATCTCATACATAAATATCACCCAAGAATTTAAGTCCGAATTCGTATGATACAAGTGGCTCTGATACCACTGTTGGGTCACGTCGGCACGCCCCGTGGCGCAGCGGAAAAATTAATCCGACGTAATCCAGCCAGGATCCATGTACAGGAACGAATTCGGGGTGAAAAGATGAAGAGTTACCTTTTAAAACTCTGGAAACTGGAAAACCGACGGTATGTCGGAATAACCACGTCAAGTAAAACCGGAATCGTCACAGGTTCGCAACGACCTCTACGGAGTCCACCCGAACAAAACGAACAAAGTTTCCGCCTCCCTAACACTTAGGGATAAATTTCGACAGGTTTGAACACCTTCCAGGGAGAAGTCGAAATCCCTCAAGGGATTCCTGAGGGAGTCTGAAATCGACCAGGGGTTCTACCGGGACTTGGATTAGAACTAGTAAATCGCCAGGAATTTTCCAGGGGGCAAGAGGAACACCAGAAAAATATCGAACAGCTTCTCAGAAGAAATTTGGGACTTGTCGAAAATTCCATAGGGGAATTCTCATGGATATGTCAAAATTTGCAAGGAGAAATATGGATGATTTGGTTGCTAGCCCTTGTCCCTTTAAATAGTATTCAGAGACTTAATTCTAGTTGAATACCTTAAATCCAAGTTCAACCAAAATTCATAGAATCTAATTCTACTTGAAATTGGTTTATATTAAATATACATTATATTTAATAATATTAAATGAAATATATATATTTAATTATGAAGAATCTTATTCTACATAAAACATGGATTTAAATATACATTATATTTAATCCAAATATATATTTTATTATATAGAATCTCATTCTATCTTTACTTGAATTTAAATATATTTAAATATATTTATTTTAATTATGTATAATCTAATTCTACATAAACTTGGAATTAAATATGCATTATATAAATTCCAAATATATATTTAAATTTATAGAATCTTATTTTATAATATTTAAGTCTCTAAATATTTTCCATACTCTAAATAATATCTGATAAATACAATATTTATCCAATATTATTCTCATTTAAGGGAGTTGCCGATTTCCCCTATCTCTTAGGGAATTTTCGACAACCTCCCTAAAATAGGGAGTATGGTTTCCATTTTTGTTCGTTTTATTCGAAGGGTGTGACCCTTGTAGGTTCATGCAATGTTAGCAGCAAAATTAGAACTTTTCTAATTTTACAAACAATGAGTGGCATCTAGCAATACATCATTGCTACCTAAGTTGCATGAAGTCATGGTTTGACTTTCCTAATTCCTGAATAAACTTTCTTTATGTATTTTATCCTTTTGTCTTTTATATCTTAGATGAACACAAGTCATGGGTTAGTCACACTTGCGTTGTCCATCTAGTGTTTCTTGATGTCTAGAGTAGATTATTATAAATGAATCTCTATGATATCTCATATCATAATATTCGAGCATGGCCATGCATTTTCTAATCTCACTCAATCAAGTGGCCGAAGATATTTCTCCCATTATGTATGAGGGACAGATCCTTTCTTGATAAAAGAAATATGCAAAGATTAGATGTTTCCTACGAAGCAAAGAAATACAAAGGATAAAATGGCAAGGAATAGCTGTCTATCTGGTCTGAACGAGCAAATGTGCATGAAAAAACCTAAGAAAAAAGATAAAAGAAAAATAATAAAAATGGAAGAGAAAAAGACTTGCATTCACGTACTAGGCGTCCCTATAAGAATAATTTTCATAAGCGTTATCATCTTTGTAGGATTTTGAATTATCCTGCGAAGATGACATTAGTTGGTTCCGTCCCTATGCCACTTTGTTTTCAAGATGAAAGCATTGGTTGGTTACGTCCCCATGCCTCGCTTTTAAAGCAATCAGTTGACTCGGTTTCTATCGCTACCTTTCGAAGATGACATTAGTTGGTTACGTCCCCATGTCACTTCATTTTCAAGCTGGAGGAATTAGTTGGTTACGTCCACATGCCTTGCTATTTAAAAGTGATCAGTTGACTCTGTTCCTGTCACTATCCTCAGATGATGGCATTAGTTGGTTATGTCCCTATGCCACATCAATCAGAAGAGGAATGAACCCGCCTATCCGTTCAGGCATAATGAGAATGAAATTCGCCTATCCGTTCAGGCATAATGAGAATGAAACTCGCATATCCGTTCAGGCATAAGGAGAGTGGAACCTGCCTATATGTTTAGGCAAAAGGAGAATGGAACTCGCCTATCTGTTCATGCATAAAGAGTGGAACACGCCTATCCATTCAAACATAAGGAGAATGGAACCCGCTCATCTGTTCAGGAATAAGGAGAATGGAATCTTGTTTTGATACCCGACGAGTTTGCGATCGGTGAAAATCGGTGTCTTTTGTTCTTTGCTCTATTCTTGTTTCACCGAAATGAGCAAAGAGGGGCAACTGTTGTCACTGAATTTTCACCCCAATTTATTTTAGTTCTTCTTCTTCTTCTT